>JACYFF010010365.1:89999441-90021785 GCA_017589665.1 Selenicereus undatus | reverse complement strand
CAACAAAACTAGCGCTACCCCTAGGAGACTCACCCATCTCTAACCCCGTGCACTGCGCTAAAGGGAGGGGAGTAGAAAGTAAGCACAAGACACCGCCAGTAGTGTCTCTAGGTGTGCTAGGTAAGGATGGAGCGATAAGTGATGAAGAAGTCGAGGGAGGATCAAACGCTTTCCCAAGGTCGATGGAAAGTGTAACATCAATAAAACTTGACTCAAGGGGAAGGGAAGACTCGTAATCGTCATAGAGACTGACCTCAAGTCTAGGAGAAGATGGTCTAGGGTCGGTCTTAGGCAATAGGCCACTCGCCGTCATCTTACCAATAAAACTCTCAAGTCGCTCGTTCATTGTCCCTATCATGGCATCAAGCTTAGCATAACATTCATCGAAAATATCATAATAGGGACAAGAATTCGCATCGTTGTCAAAAGATGAACGATAAGAGCACACAGGAGGAGAATAGGCATGAAAATCACATGAAGTGGGGGAAGGGCAGTCAAAAGGCTCACTAGCCTGCTCGTGGTGCCACTGATACTAGGCCAAGGACTCAAATAGATCCCACATTCATCAACATCTAAGTAACACATACCACCATAACACATGGACTCAATGGTGGCTCGGGTCTCATGTGTTATCCCCTCAAGCACAACATCACATATTTTCCATTTCGCATTCTCAAAAAGCACATATTGAGCATGATAATTATTCAACCTAGACAAGTAGTGCCAAAAAGATTCATGCTGAAAGTGAGGTAAACGGAAAATAGCCATGTTGAATTTTTTTGAAATTTTTGATTTGAAATTGTTTTTTTGGATTTTCTAAGAGGCTTAGTCTCGAATGCTCAAATAAACCCCGATATCGAAAAACGCCAACTCCCCGGCCACAGCGCGAAAAACATGTTAGGAAAAAAACAAATTTTTAATATTTATAAACCCCAAGTGCAAGGTGCATCGTTGAGTACTTGGGGTGTCGTCTGCAAGGAGTTATATTTCTAACTACCAGGGCTAACTAAAGCGTCTCGAGCTAGGCAAAATCAAAGGAAAAGAGGGTAAAGTGAACTACTCTAACAAACATAGAAGAAGCGACTAGGAGTTGTGGTTTCACCAATAGAGGAGCCAACTAGTCGAGACAAGTCCTAACCTACCCAAACTGCATCACAAACTAGAGATGGTCGGTTACACCATCGAGGACCACCCAAACCCTCTCTCAAGGGTTATGAGCTAGTCTAATTAGCCTAACCACCTATTTTCATGGGGTTAGCCCAATTAGATCACAAAATTTGTAACCCCTGGGCCTAACTCGATTCGGATATTATTTTCATGTCCCGAACTCGGCTATTCCCTCTCCCACACTAACTAATTGACCTCAGCTCCCACCATAAGTCAATCGCCCAAAAATATGGATGAAAGCTCTTTCAAGCATTTCATCGAATGCTTGACGGGCGTGAGAGAAAACTCTAAGTTCTAGGTATAGATTGAGTATGGTTAGGCTAAATACAAGACTAATTAGTCATCAAGAGGCAAATCACAATCCAAGCCAACACAATCTACCAACTAAACATTACAAGCACATGAAAACCTAAACTAACAAACAAGAACATAAACTTGAACAAGAAAACAAAGAGAATGAAATAAATCAAGTCTAAACAACTAAACAAACATGAATAAACAACGAAAACTAAAGATTGAACGAAACAAAACAAATACAAGAACAACATATGAAATAAATAGAGAAAGAGAGAGAAAACTTAGTCTGGAATTTATAGAAGGTACTTGAAATCCAAAGATTGAATCCAAGATTACAATCTTCAATCCTAAACTAATCCTGGTTTTATTTGCTAAAACCTAACCTAAACCACCCTAAAATCACCAGAGAGAAGCCCTGCGCAACCAAGCGACCTCCGAACGAAAACACGAAGGGGGGTTAAATAGAAAAATCTAGCGAACGGGAGAAGAACTGTTTGAGCTCTCTCCTCTAGTCGACTGGCAGCACATCCCTTTTCAATTTGTACAGAACGGTCACCTGGGTGACCTCGGGTAATGTACACCACTAGCAACCGGGGCCGGCAGTGGCGGCCGTCGACGTTCCAAGGCGGCCATTGTTTTCGTGCTCGGCTTCGCGGGTCTACCTCTTCCTGGTTGACGCAAAATTTGGAACTCCAAGCAGAGTTTGTTTTTTGGTTCATGCCCGTGGTTAGATTGGGGTGGTCGTGGCAGTGTGGAATTCGCTCTTCACCTCTCCAATCTCAGGTTTTCCTCTCTCTCTCTCTCTCTCTCTCTTTCTCTCTCTCTCCCATCTCAGCCTATTAGCTATTCTTATCATATTTCAGAGTGATTTTTGGCATTTTTGGTCTACACCTTACTTCGTGCTTGCTTTGTTAGGTCCGCATCTTATTCTGTTTTCGCCATTGCTATTGTGCTCTGTTTGTAGAGTTTTAGCTGCAACTTCAGTGTTTTAAAGGCATTGTTGGGTCCATTTTTTTGATCTGTTGGTAGAGTTCTTGCTTCAATTTTAGAGTTATTGTTTTGATTTCGTGCTTGCTCTGTTTGATCGTTGGCTGGCGTATATTATTTGGCTCCAATTAGTTCCCAGTGTGCGTCTTGTTGTTTTCTTGCTATCTATATCTATCCTAGGTTGCGGTCTTTACTACCATTGGGTTGGAAGTTGGATTTAACGCCTTGGATTGTGATTGTATGAATTACTGGGGCATTTTTCGTTCTTCAGTAATTTTAGTTTCACCATAGTCCCTTGTTTTTGTTAGTGGATTTTTGCCCACCCTTGAGTTCTTTCTGCAAGGTTTCTCGTTTGCTATTTTTCGAGTACTGCTTCGTTTTCAGGCTTATTTAAGCTAGTTTAGTTGGTTGCTGTTTAGCCTTTGCCCATTCAGTAGCGGTTTTTGGGTTTTTGTATTTTTTTTTGCAACCCTTTTTACTTGTTTCTGGCTATTTCATCTTGCCCCCCCTCTCTTTAGCCAATTCTGTCAGCTTGGATAAGGGCTTAGCAGTTAGAGTCTTTTGATAGCTTTGGTCTATTAGGTCCGTTGGCTTTTTGATTGTTTTATTAGCTTTATTTTTTGTCAGTATTAGTTTCTTGGCTATTAGATTTTATTTATTAGTTTTTTTTATTGTTTGGTATTAATTTTTTTCCTGTGGTAAGTTTCCGTGTGGCTTTAGATTCACTGCCCATCACTTTGGTACCCTTTTTAGTATTAGGTGTTCTCTGGTATCTGGTACCTTTTTGGTTCCCTTGTGTGCTTTAGAGTTCTTCACCATCCCATTAATTCCTGCCCCTTTACTTTATATTTGCCGTTGTTAGTTATCTTTTTGGCAAGTCTCCTGCCAAGTTTTATTTTGTTTATTAGTATTAGTTTGGTGGGTTTTTTTTCTACTATTGGTGAGTTTTTAAGTCTGCTATAGCTTTTGTTATAATTGTATTTGTCGTTCGCTGGTTGTAGTTTGTTTTAGTTTGTTAAAGTCTTGTTATAGTCTGTAGTTGTCGTTAGCGGGCTGTAGTCTTTAGTCCTTAGTTTGTGGTTCGTTGTGGCTTCTCGGGTGTCCTTTTAGTTTGTAGATCTTTCGGGTGTTCGTTGGCCCCGTAGGCGTTTGTGTCTGTGGCGGGCCATGTAGCTGTTTCAGCCTGTCCTCCGGGGAGTTTTGGGGTTAGGCTTGCAGAAGGTACGCTTAGCGTCCTGGAATATTGGGTCCCTTACGGGTAAGTCGATAGAATTAGTTAAGTCTCTGCATAGTCGTAAGATTAGTATAGCGTGTGTCCAGGAGACGAAGTGGGTTGGAGCGACAGCTAGAGAGATCGATGGGTACAAGCTTTGGTACTCGGGGTCATCTAAGGCGAAGAATGGAGTCGGCATCCTGATTGTTAAGGATTTAGCGAACCAAGTGGTCGAAGTGAGGCGTAAGAGCGACCGGATTATGGCCATTAAGGTTTTGATGGGTTCAGTTTTTGTGAACGTGGTGAGCGTGTATGCGCCACAGCTAGGCTTGCCGGAGGAAACTAAGAAGCTCTTCTAGGAGGACCTAGATAAGGTCACCCAGGAGGTACCTCAGACCAAGAGACTATACATAGGAGGAGACTTTAACGACCATATCGGAGCGGAGGTAGCGGGATATGATGGGGTCCGCGGGGGCTTCGGTTTCGGAGAGAGAAATGCGGGAGGGGTCTCTGTGCTGGACTTTGCGGTGGCTTTTGATTTGTTGGTGATCAACTCCTTATTCAAGAACAAGGAGGACCACTTAGTGACCTTCAAGAGTAGCTCTTGCAAGACCCAAATTGACTACTTCCTAACGGGGAGGGACAATCGAAGATTGTGTAAAGACTACAAAGTGATTCCCAGCGAGTTGCTGGGAACCCAACACAGGTTGCTGGCTTTAGATGCAGAGTTCAAGTATCCTAAGAGGTTGAAGAGTAGAGCCGGAGAACCCAGAATAAAGTGGTGGACCCTCTCAAAGGAGAAGGCGGGGTTAATAGCAGAAAGAATAGCCGAGGAGAGAGCTTGGAGGAGGGTAGAAGACGCTGATGCGACGTAGGATGCTGTGGCGGATTGCATCCGAAGGTCGGCTAAGGAAACCCTGGGTCTTTCCATGGCAGGCGACAACCGGATGGAGGGCGCCTGGTGGTGGAACGAAGAGGTAAAGGAGAAAGTCAAGGCAAAAAAAGAGGTTAACGCGGAGTTCATGAGTAGCAGTTCAGAGGACGAGAGGGAGCAAAAGAAGATTGGATACAAGGCGACCAAGAAGGTAGCCAGAAGGGCAGTGGCAGTAGCAAAGAGCCTGGCGTTTGATAGACTGTACCATAGATTGGGGACGAAAGAAGGGGAGAATGAGGTTTTTAAACTCGCTAGGGCGAGGGAAAGAAAGACTAGGGATTTAGGAGTCGTAATGTGTATCAAGGACGAAGAGGGTAAGGTGTTGACTGAGGATGCTAAAATTAAGGAGAGATGGCAAAGTTTCTTTGCTAAACTCCTCAATGGGGGAGACAACTGTAGTAGGGGCGGAGAGTGTAGCGATCAGCATGCGGGCGACAGGATAACAAAGGAGGAGATTAGGGAGGCCTTGAAGAAGATGGCGAATAGGAAGGCAGTGGGCCCGGACCAGATACCAGTAGAAGTTTTGAAGTTTATGGGGGAAGTGGGTCTAGAGTGGCTCACGGAGCTTTTCAATGTTATTTTCAGGACCGCCAAGATGCCCAGAGAGTGGAGGGCTAGCACAACCATCCCATTGTACAAAAACAAAGGAGATATCCAAGATTGCAATAACTTTAGGGGCATCAAGCTGCTCAGCCACACTATGAAGCTGTGAGAGAGGGTGATTGAGAGAAGGCTGCAAGAGGAAGTAGAGATTTCAGAGAGGCAATTTGGTTTCATGCCAGGCAGGTCGACCATTGAGGCGATCTACCTCCTCAGAGGGCTCATGGGCTTGTTCAGGGACAGAAATATGGATCTCCATATGGTGTTCATTGACCTGGAGAAAGCGTATGATAGAGTTCCAAGGGAGGTTTTGTGGAGGTGTTTGGAAGAGAAAAGGGTGTCGCCTGCGTACATTCGTCTAATCAAGGATATGTATGAGGGAGGGCGGACGAGTATTAGGACTCCGGGAGGGGTCTCCAATGACTCTGTTGTTAGTTTGGGCCTGTATTAGGGCTCCGCCTTAAGCCCGTTTCTTTTCGCATTAGTTTTGGATGAACTCACTAGAGGAATCCAGAACAAGGTGCCCTGGTGCATGGTATTTGCAGATGACATTGTTCTTATTGATGTGACCAGGCAGGGGGTGAACGACAGGTTGGAGAGTTGGAGGCATACGCTGGAGGCTAGGGGCTTTCGGTTGAGTAGATCGAAAATGAAATACCTCCGCTGTTGTTTCAGTGGAAGGATAGAAGAGGGGGGGAAATCGTACTGGAAGGGAGGGCCATAGCGAAGGTCACAAAATTTAAGTATTTGGGCTCAATCATCCAGTAAAATGGCGACATTGACGAGGATATTAGCCAGCGGATTAAAGTGGGCTGGTAAAAGTGGAAGTCAGCGTCAGGGGTGTTGTGTGACAAGAGAGTGCCCATGGGATTGAAAGGTAAAGTCTATCGGATGGTAGTTAGACCGGTTGTTCTCTATGGATCAGAGTGTTGGCCTCTAAAACAGACGCAGGTCCAACGGTTGGTGGTAGCTGAGATGAGAATGGTAAGGTGGATGTGTGGTTTTACGAGATTGGACAGAATTAGGAATGGAGTAATCAGGGGTTTAGCTGAAGTGGCCTCCATAGAGGAGAAGATGAGGGAATCGAGGCTCAGATGGTTCGACCACGTGAAGAAAAGAAGTGTAGAGGCCCCAATGCGAAGGTGTGAGATGATCAACCCCCCCGGTGGTAAGAGAGGGAGGGGTAGACCGAAGAAGAGCCTAGAAGAAGTGGTTAGAGAGGACCTGAGAGTTGTCGGTCTTACGGAGGACATGGCTCAGGATAGGAGCCTGTGGCGGGACAGGATTAAGGTTTCTGATTGTAGGGGACCTGCTCCGTAGGGGGCAGTAGCTTAGGCGGTGTAGGGCGGGTAGAGTTTTGGTGTGCTTGTCTGCAGGTTGTGCTTTTCTGGGATGTGACAGTACTAAGCGCCACTGGTTTGTTGAGGCATGTCTCTGCTCCCTCTTTATTTGCTATCCGACCCCTTTTCTCTTCCTCTTTCTCTTACTTGGTCAATGGTTTCGCAATCGTTTTCTATATAAACCTTTTTTCACAAAACTGTTCTGTGGGTCTTGTGGAATCAACCTCTCTATGGGTAGGAATACCGGTAGAGGTAAGGTTGTCTGCAGCTGGATCTCCCCAGACCCCGTGAAAGCGGGACCCACACTGGGAGTTTGTTGTTGTTGTTGTTGTTGAGCGAACGGGAGAAAGGGGGGAGGCACGACCGTACCACGTGGCACGGCCCCACCACGCCAGGGTGGCACGACCGTGCCATGTGGCACAGCCCCACCGTGCTACTTCTCTGGCACGGTGGCTCGAACCCCTGTTGTCCCTTTTTGCCAGTTTTCGCTGTTTTTCTTCGCTTTGTTTCGTCTTCGCTCCTTTTCGCGACGTTTGCTCGATTTGAAGTTTATTACCTACAAAAGTAAATAAAACAAGTAAAAATCCTAAAGATTAAGGTATCATACGAGCTAAAACTGGGTAAAATAAGCACGTAAAATAGGACAATTTATTGCCTAACAGTGTGCCTTAGAATTGTTGAGAACGCTTCGAATGAAGGCATACTCGAAGCCATGGGATGTTGATTGAGTGCAAACTTCTTGTAAATTTCTTGCAGGGATTGAAATGGATGTACTAAGGGATATGATTAAAAGCAAGTGTTGTTATTTAAAAAAAATTAGAAACTCAGCGACAGACTGGCGACGACACTAAAGCATTTTTTTTTATGGGGCAGAAGCCAGCGACGGACAGGGGATCCATCGCCACTAGCGATGGCAAATCCATCTCTACGTCCATTGTTGGTGGCGACGGATTTTTCGGTTCGTCGTCGCCTGCCCCGCCAATTTTTTCCCCACCAACAAAAGGTTCGTTGCAAGGTCTGTCACTGATTCCGTCGTTTATGGCGACGGAATTTCATAATTCCATCGCCAGGTGCTCAGCGACGAGCGAAAATCCGAGAGTCGTTTCCTGTCACCAATTTCGTCACTGATTTCATCTTTATTTGGTCTTTTTTTTTATAGTGTTGTAGCATCCTAGTTGTCATATCGTACAATGGTTGTATAAGAGCAGTTGTACAATGAAAGTTTGGCTCACTAAAAATACTATGTTGCTTGAGAAGACAAACCCAAACCAAAGCATCCTATATGCTCGAGTTTTGCTAATTAAAAATACTATCTAACTCAACAAAATATGTCACATCCAAAGTTCACTAAATTATATTCTACTCATCTATACCTTTTTTATTTTTAGTGCACTATGATATTTATTTAATGCACTGTGATAGTTCTTTGGTGAACTATGAAATGTATTTTGTAATCCTTATGATTTCATGAGTGGTGCTAATTGTTCATAACAAAAAGGCGTGGGCAAACATATGATACATAATTTTTAGTGAGCACATACACATTTTTGTTCAAAATTTGAGATATGACTTCTTAGTGACCTGCATTGTGACTTGTGGTGAGCTTCGACATATATATTTAGTGAGTAACACTTTACATTTATCTAATAATGTGTTGTGATATATCGTTTGGTTAGCTAAAATATAAGATTCCTTGAATGGACAAGAATAACATACGTGAAAAGTTTCAGTTACGAGTGCTATGCCTTTTAGTGAAGTACAATACTATTTTAGCGAGCTGTGATAGATATTAATGACTTATAAAATAAATTTGATGATTAATATAATTCAATCAGCAATGCTAACTATTCCAAATCAAAATGAGCAAGCAAACAATATGATACACAATCACACATTTTTGTTCATAGTTTGAGGTATGATATTTTCTTACTGAGCTATACTATAACTTTTGGTGAGTTGTGGTATATGTTTAGTGAGCAAATATTTTTTACTCGTTTTCTAATGTGTTATGATATATCTTTTGAATAACTCAAACATAAGATTTTTTAAATGTACAAGAATGATGCACTTGTACTTTGACTTTGGTGAGTTGTTTTTATTAGGTTTTGGTGAGATATAAAGTACATTTAATGAGCAAATTTTTGAAAAGTTTATATTTCATTAATTTATACTATGCCTTTTAGTGAGCTATCCCATATATTTAGTGAGTTAATATATATATATATATATATATATATATATATATATATATGTATATATATATGTATATGATGTGTGTGTATATATATGTGTGTGTTAAAAAAACCAACTTAGTTGAGTAGAATATATAAATTTAAAAAATCAAGAAAATGAAGCATAAATAAATTTATTAATAGCGTAAATAATTATTTTAAAAGAGAAGACATACATAGAAAATACCAGCTAAGTTGAATAATATAAATAAGTTTAAAGATTTTATGTAAATGAAGCATAGTAAATTAATTAATAGCATATGGGACCCTTATATTATAGATGTTATGAGAGCTTATCTATGTTTGTGAGCTGCACCAGTGGATGGAGAGGCCTAGCAGTCACCTAGTGGGGTAAAGATACTTATATGGACCATTGATCGTGGGGACCCATAAGTCGGTCTGTTTGCGAGGCCCAACGAGGAGGTTATGCTTTTCAAGTAGAGGTGACTGTAATATTGCAACTTAAAAGCACTAAAGTGATTACATATATCACCGAAGGTACACATTTCTCTTTAGGAAACCTTCTCTTAAGAACTCCACAGTTAAGCTGTCGTAATGGAGACATTTCTCTTTTGAAAACCTATTCTTAAGAACTCCACAGTTAAGCTGCTGCGATGGAGAAATCTTGAGATAGGTGGCCTTTTAGGAGGATTCCTAGGCAGCATGTGAGTGAGGACTAAGCATGCCGAAAAGGCTTGTGGTGATTTGTGGGGCTAGTCATCAATCATTGAAGTTGTTTCTGGTAACTCTCCACAGACCAAGAGGGGTCGAGGTGTTACAGATGGTATCAAAATACAAATGAAGTCATATGAGAAGACATAACAAATGAAAACCTTAGCCTTACGTTTAGACATATTGGAACTTATGATCTACGGATAGCAAAATCCCTTGACCACTAGAGCAACTTTCACTTATGCATTCTTCCTACACATTAAATTAAATTAGGGGTGAAGGTCGGATGGACAAAGCATGTTATCCATCTAATTGTACCATATAATTTGCGATAGCATCCTCCCTTGGTATCTTTACCGTGAAGCCACCATTAGTGTGCAATGCACTTATGGCTAAATAATTATTAGTATATACTACATATATGCTCGAGGGTGTACGTTGCTCCATGCTCCCTGATGTGTGAAAGATTTTGCCTATTGAGGTAGTTTCGAAACACCAATGTGTTTATCAATTTATTTATTTTTTTTAAAGAGGGGAGAAACCACTTAATTGATAAAAGTAAAATAGTTGCCCAACAATCATTTAAGGTATAAAATTATCATTAATAAAGTAGTTAATTAATCTTACTAATAGAAGTATTATCATTTAACACTCAAAATTTTAATAAATGTTTTTACATCGTTAATCTTTTTTTTTTAATTTGGACTATTAGTAGAAACGACTTACCTTTGGATCAAATAACTTTTTAATGCTAAATTTTACCAGAAAGTCCTTCATTGAACAAAAAGCAAAAAAACAAATGTCAAGGGCATTTTGGTAAAATTTTGGGTTAAAATTTGCTTGATGCCAACGTGCGGAGTAAATGATACTTACTACTTCATTACTAATAGCTAAAAAGGGTGTGTGGTAATTAGGCAACCTTGCTAAATGTGTAGTTCTTGGGTGTATATTTATATTAACAATTAGGTTTTGTACAGAATCATACAGCGCCAAGGAAACAAAATATGTTATACATATATAGGACACTAATAAACCCCCTCAATCTAAACGGGGGAAACCACATATAGATTGGCCTTGAACTGATTAAACATCTATCCCCTTTGTGAAAATGTTAGCTAATTAAGATTAAGTAGGATTGTAGCCAACCTGCAGTTGACCCTTAGCAACCATTTCCTAAACAAAGTGATAGCCAACTTTGATGTGTTTGTTGTGACTGTGAAGGACTGAGTTCAAAGTAAGATAAGTGGCGGCAACAATATCTCAAAATAATCGAATTGGGACTTGAACAAGAAGACCAAGGTAGAAGAGGAGCTGGCAAAGCCCTTGGATTCCAGCAGTAGTGTAGGTAACAACACAATATTCAACTTGAGTTGAAGAATGTGAAACTGTAGGTTGGCTTTTGGCTCTCCAGGAGACCAAATTATAGCCTAGAAAAACAACAAATCTAGTCTTAGAACGATAACTATCTGGACACCTCGCCCAGTCAGCATCACAAAAAGCCACTAGAAGAACCAAGTTAGAGTTGGATTTGAAGAAAAACCCATGATAAGCATTGACCTGCAAGTACCTGAAAATTCTTTTGATAGCATGGAAGTGACTCGTATGTTGAGCATGCCTAAATTGGGAAACTACATGCACGACATGAGCAATAGCAGGTCGAGTCATGATTAAGTACTGTAGTGCACCCACCATACATCGATAATCGGATGGGTCCGTAAGCAACTCACCATCAGTAAGGGGTAAGGTAGTCTGAGAAAGGCATGATATGTGTGCGGATTTGAGTGTATGCAAGTGAAATTTGTGTAAAAGATCAATGACATACTTGTGCTGCGAAAGAAAAAGAACAAAGGGAGTATGCACAACCTAAACCCCAAGAAAATAGTGGATATCACCAAGATCTTTTATGGCAAAATGGGCCAACAATTCAGTAATGAAAGATCTTAAGAGTGCAGGATTATTACCAGTGAGAAGCATATCATCAACATATAAGAAAAGGACAAGGATATGAGAATGTTGATGCTAGACAGACATAGAAGTATCGAATTTACCGCAAACGAAACCTTTAATGAACAAGAAAGAACTAACCCGGTGAAACCAAGCTCGAGGAGTTTGTTTCAACCCATAAAGAAATTTCTTGAGGCAACAAACATGATGAGGAAAAGAGGGATGGACAATGGCGGGAGGTTGTTTCATATATACTTCTTCATTGAGAAAAGCATTTTTAACATCAAGTTGTCGAATGACCCAATTGCAAGAAATAGCAATAGATAGTAAGAGACGAATAATGGAGGACTTGACAACTGGACTAAAAGTTTCATAGTAATCAATACCTGCCTGTTAATGATTCCCAAGAGCCACCACATGAGCTTTATGTCGCTCAACGGACCCATCAGAGTTAAATTTAGTTATGCAAATCTACTTACAACCAATGACATTCATGGTTGGCGTACTGGGTACCAAATCCCAAGTGTGGTTATCCAAAAAGGCATTACATTCTTCGGCCATGGCCTGGCACTAATGTGGGTGTTTTACAACATTAGTAAAACAAGTAGGATCACAATCAGTATGCAAAGACTAAGGGAAAGAATATTGCTTGGTTTGAAAATTCTAGATTTTGGGCGCGTTTGCATAGGATGGTGATTAGCGGTAGAGGGAGCCATGCCTAGGGCCAAAGAGGAGACCTTAGATGGTGTGGAAGGCGGGTTAGCAATGACTGCGCCAAGAGAAGGAAGCTGTGAATTGGGCTACAGGGAAGTGGGTTATGGGACAGTGGGTTGCAGGGAAAGGATGGGAGAACTGGGTTGCAGGCTTGGGCTGGTTGGGAGTGGGCTGGCAGGGTGAAGAGGCACCTCAGTGTTCGATAGAGACAACCTAGTGGAGGAAGAAGTAGTAGACTAGGGGTTGTGATTGGGCTGAGATATGAGCTTAGAAACCATAGGTGGTAGGGAATCGGCTTACGGAGAAGGCCGTACGGGAGGGGGCATGAAGGCTATGAGCTATGGGCAGCGGTAGGGGTCCGGAGGGGAAAATATAAGGTAGAAAGGGACGAGTGTGATGATCTCGAATTTAGAATTTCTCCATATGGAAACACATGTTCATGGAAAATAACATTTTAGCTTATGTAAATACATTGAGAAAGTGGTTCTAGGCACTTATAAGCCTCGAAATGTGGGGCATAACCAAGGAAAAAACACCTTATGGACCGAGGTTGTAATTTATGTTTGACAATAGGTGTCAAACTTGACATTAACGCCTAAAAACCCATAAAAAAACTATAGTCAGGGGGGCAGGAAAATAACTTTTGAAAGGCGGCTTGTTCATTAAGTAATGGAGTGGGTAAACGATTAATAATGCAAGCAACAGTTAAAACAGCATCGACCCAAAAAGAATCAGGTAAGCCGACACACACTAAAAATGTTCGAGCCATGTCAGCAATATGATGATGTTTCCTCTCGACAACATTGTTTTGTTGCTGAGCATGTGGTGTAGATTTACGAAAATAAATGTCATGAGTAACTACTGAATCAAAAAACAAATTATTATCATATTCTTTTCCCCCATCACCTTTGAAATATTTAATACTAGAATTGAAAAGATTTTCCACTAATTTCTTAAAGGATAAAAATATTTCTAGCCATCAGCAGAGGCAATGGGAGATTGCCAAACGTCACTGTGTATTAAAAAAAAATGGCCTATTAAAAACATGTTTAACCTCAGAAAATGGTAATATAGTGGACTTGCCCAAACAATAAGAAACACAATGTTTAAAGGACTTAGGTTTGAACAATGTGCATATGAGAATGGAGAGATGCTAAAACTCGAGGATTAGGATGACCTAAATAACGGTGCCACACATTGGTGGGTTGATGTAAGGTACAGTTAGCGGAATGAAAGATGATTAATAACCAAATGTGGCTAGGGTAGAGGTCTCCATCACTTACAAATTGAAGTAGAAGCATTCCCGTTGCCTCGTCGTGAGTTGAAACAGAAGATTCATCTACTAAAACTTGACAACTGTTATCACGACACAAATGCTTAATGGAAATCAAGTTTTGTTTTAAAGAGGTGACATGAAAAACAGAATTTAAGCATAGGATGCCAGATGAAGTAGGTAAATAACAAGTCCTATTTTGGGATGTAGGAAGGATAGCATTGTTGCCAAGCACAATTTTAGTATTGCCATTGTAAGGAATTTTACAAAGTAAATTACCCTCAAATGGAGTCACATAAGCAGAAGTTCCTAAATTTAGATACCAGGTTTCTTAAGCACCACAAATAGACATTGCAGTAAAAGAGGAGGCAAGGGATTCAGGAGTAGTTCCTATAGCAGACGGTAAATAGGGACATTGAAGGGAGGAATGCCCTGCAACAAAACAAATTTGATAGATTAGAGAACTGGGGTTGGAGCCCAAAATCCTAGACTGATTGGAATGACATGTAGATGAGAAGTTAGAAGTAGGTCGGGCACGAGTAAAAAAACATGACAAGACTGAATCACATATGCGCATACTTGTAGGCATACTCCTAGGGGAAGCTCGAATGTTCTGAGAGGATTCAGCTTGATTATTGGAGTTGTTGTGGCCACGACCACCAGAGTTGTTACGATTATAATTGTTCCATCGATTATTACCATGCTAAGTGTTATTCACCCAACCCCGAGAATAGTGCTGGCGATTGCTGCTGGCGATTGCTGGTGGCGAAGGCCGAACGGGAAGACACCAAAGATGTATGCGAAGTAGCAAAGGCAGGATGATCCTCCATATCCCGAGAATTTTAAGGCGTTTTTCATAAAGCAACAAATGAGGACACAGGTCATCAAAATTGAGGTTCATAGGAACATGAGTAAGAGTAGTGACTAGCGTTTCATACTCCTGACCAAGCCCAAAAAGAGCATAGTGTACCAAGTTTGACTGAGGAATTGAGCTATTGACAACGACTAAATTATCAGCAATAGTCTTAATGTCACGCAAATATGCATCCATGGATTGAGATTCAGATTTACTAACAGTAGTAAGCATACATTTAAGTTCAAATGATCTAGCCATTACTAGAATGCATGAATAATTTATTTTAGCGCTTCCACAAGTGAAAGGAAGCGGAACAATCATGAACATCTACCAGAACTTCAGGAGCAAGAGTAGCAAAGACCTAAGATCGAATACTTTGATCATACCTCATCCACTCCGAGAAGTAGGGGATTAGGAATAGACTCATCAGTGGAAGAAGTGAGCACAGATGCAGGCAGATGGTGAGAACCATCCACAAAGCAGAGAAGGCCATGCGAGACAAGAATAGCCATAAATTGCGTGTACCAAGTCAAGAAGCCCTCAGATGTAGACATTCCTGATTAAATTGATGACGTTGGGTGCCATAAGTGTTGCATCAATGGTGCAGGAGGATGGTGGAGATAAAAAAGGTGATAAAGGCATATGCGTGGGAAGCATAAGAGCTGAATTATATGAGCCCATGTTAAACAGAGAATAGCCAGAGAGAGGGCGAGATGCAGATGGTAGCGGACGAAGGATGAGACCATTGGGATTATAAAGAGGCAGCCAAGCATGAGAATTATGGAGGGGAGGAAAGTTGTTAAAGTAGAATGGGTATGGAGGTGGTGTGGTGGTTACGGCAGCAGGGGTAAAACTGGTAAGAAGGGAAGGAGCAACTCAGTTTAGCACCGGGTTAGGCATGAGAACATGCATTGATACCATAAAAGCTGAAATGAGAAAGAAAAGGCTGTGATGGTGAGGGGACTCACATGGAGGAGGATGGGAAAGGAGAGGGATTAAAGTTTAGGGTTTGGCTCTGATACCATGTGCTGTAATTACACAACCTGCCCTAATCTGGGGTGCTTGAGTGTATATTTATATCAACAATTAGGGTTTGTATAGTATCATACAAGGCCAAGGAAACATAATATGTTATACATATATAGGACACTATTAAAGCATACCATGGAAGAAACTATCTATGTGATGCCCGTACTATTATGCATCTCTTCGTTTAAACCAATAACCATGAATGGGATTCCAGAGTATCGTAAATTGGATAGGGTTTTATTTAAAATTAATCCTAAGTTATTGGTTTATTCTTAGCCATTCTTTATGGATTTCTAGCCTTTTGGTTGTATCTAATCATCGCACTATTCAGAGAGGCAGGCCAAGGATGGATTCAAAGGGGCAGGAAAGCTAGAAGTGGATTAAGTAGGGGTGTTCATCGGTCCAAACCCGGACCGGACCGGGTTGGACTGAGGACCGAATAAGAGGAAGGTTATGGAGCGTGGACCGGACCGGGACCGGACCGAAAAAAATTGGACCGGACCGGACCGGACCGAGTTGTCAAACTAGCAAATTTTTACAATATGAACATCTTAAATTTATTTTCATATGAATAATTTCAACATATTTTCACCATAAAAAACAAATCAATATTCTTGAACGTTTGAGAAATTATAAGTTGCAAAAGAAAATTAAAATTAAATAAGTAAAAAGTTGTTTTCAAATTTTTTTTATTCGGTCCTCGGTCCGGACCGGTGGATTGGTGGACCGGACCGGACCCGACCGAAGGCCGAATAAAAAAATTTTTGGACCGCGGACCGGACCGAATTCATTCGGTTCGGTCCAGTCCGATCCGGTCTAGGCCGGTCTTCGGTCCGGTCTGGGTTTGGACCGAATAATGAACACCCCTAGGATTAAGAGGGCATGGCGGGTGCCATGCCTCCCCTCTCAAAAATAAATTTTGTTTTATTCATTTGTAATGCATTGGCACTGCAAACCTTTTGTTAGCTTTATGCTTTGGCACCTCATGTGACATTATTCATGTGTTCTCTCCTGTTCGCGAGCTTGAGCCTCTTTGGCAATTTCTTTGATAACATTTCAAAGATTTGCTTTTTGGTCATGTGCTGACTGCCAATGCCATTGTTGTCTTCTATCTCTCATAATCTTCTTTTATTACTTTATGATTCTCTCTTCCTTTTTGCCAAACTCTGGCTTTATGTTGTTTCACCACCACCTGAAGGGTCGATTCTTGCAGAGAGTAAATTAGGGAGTAAAAGTAAATAAGAGTAAGGAGAAGTAAGAGTAAGGAGAGTGAATAAGAGTATATGAAGAAATTGGGATATATGCCCTTACAAAATATATTAAAATGTATTATATATAGATTTATGAGCACAAATATGTAATTGTGTTATATCTTACTCTTCCTTACCCCCTCCTTACAACCCCATTTTGGAGCGTAAGGAATGGGGAGTTGAAGAAGGTAAAGAGGACTAAGAGTAATGCCTCCTTACTCCTTACTCTCTTATTCTTACTCCCAAACATGGGTTAAGAAGAGTTCTTACTCTCCTTTTTCGTTCCTTACTCCCCTCTACTCCCCATCCAAACGGAGCCTAACAGTCATAGAAACCTTCCTTTTATTATATGGTGTTCAATTAAATATTATACATTTTCATTTTCTTATTTACCTAATTTATGCTTGTAATAGTGGTTCAATTTTAATTTTTATTTGTGTTTACTTATTTCGTAGGTAAATTTTTACAATCAGAAAAACAAAATGCAAGAAAATAAGGTGGATTCTGAGGTCCAGGCCCAGTTTGCTCAACCCAGTCCTACTTATTGACCGTGTGCCATCAACATGACCTATCTTCCTCTTTTCCCCCTCACGTTCTATTCATACCCTCATCCTATTCCTTAATTTAATTGCAGTCAGCTGTACTAACCTCTCCATATTCTCCGTTGCTTACGCACAACCATTGAAACCTCCTCCAACCTCTTTCTCCGTTAGCATTCTTCACTGCCAACTCGTTAACTACCCAGATTTTGTTGGAACAAATCTCTCTAGAGGAGCAGTAATAGCTCCTACATTGTGGCTGAATTTGACCGCTAAAGTTAAGTATAAAGGGCCCAAAATACCTTACTTCATAACAACAATTGTGGGGTAACGATTATCTAACAAATTGTCTAGATTTTGTCCTATATTTCATGGAAATGGAAGGTTGGACAAATGGCCAAATGCATGTATAAATAGGGGTAGAATAGGAGGTATATGGCATCAACTTCGGAGTTAGCAATTGAATTCAGTAGTCGCAGTTGGTTTGTGCCTCTGCACTCATTTTTATTCCCCTGTTTCATATTTTAGAATTCCTGAGATAAAGAACTTGGGGAACCATTATTGAAAGCTTTAACAGTTGAATAATAATTTCTTTACCTCAATTTTGTGCCTCTGTTGAGATTTTGGCTATTGAGTTGCATTAATTTGCAAATTTTGGTCTATGTTTTAGTTCTTGGATTACTCTGTTTTTCGTTACTGTGTCCCTATTTTCCCCTGGCTTGAATGAATCGGCTCTCCACTTCTAAGTACTTCTCATTTTTTTTATTTTTTCTGTTGTCCTTTCATCTCTACTGAAATTGTCTGGGCTCAAACTTTGACTAGGCATATCTTTTTACTCTTTGACTTTTCCTGACTTTCGTTTGTGATAGAATTCATTTCCTTTTATTGTAATTGTCAATTAACTCTTTGATGCAGAGCATGTATTGGCGTCTTCCATTTTTTTTATAGCCTTATTACACTAAAAGACGAAATCAAGTTAGGGAAGGTTGTATATTTTTAATTAGCTTTTGTTAATGGGTGCTAGTGATTGTTAACTCAATTTAGTTAATTAGTGTTTAATTGACTTTGAGTGAGCTAATGAGTCTTAGTTTTATTTTATTAACAATAGCTAGAAACAAAGTGGTATAAATTAACTCTACCATCATTAAGGTAACGACCCGTATTTGCTATATCATACTACAAGTAGACACCGTTTGCTTACGGCTACTTTTTATATCAACAAGTTTTTGATACTGTTGTCGGGGGTGGTATGTATTCAATTTATCGCTTTTTGCTTGAGTGTTTTTGTTTACATTTGAATTTTTTGTCAATTATGTGATTCGTTTCATTTTCAGTTGAATAGTTGTATTTAGATACTTTTTAGTTGTTTCTTTTATTTCTTGTCAAAAAAGGACCAAAAATGTGATTGTTGGTGTAGGACTTGCATGATTGTTTGGGTAGTGAGCCTAAAACAAGAAGACTCACTAGGATCGAACCTGAACCTAAACTTGAACTTCAAAAAATGGCTGGACAAGATCGAAATGAAAGAGCTTTGGATGAGATCTTTTACCCTGCACGTTTAACTTTACCTTCATGTTTTAGTCTACCGCCCTAGGAGCTAATGCGAACCTAAAGCTGGGGCTGCATCATATTCAGATGCTTCCTAAATTCACTGGTCTTGAAGATGCTTATTTATTTTTAAGTGAATTTGAAGAAGCGTGTAATATGTTTCATTTTCATGATGTGCAAATGGATGTGGTTAAACTGAGATTCATTCCTTTCGCAGTAAAAGATAATCCCAAGAGATGGATGTATAGTTTGCCTGCTAACTTTATTTCTAATTCGAATGATTATGTTAACGTCTTCTTCTGAAAATATTTTCCTAATGGCAAAACTGTTAAATTAAGGAATAAAATCAATCATTTTATTCAGTTTGATAAGGAACCTTTTTGGAGGTACATGGAAAGATTTAAGAATTTGTTGGCCTAGAGTCCCCAACATGGTCTTGAACAGTGGGGTCTTTACCAAATTGTGTATAAGGGTTTGGACCAATAGACTAGCACTATGCTAGAGTCTATGTGCTAAGATGGATTCTTATATAATAATCCTGCAAGAGCTTGGGAATTCTTGGAAGACTTAGCTGAAAAGACACTACAGTGGGAGACCACTAAAGATGATAGCCTAAGTTCTAGAATCGTCAGTGCTAAGGGGGGTATCCATTTAGTGTTAGATTTAAGCCATATAGAGTCTAGGTTTGCGGCTTTAGAGAACCCATTAAAGGGGTTGACTAGTCAACAACCTTAGGTCTTTCAAAGCACTTACATTACATGTTCTCACTATCATTCCCTAGACCATAGCTTAATTGCTTGCCCCTATTTTGCTCACCAGCTGCAATTGGAACTAAGCAAGTGAATATGACCTACCAAAGGCTAAGAAATGACCCTTTCTCAACAACCTACCATCGAAGGTAGCAAAATCACCCAAACCTTTCCTGGGGCTAGTGTTCAAACTTAGCAGGACCTAGCATGTAGACTAGAATGTTCTCTACAAACACATCTATCTAGCCCTACCAAGCACCTAGACTGCCTCCCCCCTTGTTGCCCACACACAATCACCTTCTGGCCATAATGAGATTGATAAAAGATTTAACAATCTAAAGAGATCACAGAATAGACTAGAGAAGGTAATGAAAACAATTGCAGAGCAGCTATCTCAGCTGATCACTGTTAATACGAAAAAAGGAACATTTCCTAGTTAGACAGAGCCTAACCTGAATGTAGGTCCATCCTTAATTCGCCACCATTGCAGGATAATGTGAAAAGGGTTAACATAATAACTTCACTTAGGTCAGGTCGTTAATCGATCATAACTTAGAAGACCTTGTGAATGTTCCTATTCAGCTTTTTCCATCTTTGTCTCAACCGTTTCTCCCTAATAGTGATTCTGCTTGTAGGAATGCTACTGATGGCACCCTAATTGACTCTTCCCCTTCCGACTGACTAGTTTAGTTTGCCCTAAGGAGACTAAGCAAGATTAGTCCAAGAAGGAAGATGACACATCTCAGCCTTGGACTGTTGAACAGGTTCATAAACCCACTGCTCCCTTTCCAAAAAGGCTATAGAGCAAGAAGGACCAGACCTATGTTAATAAGATTATGGAGACTTTCTCTCAAGTCAAAATCAACGTTCCCCTTTTAGACGATATCTAGAAGATGCCTTCGTATGCAAAGTTCTTGAAAGAGTTGTGTACCACTAAGAGAATGACCAATGTCCCAAAGAAGACTTCTTAGCTTCTAATGTGAGCTCTATTATGTCATGCCAGATCCCAACTAAGTACAATGACTCTGGTTGCCCTACATTTCCACAATCATAGGGGACCAGACCATCTATAGAGCATTGTTGAATTTAGGGGCCAGTGTTAATTTGCTCCTATACTCGGTTGATAAGAGGTTGGGATTTGGAGAGTTACAACTCACTAAGACGATCCTCTAGTTAGTCGACCATTCCACTAGGACTCCTAGAAGCGTAGTCGAGGAAGTTTTGATTAAAGTGGGTGAGTGTAAAGCCTCTCGAGGGCTACAAATTTAACCACTACTTCGGTTATTAAATAATTTTTATAGCGTAGGGAAGTAGGGATCGATCCACGAGGAAAGATTGCTATAAATGGCTAGTTTGATCTTAAATAATTTTACTAATCAACTTGTTAAGTCTAATTTTAATATTTCTAAAACAATTAAAATCTAACAAATAAAAATCTAGCAAAATACCCAATGATGCTCCTAAATATTCTAGATCATATTCTGGAAATAAAACAGAAAAAATATTCCCTAAATAATTCAGAAAATTAGAAACAGATTAATAATCCAATATTCAACTAAAAATTAAAAACAGAAACTATTAAACAAAAAAAATCAATATTAAAAATCACAATAAGTATCCTAAATTGACAATCTTAAACTTGACAAATTTATAACTCCAGAATAATGTCTGATTTATTTTAGGAAAATTAAATCAGACAATTACTATAGAATAATCAACAGAAAATTAAATCTGAAATTAAAAAGAAAATAATCTGCATGAATAAACATACGAAAATAATTAAGAACATTACCCTAATTCTAGGACACAACTTTCTAAACCTAAAAATACTTAATAATCGTAAATTAAAATTAAAAATCAAAATTTTCAGAATTAATTACCGAAAAACTTGCACATATCAATTTCACAAAATAATTCTCAAATATTATCAAATAAATTCCAAAAATCACGAAATTGAGTATGAGAAGACTAGGACACTTTATAAACCCTAAGAATTAATAAAAATCGAAAAATAACAAAAATAACTATTTTTAGTTTAAATTCTAACAAACCGGTAATTAAATACTAAAACTGAATGCAAATCAAACTAAAATTCTAAGCACTCCAAAAATCAAAATCTAAACTATCTAAAATCACCTAGACACTCCTAAAATACTATAGTTTTGGGGGGGGGTTTGATTGAATTAATATTGAAGCTAATAAAAATAGAACAAAAATTATTAAACCAATTAAATTAACTCTAAGCAACAAATAATAATTAAAAGTTATCAAATTTATGAAGGATACTTAGTATAATATCAATCCACCATGCAAATTAATATTTATCATCAACACACAAGTTAATTTTATTCATGAGTTAAACTGTAGAAGATATCCACCAGCAGTTCTTCCCCGTTTTTCCTTAGATTTTAGTTTACTTAGGTCCAGCCCTAATATAAACCCTACTAATTTGATAATCTTTACACCAGCGCAAAAATTTAACCAAATTAGAGCATTAAGAATTAGAAAAACCTCATTTAACACTTTGTAACCAATTTACCAGCAAATCGATTTAACAAAGGTCTAAAGCGATTACCTAATTAAAAGAGATGGGTTTGAGCCATCCATGATTAATTAGGGTGATACCTAGGCCTAAAAGATTACAACTTTTACGTATTACAATCTTCTAAACTATCAATCGAAATTGTATTTAATCAACTAACATGCATTCTAATCGATTTAACACAAATTTCATAAACGATACACACTAATCGCTAAAGAATCATGAGTATAAATCAACTAGGCGTTAAAGCACAAAACTTGTTTCAAAATAATTAATTTAGCACGACTTCAAGAAGATTATACTAAGCACAAAAATTACTCACTTATGTAAAAATTAAAATTACAATTATAACTCAAATATTCCATGTTTAATAGTAAACCTACCACACAAAATAAATAAAACAAAATAAATCTAATAATAATAATAATAATAATAATAATAATAATAATAATAATAATA
>JACYFF010010365.1:89963223-89999431 GCA_017589665.1 Selenicereus undatus | reverse complement strand
TAATAATAATAATAATAATAATAATAATAATAATAATAATAATAATAGTAAAATAAAAGAAAACACTACTTTGTTGGGAATTTTCACTGCGCTGAAGATCGACGAAGGTGATGATGAAGCTGATGCGTGTGAGTGGTGAAGAAGGGCTGTGTGGGTGGTGTTGGACGTGAAGGAGACGAAGAAGATGATGGTTATGATGCTGAGATGATGCGTGACCGATGGTTGTCACGAGAGGAGGTGATGATGGTGCAGAAGAGCTGATGGATGATGATGGAGCGAGGAGAGGATGTTGATGATGAAGCTGATGCTGCGTGTGAGGTGAGAAAGAAGAGTGGTGATGGTGCGTGAAGCTGTGAGGAAGATTGAAGAGGATGAAGTTGGCGATGGGTAGTGTGATGTGGCGTGAAGGAGATGAAGAGATGACGGGGTTGAGGCTGATGAAGATGATCGTGATGTGATGGGCTGCCGTGAGTTCTTATACATGACAAGTGAGGGAGATTAGGGTTTGTGATGTTAGGGTTTCCTTCATCTCTTCCTTAGATTTCTTCTCCCTCAAGACTTCTAGCTCTTCTTCAATTCTTGAAACCCTAGCCCAAATAAATAATTATGGAATAATATTTTCCATTAATTATTATTCTTGGCCCATCTTGATAGCCCAGCGTGTAAAACTCGTACTTCGACATCATATCTTCTCCTCTTTATTTAATTAATGCTATTCCTGAAAATATATAAAACAAAACAAATTAAACGAAATAATATATATAATATACTCGAAATAATTATAAAAATAATGCGTGATTTTTGACGTAACAGTGAGTTCATATTTCCTGTGGATTTTGTTGTTCTGGAAACTGAGTCTATTGCTAATCGTGAGGCCTAAATACCTGTCATTCATGGTTGAGTTTTCCTAGCTTCTTTGAATGCTTTGATTAATATAGGAATGGTATGACAAAGTTGTTTTTGAAAACATGACTATAGATTTGAATATTTTTAATCTCTAAAGAATAACAAACAATATTTGATGAGATTGATAATGTTAATGCCTTGATGTGTATGTTTGTGATAACTCAGGTGCTGATGATTTGATTAAAAATGAAATTCCTAATGAGACTGATTCCCTGTCATCTAATTCTTCTAACTCCCATTGTTTGTTACATATGCTTCTGATCCCACATTAGAGTTGAAACCTCTGCCTAATTTCCTTAAATATGTCTTTTTGGGTCCTAATGAGACTTTTCTTGTAATTATAGCACCTGATCTAAATGACGACCAAGAGAGTAAATTGTTAACAGTGCTAAAGGAAAACAAAGAGCACATAGGGTGGACATTAGGTGACATAAAAGGTATTAGCCCCTCAATTGTGCAACACAAAATTCATTTGGAGGAAATGGTAAACCTTATAAAGATCATCAAAGACGTCTAAATCATACCCCCGGTAAGAAGTTGTCAAAAAAGAGGTGATTAAGTGGTTGGATCCTGGGATAATATATCCCGTTTCTGATAGCCAGTGGATCAGCCCAGTTCAAGTCTTTACTAAGATGACTGGTATTACTGTGATTAGGAATGACAAGAATGAGTTAGTTTTCACTAGATTTCAGTCTGGGGTGATGACAAGAAACTGAGTGCGGCCATTATCAAAGGCCACTTCCCTATGCCTTTTATGGTCCAAATGCTTGAGAGGTTAGCTTGACATAATTACTACTACTTTCCGGATGGATACTCTGGCTACACCCAAGTCTATATAGTGTTTGACGACCAAGACAAGACGACTTTTACGTGCCCCTTTGACACTTTTGCCTTTAGGAGAATGCCATTTAGTCTTTGTAATGGCCCTGCTACTTTTCATCATTGTATGATTTATATATTTTCTGATATGATTGAGATGTTCATGGATGATTTTTCTATGTTTAGTTACTCATTTGATTACTGTTTGGCCAATCTGACTAAAGTTTTACAAAAATGTAGGGCAAAGAATTTAGCTCTTAACTAGGGAAAATGTCATTTTATGGTAAAAAAGGGAATTGCTTTAGGGCATGTAATTTCAAAGGATGGGATTGAAGTTGATAAAGCAAAAATTAATTTAATTTCAAATCTGCGCCCTCCCACTTGTGTGAAAGATATTAGATCATTTTTAAGGCATGATAGATTTTATATGCGATTTATTCAGGATTTTAGTAAAATTGCTAAGCCCTTGACCAACCTTTTAGCCAAAGATGTGCCTTTTCACTTCTCTGAAGAGTGTTAAAGGCATTTAATAGGCTAAAGGAAGCCTTTTCTACTACCCCTATGTTACACCTTTCTATCTAGGGAGAACCCTTTGAGCTTATGTGTGATGCATTTGACTATGCTGTAGGGGTTGTCCTAGGACAACATGTAGATAGGAAACCTCATGTCATATATTATGCGAGTCATGCTTTGAATGAGGCCCAGTTGAATTACACTATTACTAAAAAAGAGTTTTTTGCAGTTTTGTTTGGTTTTGAAAAATTTCGTCCTTACTTGATTGGGTCTCAAGTGACTGTTCATACTGACCATGCTGTACTAAAACATCTCTTCTTTAAGAATGATGCAAAACCTAGATTGCTTTGATGCATTTTACTCTTGCAAGAATATGATTGTGAGATTTGAGATAGAAAAGGTTCTGGGAACCTAGTTGCTGACCACTTATCCCGGATCATTGTGCAAAAAGAGTGTGAGTCCCTATTTTTGAGTGCTTCCCTGATGAGCAGCTACGTATGGTTCAATCTAAACCATGCTATACTAACATTGTCAATTATTTAGTCACTAGTGAGGTACCCTTGGGTTGGAGTAAGCATGATAAGGACCGATTCTTTTATTTGGTGAAAATTTTCTATTAGGATGAACCTACTTGTGTAAATATTGTTCTGATAAGATCTTTAGAAGGTGTACCCCTGACAATGAGATTAGAAGTGTCCTTTCTTTTTGTCATGACCAAGATTGTGAGGGGCATTTTAGTGGGAGGAAAATAGTTGCCAAAGTCCTTCAATGTGGTTTGTATTGGCGTACCTTATTCAAAGATGCGCACTTGTACTGTAAGAACTGTCCTAGGTGTTAATAGTTTGTGAAAATCATTAGGAGAGATATGATGCCCCTTAACCCTGTAATTATGGTTAAGATTTTTGATGTTTGGGGGATAGATTTTATGGGACCATTTCCATCTTCTTTTGGGAATAAGTATATTCTCCTAGTTGTACACTATGTATCTAAGTGGGTAGAGGCTATGCCGACTAGGACAACTGAGGTTAGATTTGTTGTCAAGTTCCTTAGGGAAAATATTTTCTCCAGGTATGGCATGCCAGGGATTTTATTAGTGACTAAGGTACTCATTTCGGCAATCATTCTTTTGATGTATTGTTAAAAAAGTACTTAATCATTCATCATTTAGCCACCGCCTATCATCCCCAGACGAATGGCCAGGTAGAGGTTTCTAATAGGTAAATTAAGCAGATTTTGGAAAAGACTGTGAGTAGAAACCATAATGACTGGGCAGATAAGCCCATTCATGCCCTCTAGGCTTATAGGATGGCTTTTAAGACCCCTTTAGGCATGTCTCCTTTTAGGGTTGTCTTTGGTAAGCCTTGCCATCTTCTTGTTGAACTTTATCATCGGGCTATGTGGGTTATAAAAACTTTGAACCTTGACTTAGAGGCAGCTAGGTCAGAAAGGAACTTATAGCTGAGCGAGTTGGCAAAAATTAGAACTGATGCCTATGAAAATTCTAGGATGCATAAAGGGACAACAAAGTTATTTCATGGCAGGCATATTCACAAGAAATAGTACTTTCTAGGTCCAAAGGGTTACTTTATGATTCCAGACTACACCTTTTTCCAGGTAAGTTGAGATCTCGTTGGAATGGTTCTTTTATTATTTCTCATGTTTTTTCTAGATGGTGGTATAGAGATATAGGACCCCATAAAAGGTACACATTTCAAGATGAATGGACAAAGGTTGAGGCCATTTCTAGAGCTACCTATAGAAGGGAGAGAGGTAGAGTGTCTTATGCTCTACGAACCACAGTACAAAGATTGAGGTTGTGAAGATTAGCTTGAATGCATCCAACATTTAACCTGGGATTATTGTTCCTTTGTATAGAACCTTATCTTGTATATTTATTTCCCATTCTTTGTCATTGATTGTGTGCTTTTCATTCTTATACTTTTGTACGCAATAGGGATATTGCATTGTTTGAGTGTTGGGGGTGAGAGCCTTTGCAAATTTTTTCAGATTCTTATTTTTTATTTTTAAATTAAAAAAAAAGAAAAAGATTTTTTTTTGTTTCTTTTGTTTTACTTTTTTTTGAAGATTGTATACCATTTTGACTAGCTTGACCCCTTGTGACTTAGTATTAGATGGTATATTGGTGGGATGTACATGGCAAAACTAAGACCTAAAATGCAATATTCTATAACCCAATTCTAACCTTATCACTCCATTATAATTGTGAGTCCAATCCTTACTTTGTATATCTTAGAGTCTTAGTCTTCCAGAGTTGATTCTCCCACTTGTCTTCGTTTTTGCTTTCAATTCAACAAAAAAGAAGAAAAAAAAGGAAAAAAAAGAAGTCAAAGTCGGGAATGGCAAATATCCCTTTGAGGCATGCGCTACTGGATGTTATCCTTTGAGATAATATTATTACTGGGAAAGCTTGCTTCCCATGCCAGTGAGTCAATGAAGTAGCTTATGTCTTGTCATGTGAGAATGAGTCAAACTTTGATTAGCCTATCTCTAGGGTGATGGTACATACACACCATGCACTAGGATGGATACATTGTTATGTTGGTTTCTGGGTTGAAAAGTTGGAGTATAGATGTCGTCTATGAGGACTTAGAGCTTGGACTGTACACCTTGTTCAAAAACAGGCTAATATCTTGGTTTTAAAGTTGATATGGCAGGTTGAAATTTTATATTGTCGCCACCGGTACATTTGTGAGAAAAAAAAAGATCTTATTTTCCATCCTTTCTTTCTATAATTTTCTTTTTCCTTTTAAAAATTTTGTAGGTACATCATCTGCAAACTCTCACAAGACTTACTCGTATACTAGGGAAACCTAGGGGTTTAAAAGGTTTGTTGCATACGCTAAATGCAATTGTAATTCATGTAAAAGTGAGTTACGATTTCCATTTTCTTCTTATTTCTCTATAGGTTTATTTTACTCGATGACAAGCAAAATCTAGGTGGGGGAAAATTTGTTCAATTACATATTATACATTTTCATTTCCTTATTTACCTAATTTATGCTTGTAATAGTTGTTACATTTTAATTTTTATTTGTGTTCATTTATTTTATAGGTAAGCTTTTAAAATTAGAAAAAGAAAAAAAACCGAGAAAGGGGGGGAATTTTGAAACCCAGAGCAAGTTTGCTTAGCCCAGTCCTATTTACTGACCATGTGCCATCCACATGACCATCTTCTTATTTTTCCCCCTCACGTGCTATTCATGCCCTCATCCTCTTCCTTAATCTAATTCACTACAAAAAAAAGGTCATATAGAGACGAAATCAGCGATGGAAAACAGCAAATCTGGGACGGAACTACCGACGGAACTCGGGAGTAATAATATGGGTCGTCGCTGAGGATTCAGTGACAGAAATTTGTGGTCCGTCGCTAGGTGGCGCAGAATAGGTGACAGACATCACAGTTTGACAGGAACAAAAATCGTGCTAGATGGCGATGGAACGGACAATCCATTGCCATTAGCGACATATTGGGTGACGGAATATCCGTCGTTGATGGCGACGAATCCTTCTTTCAGTCGCCATCTGTAGCATTTTTAAAAAAAATATCATTTTCTTTCGCTTATCCGTCACAATTTTTTGGTTTTTTTTAATAAAAAATTTGTATTTTGAAGAACCCCAAATACAGTATATTTGTTTTGCTGCAAGAAAATACATCGAGGGTATTGAAGAACCCATTTTATACAACTGTTTCACTCGAAGCATTCTCAACAATTCCCAGTTCACAAGCAACTCAAACATCACATTCAAACCAAAGTAACCCAAGTGTGTCATCACCATACATCACATATAACCGAATTCACAAAATAAAGTTAGAATAGTTCTCAACATCGCCACACATAGGCATTAGAGAAGTAAAGGCAATGCAAATATATTCACATATGGAAGAAGCAGGCAGTAGAGAGACGGGAAGAAAGAATCCACTCATGATCAGGGATCCATCATCAAGATCATACTCGCCGTCCTCGTCCTCATCCTCATTCTCTTCATCATGCTGTGGACGGGTAGGGACAACATGTTGCGATCCTAAGCTGGAGGCTTCTTGCGTTTGGAAGAAAGTTTGCATTTGCTGATTCATACTCAACACAGCTTGTCTCAGCATTTGGTTGGACTCGTCTAAACTCTTATATCTCTCCATCGTCGTCGGATACATCTCAGCTTGTGTGGTGAGCTCACCCCCATGGTGGCCACCCTTTCTCTCAAATTATATAACTCCTGCTGAGATACTGTTGGACCTGTAGATACTCAAAACCATGTGTATGTAGTAAAAATGTAGTGAGAATAACGTAACTTAACCTAAAATGGCGTTGTGCATAGTTTTCACTTTATCGACTGGAATTAAAGTTAAAGTTTAGTATACCGGCTCGCTGAGAGGGACTAAAGTAGTAGGAGTCCTTGATGTTTATGACCTCATCTCCAATGCCGTAAACACGACCCTTTTTGTTTGTGTAGGCCTTCCCCCACTACTTATTTGGGTTTGGAAGCGGTTGTGATGGATCTTAGGAGTTGTCCTGCGAGGTCCCTTGAATGATTTTCTGCATTTCTTGCTTAAAGGACTTCTATAATATCACAACATTTGCAAAATATTAAATATGCTAGTTGTAAGAAAAATACATGGATCACAACATAAGATTAATTATCGAGAATAAATAACATAGGTTTGTTGTGATTTCCTATCAACCCACGGTTCATCTAGTTTACCTCTAAGTCTGTGAGTGTGGGTGAACAACTCAATAATAGTGGGATCCATCCCAAGTGATGGAGTCCTACCAAGCCACGTCCTTGTCCATGATGAATGAAGTGTAGAACGTCCAAGAACAAGGTCCCAAGTCTAGAAGATGGCTCACATTTTGCAAGAGACTCAAACAGTCACAACCAAGTTGAATGGCCAGAAAATGCCCGGTATTGTGCATCTCATTACTTAAGCTACATTGTGGGTTAAGTGTAATATTTTTGAATTTTTTCAATGCTTATGATGTATACTTTCAAGTCCAAGCATTCATTTCCAATCATACACACAAGAAGATGGGAGATCAAGGCGTTTTGTCTAACCGGCCAGTTTTGGTTCAAAACTGCACTGTTGAATGTTTAAGTTGAATTACCCTACCTAAACTTGTTTTAACCTTGATTTCTTATAGGGGGGATTTGTACACACCCTAAGGTTCCCCCCCATGGCCTGAAATTCAAATCATGACCACTTTTGCTATGGTTAATTCAAGTCAGAAAACTAGCTTCCAACTGCCTGTGAACCTGGTTTAGAGCAACCCAATCTGTTTGTCTAAAATCGTGGGTTTGTTGCTATTTAGCTGGAGTGGAACACACTTCAAGGCTTGGCACACGTCCCAAGGCTTCTAGAAGGCAATCATCAGTTGCAATCTTAGGAAGAATAACCAATAACAAGCAAGCTACAAAAGGAATTGTCTCTCGAATTCTATTGGCCAGCCAAAAAGGAACTTCTACTTTACGGCCGCTCACATGCTATTTTGCTAGAGTTATGGTTGGATTAGCTTAAGAAAGGGTTAATTAAGATGTAAACATCATTTGTCTTGCTTTTATTAATGTTTTAATTGTAATTAGCTTGGCTTAAAGCTTAGTTTGAACACAGTTAACTCTAACCATGAGTATTAGCCTAATTAAGACCTTTCCTCCCTAGTAAGGAAAGCTCTAGGTGTGTGCTAGCTTGGTTGTGTGCTTTCTAGGCTTGTAAACAAAAGAGAAACACGACCCTTGCTGGTTCATAACTTACTTTGAATGAGAATTTCAGTTTGAGAGCATTTCTTGCTTTCGTGGTTCCAGAAATCCAGCTTGCTTATCCTTAGCTAGGCCGGTTAAGGTGGTGTTCAAGCTTAGTCCTAACCTTGATTAAGTGGTGATTTCTATATCTTAATCAAGTTTAGGGGCCCTAATCTATCTTTTGGTGGTGTTTCTGTATCCAAAATCCAAGATTAGCTCTATCTAATCTAGTCACTTCAGTCACGGGTTCTAAGAGAAATTGTGAGAGTTCATTGTTCCCAACTTCAATCCGTGAGTTCTCCATTGCTTATCCTTGATTGTAGCCTTGATTCTATTGAGCTTTACATCACCAAGTTCTTCCGTGTACGTGCAAATTAAACAAATTCACGAAAACACGTTAAACACCACAAGGGAACAAATAAGTTAAACAATGCTATAAGATTTACGATTTGATACCAGACACCTCCTATGCTCATGCATAGGGAACGAGCCTTAGGTATGAAGCGATGGTCCAAGACTCTGGCGTTCACCAAGCCGATTTTTCTGGGCTTTTTTACATAATTTTTTATTATTCATTCGCCCAATGCTCTTGGAGTCCTCTCCATACCTCATCACTGAGCCACTAAGGATTCTTGTTGTGCTTCTTTGCTTTGCATGGAAGTCTCTCAAACGTGCATTGCCTCTGCTTTTAAAATTCTTCTTGATGCGGTCCTCATACATAGGATCCCAAGTGAACAAATTCTGCACCTTAGAAAACGACATGCACATCAAATAATGTTTTACAAATGAACCGAAGCCTTGTAAGAAATCTTAATATGTAGTAACTTTACTTACCTTGAACTCTCCAAACCACAAATCTCAAACATGTCTAGGCACGTTTCCCCAAGTAGGCCAAGGTGCATCATTCTTGCCTTAGAAGATTTGAGAAATCCTACCAACGGCACCATTTTTTGGAGTGAACCTAATATAGAAAAAAACATCAAATTAACGCGACACTATGCTAGATAATTGCAATGACAAACACATAACAACAGTTCACTTACGCGTTACCATCTGCCACAATAACTGTTTTTGTTTGGTTGCTTCCCTAACTACGTTGCAGATCAACATCTCCAGTTCCAACGTTTTGTTGGGAGTAGTAGGAGTTAGGGTTGACGGGTTGGGGAGTGGGGGTGCTAGTGGTGGCAAAAGTTGTGTTGCTTGTAATGTTATATGCAAATTGTTGGGTAATGAATGGAAGAGTAGGTGTGTATGGCATACGATGAGGTACCTGCCCCATAGGAACATTTCCAAATTGAGTTGGGATTGTTCTTAACGCACCTGACATGTGAGGGGTTTGGGAGAAAGGTGCACCAATCTCCATTGCAGTAAGATATTTGCTAGAACTCCTACGTCTTCTTCCTCGACCTCGAGTAGAGGATTTCCCTCGATGTGGGTTGGAATCTATACCTGAAATGGTTCACAACAAACACAAACACAAATAATGATTGTGCATAGCAAGAAATTAATTACACAATACAATATGTAGAACAACAAATACATTTGAACACATATAATACAAGTACATGAGTACACATGTGGGTTACAAAACTAATTAATGAAGTACATAACATTTTGTAAGCATTTAATTATCTGATTCATCTTCATCAACATCCATGTGAAAAAGGAGGAGTGCGGACGCTTCAGTGAGGAGATGTGAGAGGATTAACATCCCAAGAGGTAAAAGAGGAAGGGGACGACCAAAGAAGAGTTTGGACGAGGTAATTAGAGAGGATTTGAAAGTTGTAGGGTTGACGAAGGACATGGTTCAGGATAGGAGACTATGGCGGGATAGGATTAAGATCTTAGATCGCAGAGAGTTAGCCTCATACTTGGTCATTCGGTTGCAATAGAATGGGTTTGGTTGTGGTTTCTTCGTATGTTATGTTTGCATACAGGTAGTTCATGCATCTAGGAAGAGACATTGTTTGCGTACATCTGGTTGTTAAGGTATAGTATCTCCCTCTGCCTTGTTGTACTTATGGTTACATAGTTACTAGCGCCTGATTTTTTCGCATTTCTTAATTAATTCCGTGAAACTTATTCTTAGTTTTTCCTTATAAAATATTTTCACAAAATCTTTCTTCTATAAAAGGTTTTCACAAAATCTGGTTTTTGTGGGTCTCTTGGAATCAGCCTCTGTATGGGCAAAATTACCAGTAGAGGTAAGGTTGCCTACATCTTGATCTCCCTAAATCCTACGAAAACGGGACCCACACTGGGAGTTATTGTTGTTGTATCTTCATTAGCATCCTCATCACCATTCTCTTCATCATCCTCGTCATCGTCTTCATCATCATATAAATGTATATCTCCCTCTTTTTCATCTGTTTCATTCCTATCATCCCACTCACCCTCTTCATCACTGTCACCCCCTGCTGCCTCGTCTATGTCGTCATTCACTTGAATAAATGAAAAATCCAAATCATCATTAACGTCTTCCGGTGGTGCACTTTCATCCACTAATGACGTAGGGATAACATCATTTGTAGGTTCACTAAGTGTCGTCATCACCGTTTGTTGGTAAGCAAGAGGTAGAGTCTTGGCTTGCTTGATATGACAACAAGCTAATTGACTCTATCCCTTGAGCGATCTAGATATGGCATGAAGAATACTTGTGATATCATGTTGGGGAAAATGAATGGATCGCACTTTCTACACCTTCTTGTGCGATGAACCTCAACAAGTTTTCTTAGTTATGAAGTCGTGTCCCGCGATTCAATGTGGGATCAAACCGCTCACAACTAACCAACACACATCTTTTCAATGGTTCACCCACATACTCTAGTTCGATGATCTCTTTCAGTATGCCATAATAATCATTCTCAATATCACCTTCCCCAGTCCCTTATACACCAATACCACAATTATATGTTTTCTTCCCACCACTGCGGGTTTTCGTGTGGAATTTAAATCCATTAACTCTGTATGCAGTCCATGTTGACATATTTCTAGTAGGCTTCGCAGCTAATTGTGTCAAGTACCAATGTTTTCAACTGTCGAATAGTTGAATGTAATGCACCTAAGATGACACACAATGTGGTTTTCATTAATACAATGGCCTCACTTGCGTCGTAATATTTGTTACTAAAGAAGTTCAGTTACTTACACTTTGACTAAACCAATCTGCAAAATGAGTTTCAATGATGGTATCAACATCAGCATCAGTAAGATGGGGTTATGCGTTGCAGACTTGTTCTGTAAAAATTATGCGCAATTGTATTTTTGAAGAAAGTAAACAACACTATCTTTTGGGAAATATGAACGTAGGGATAACATACTATGTCAATGGAACACTCACCCAATATAAGGCTTAACTTCATCACAATTTAGTAGCACAAGAAGATGTGCAGCGATGTATTCAGCATGTATGAGATACCTTGATCTTTCCTTCCCAATAGCGATCCCTTGTGGTTCAAACATAGAGAAAGTTTGGAAATTACTATTATATTCATCACCATCCTCATTTTTTCGACATCTACTGCGCATGGAGGGCACATTAGAGCCGAAGTAATAGGAGGCAAAGAACGTCCTTTCTGCTTCTAGGTAAGCTTCTGTTATTGATCCTTCAGGATATGCTTGTTGTTCAATCCTTCTCTTCAACCGACCGAAGTACCTAAAATAGTAATATTAAGTAATTCTTGTAAACACCTGCATACATTCCCAAGCTTTATAAATCTAATTTAAATTAATATAATCTATGTTACCTCTCAAATGGATACATCCATCGGTACTTAACAGAACCACCAAGTTGTGTCTCTTCTGCCAAATGCACTGGTAAGTGCTCCATCACATTAAAGAAGCCTAGAGGAAATATCGTCTCCAACTTACAAAGAGTAATGGCAATGTTCCGATGCATTTTATCAAACACATCCTCCCACAGTGTTGTGGAGCACAAATTCTTAAAGAATCGACTTAACTCAATTAGAGGTTTTAACACATCATCCGAGAGAGCACCAAATGCAATGGGCAACAGCGTCTCCATGAACACATGACAATCATGACTTTTCATATTGTTGAACTTTGCCTCATTGGGGTCCACAATATTCCTCAACTTGCAGCAATATCCATTAGGCATGTTCAGTCCCTTAACCCATTCAAACAACTCTCTTCTTTTATCTATAGCAAGAGAGAACTTCACTTTTGGTTGAACTGTTCTTCCATTAGGAGCTCGTTGCAAATGTAATTCTTCTCTATCACAAATATCTGTGACATCCATTCTTGATTTAACGTTGTCCTTTGTTTTCCCTTGAACATCCATCACAGTGTTAATGATGTTCTCGAAGAAGTTCTTCTCTATGTGCATCACATCTAGATTGTGACGGAGCAATTGGTGTTGCTAGTAAGGCAACTCCCAGAATATACTCTTCATTTTACAGTTATGTTCATTCTCATTAAATCCCAGTATTTAAATGTCACCGTCTGTTGTTACCGTTGGGTAGTGTTCCACCTCAGCATAAAGTTGTTCCCCACTTATACGTCGAGGAGGACCCCCATTAACAGTTCTGCCTTTTCTAAATAAAGTTCTATTTCTCCTCAATGCATAATTCCATAGTAAGAAACACCGATGACAATTAAACCTTGAGAATTTACCTCCATTCCTGAGTCTCAATGCCTTTTGCTATGTCATACATACTGGGCATGCCAATTGACCACTAGTGCTCCACCTAGATAACATCCCATACATAGGAAAATCATTGATGGTCCACATAAGTGCAGCTTTCCTTTGAAATGTTGTACCCATAGATATGTCATACGTTTCAATCCCAACATCCCACAACTCCTTCAACTCATCAATAAGTGGTTGTAAATATACATCTATTTTGTTCTTGGCATTTTTAGGGCGAGGATTACACAAGTGAGGAACATAAATGGTGTGGTCATACACATTTGAAGGGGAGGGTTATAAGGTGTAAGCACCACCGGCCAAATGGAATAAGATCTTGAGGACGTGTCAGGATTAAATCCATTAGCACATAAACCAAGTCTAACATTTCGAGGCTTTGCAGCAAAATCGGGATACTTGTTATCGAAATGTTTCCATGCTTCGCTATCTGATGGATGACATAAAACACCGTCCTCTCGTTGACATTCATAATGCTATTGCATGTGCTCTGCCGTGCTTCTTGATGCATACAACCTCTGTAGTTAAGGTTTCAATGGCAGGTAATGCATCCTTACATATGGCAATGCCCTTTGATTCCTTTGTTACGTCCTTTGCCTCTTCCATCTCGAATGCCCGTAAAACTTGCATGCATCAAGGTCTGAGTCCTCCTTAAAAAAGAGCATACACCCTTTGCAGCAACAATCAATGTCTATCACATCGTTGCCAGGATCTTTAACAAGCTTCTTTGTTTGGCCATAGTTGTTTGTCACACGATTGTTAGCAGGACACATCTCTTTCATTAACTAAACAACTTCATTTAAATAGTTTTGTGGCATATTATAATCAGACTTGATATTCAATAGCCGAGTAGCAGCAGAGAGCTCATTGTGGGCTGATCAATCATCATATAAGGGTTGTTGAGCAGCTTGAACCATATTATAGAATGGTTCTTGAGAAGTGCTTCCCTCCTGAACCCTTACATTTTCATTTGCTAATACGGCATCACCAATCATGGACTCTATATGATCTACGTAGCATTCATTGTGGGCATGATTTGTATGACTTGAACCATCAGCTTCGCCCATTTCTGTCGTAGAACATCCAAAATCATATTGTTGAGGTTCTACTTCTCCATGACTTATCTAATACCAATATCCTTTCACAAACCCCTTATACATCAGGTCATCTTTACCTCATGGGGTGTTAAGTACACTCTATTTTTATATTTTGAACATGGACATTTACATTTCCCCACACTTTGGAAGTCTACTTGCCTACGTCCAAATGCATCAAATTGATTTATCCCGTTTAAAAATTCTTCTGTGTTACCATTACGATGAGGTAATAATCTATTATACATCCACGAACAATGTGATGGGCCACTCATATTCTGCTCAAGCAGCAATATTCATAAAAGTCGTTGAATTAGTATTAATTTCAATTTACACAATAATATTTAACATTATTTCTCACTTATGTATTACAAATATTTGTTTACTAAAACATATATATAGATACATTGAACTAGTATTAATTTCAATTTATAGTAAACCCTCAATTACAATAATCCATAATTTCAGCCAAATTGAAGGAATTACTCAATACACATCTCACAATACAACATAACATGCACTGACAACATATTTTCAACTACCAAAACCATAATTTGTAGTAGTTAAAACTAAATCTAGAGTTAGAAAGTTTACATAATTACTTCACACATATTTCAACTTTTTCAAATCATCCACTAAAACTCCCATAAATTTTTACATAACTACTTCACATAAATTTTTATTTCTACCAAATCTTCTCTTACAAATAAAACTACTAATCTCATACAATCCTGAACACTCAATTACAATAATACATAATTTCAACTAAATTGAAGCAACTACTTAATACACATCTAACAATACAACATAAACATACACTAACAACACATTTTCAACTACCAAAACCATAATTTCTAGTAGTTAAAAGTAAATCTAGAGTTAGCAATTTTACCTGAGTGAGGCTAGAAACTGGAGGCGGCTGAGGGCTGATGGTTGACGGCTAACCGATGGCGGGGTCGACGATGGGCACACGACGACGGGGCGGCGGAGTTTGGTGGCTTCTCGCGTGTGCTCTCAAACTCTCTCCTCTTAGGTGTGTGTGTGTCGCGGTTCCAATGAGAAAGAAACCAAATTTGGTTTCTTAAAGGAGGCTGGCCACGAATGGGGCAACGAAAAGTTAAAAAAATTTGCGTGGCGACGAAATTTTTGTCGCGACCTAGAAAAAAAATTTCCTGTTTTTTTAGCGACGGCTATTTTGTCTCCACCTAAAATTTTAAAACTAGGTGATGGAATTTCCATCGCCATGTCACTCCAGATTTTGTATTCCATTTTTGTTCTTTCCGTTGTTGTTTCCTTCGCCAATGCCGACGGAAACTGTTTCCGTTGTTATTTTACTCTTTTTTAGTAATGATTGTAGTCATCGACACCAACCTCTCTATCTTCTTCGTTACCTACACATAGCCATTCAAACCTCCTTGCACCTCTTTCTCCATTAGCATGCATCACCACCAACTTGTTAACTACCCAGATCTTGTTAGAGCGAATCTCTCTAGAGGAGCAGTAACAACTCCTAAATTGTGGCTGAATTTGACCGTTGAAGTTAAGTACAGAGAGCCCAAACTACCTTACTTCTTAACCACAATTCTTGGGTAACGATTATCTAGCAAGATGTCCATATTTTGTGCTAGATTTCATGGAAATGGAAGGTTGGACAGAGGGGAAAATTCATGTATAAATAGGGGTAGAATAAGAGGTATATGGCATCAACTTCAGAGTTAGCAATCGAACTCAGTTAGGTCATTTGTGCATCTCCACTCATTTTTGTTCCTCTGTTTCAAATTTTAGAATTCCTGAGATCAAGACCTTAGGAAACCATTATTGAAAGCTTCAACAGTTGAATAACAATTTCTTTATTTCGATTTTGTGCCTTTGTTGAGATTTTGGCTATTGAGTTAAATTAATTTACAAATTTTGGTGTAATTTTCAGTTGTTGGATTGGTTTAGTTTTTATTGTTGTGTCCCTATTTTCTCCTAACTTGAAAGAATGAGTTCTCCACTTCTTGTTACATCTCATTTTTTAAATTTTTTCTGTTGTCCTTTTGTCTCTTTTGAAATTGTATGGGCTCAAACTTTGCCCAGACATATCTTTTTACTCTTTTGACTTTTGCTGCCTTTTGTTTGTGATAGAATTCATTTCCTTTTGTTGTCATTGTCAATTAACTCTTTGATGTATAGCATGTACTGGAGTCTTCCATTTTTTTTTATAACTTTATTGCACTAAAGACAAAATCAAGTTAGGCAAGGTAGTATATTTTTAATTAGCTTTTGTTAATGGGTGCTAGGGATTATTAAGTCAATTTAGTTCATTAGTGTTTACTTGACTTTAAGTCAGCTAATGAGTCTTAGTAGTTTTATTCTATTAATAATAGCTAGTAACAAAGGGTATAAATTGACACTACCATCTTTAGGGGAGTCACCTGTATTTGCCGAATCCACTAGAAGTAGACATCGTGCGCTTGCGGTTAGTTTTTACATCAACATATAGAAAACTCCTTTTGATTTTGTTAGTTGTTAAAGTTTTTATATGCATAATTTAATATCTTGTTTTCCATCCCTTATTTTCATACTTAATTTGATTTTGGTATCACTACTAAAAAAGTGCGAAATAACAACGGAAATTGGCAATGGAATACGGTTCGTATCCGATAGCAACGAAAACAGCGACGGATAGATTACATTTGAAATGTATCCTGACCAACGACGGAATAAGGGTTCCATGGATGAAATTTTGGAAATGGCGACGGAAATTCCGTCACCACCTTATTTTTCAATTTGTTTTTCAATTTTTTTAAGACATGGAAACTGAAATTTCGTCTCCATGTACTGTTTTTTAAAAAATTTTGAATTGTTTCATCGCCAGTCCATCGCAACCTCTTTTATCAAAACCAGATCGGGCTTTTGAAATCAGACACATCCAAAGAGAGAGAGGGAGAGGTTGAGAGCTTTGAAATACCCCCCACGTCGAGCTCCTGTGGCCGTTGCACTGCCGTCGTCGGCCGTTTGCTACCTCCTTTAGGCTGGCTATTTCTCCCATAATTTGTAGTTGTAATTTCTAAAGATTTTTGTGTTTCATTACTCAAATTTCATAATTAGTTAATGCTTTGGTTAAATTGTGAAGTTTGTGTAAATTTATTACTTCAATTTCCTTCAACATGTTATGTAATTCAGGGTTTAGGGTTGGTGATTTTAGTGAGAATATGACATGTTGCTGGAATGAGATGCTAAACTTTGAATATATTATTAGTTTTGTGAAACTTGTAGGAATAGAAATTCATTTGTTGAAATTTGGAAGTGAACGTATACAATTATTAGGGTTTATATATCGAATGTAAAAGTAAGTGGAGTTAAAGTGAATAATTTATATAAATAAGATAAGTTAAAGGAAATAATTGTTAATGTTGGATGATGTATTTTAGTGAGATTGTTGGCATAAAGTTTATGCTATAATGTGGGTTGTGTGCTAATGTGAAATTAGTGGAACATGAATATGTAAAAAGTTTCATGTATGTACGTTAGCGTATATTGCAGCTTATATAAAGCATGCTTCGAATGATATATATAAGAAAATAGATGTACGTATACAATTAAACGCTTATGAATTGTTACATATTTCAATGCTTGGCATCATTGTAATGTGAAATGTTTATAAATGTACTTTTATTATATATGTCAATTTTGAAACTTGATGTTCTAACTATTGTGCTATGTGACTAAATTATTGTTGAGGGTTTTTGAGGGGGATGGAAAAATAACTAAAGAAAAAGGAAAATGATGCCTCAAATACTCACGATTGTCAGTCGTAGTACTTAAGGGTCGGTCCACAAGGAAAAACGTGAAATTATGGTCATTTTAAAACTAAACAATTTAACTAATCTAAGTGAAATTATTTAAGGCAATCTACACTAATTCAACCAAACTCATCTAATCCTAATTCATTAAACATTAAAACACACTAATTTACTAAAACCTAAACTAAACCTCATATTGATTATCCAAATTAAACCAAACCAAAACTGAAATTAATCATGATTTAAAACTAACAACCTAATTACTTTAATTATTCCAGAATTCAATTCAAGGCAGTTTAAGACAATTAACAATGGGGGAGGGATTATTGAGTCAACATCGAAGCTAAGGAAAGAGGGTTGAACATGAAACAGAACCAGCAAACTAATAAACGAAGAACAAGAACAATGGGAACGGAACTTCAGCACAAGGGAAACGAAGAACAATAAGCAGTAGCAGGGGAACAACGAACCAAAGCAAACAATACCAGAACAGATTCAAGGGAGGGAAATTTCACTAAGCCTGAACAAAGAACAATCACTACCTCAGACTCAGCAAGGGTTCGAATTGAAGCTTCATCCATGGCTTAGCAAACCACCAAACAGTGAACACGAACAGGAAGAATCGAACCCAACCGAGATTCGAGCAGGGGAATGGGGGAAATCGACTGAAATTACTCAAATAAACCCCAAAAATTCTTGCAATATGTGAACTAGGATTCGAAATCAAACGCAATTACATGACATTGAATGTTGAAAACAAACATAGAATCGAAACCTTAATCTGTAAATCAATTACGAAATTGAAATGACAGCGAATTTAAACTAAACGTAAACGAAATTAAACCTAATCTACTCCTAAAATTCTAACCCTAAATTACCTAAAAACTCGAACTTGTTCTTCAATGGCGTCTCGTCTTCCCTTTTATACTCGAACCCATTCGACTTCTGACCGTCGATTTGTGATGATGCGTGGACGGTGGATTGAGGGTGTATGAAATGCCTTGCTGGCGTCTGGAGCGCAGTTGACGGGTGGTGGAGATGGTGGCTGTGCGCTGTACGGCTCACATGAGGCCAGCGAAGGTGGTTTCGGTTTTGGGGAAAATCGTGGGTAGAGGATGGGCTTCTAGGTTTGGGAAGGGGGTGTACGTGGGGTGTTGTGCTGGAGGAGAGAGAAAGATGACGAGGTAGAGAGAGGATGGGCATGGCGATTCGAAGGTTCTGGGTTTCTAGGGTTTCTGGAACGGGGTCGGGGAAGCAGAGGACGCGAACCAGGAAGAAGAAGAAAGGAGACGCGAGAAAGGGGAGGGGGGGTTAAGTGGAGCCGGTCCAGCTGAACCGGCCGGTCCGGTTCACTGGACCGGTCTGAACCGGACCGGTCTGGTTTTAATTTTTCTACTTCCTTGGCCGGTTTTTTATCGCTTTTGGCCCGGTTCTTCCATTTTTTTTTCGCTTTTTCCGCTATTTAAGCCCATTTTTCGCATTTATTCAAAATCTGCAAAATAAAATAAATTCAATTAAAAACCCTAAAAATATTATTAAAAGGAGCATAAAATTGGTGAAAAAGCACCTTTAAAATATCACATTTTTGGCTCAAACAAATACTCTCACACCAAGATTTTGCTCATCCTCGAGCAAAATAAACTAAACTAACTAAAAGAAAATGAAAAATAAGGAAAAGAAAATCCTAACTCACTGTCGTAGGAATCACGGTTGCATTTAGCGTATGCAACAAGCCCTTTAAACCCCTTGGACTCCCAAGTGGACGAGTGAGGTCTCGTGAGGGTTTCAAAGTGAAAATACCCACAAAATTATTCAAAAAATAAAAGAAAATCTTTTTTTGGTTTTTCTTAAAACTGATATGTACAAAACTCGGGAAACATATGCACAACTCCTAATCAGCTAAATCACCCTTGTACTCAGTTATTAACCTGTATATACACAAAATGTACATCAAAGCCCTTTACCTCTAAATGACATCAAAACACTGATTTTTTCACCCCATTGATCATCCAGATTTTGAATCCATCCCAATGTTTGTGTGCAAGTGTATCATCATCCCAGGACTCAGATTTACCAGAACAGACTCAATCCCACTTAGCCAACACAACTACATTATTCTTATACTGACTTTGGAAGCAAGCTTTCCCAGTAGCAATATCGTCTCAAAGGGTAACACCCAGTAGCACGTGCCTTAAAGGATCCTAGTGGCGCATGCCTCAAAGGGATACTTGTCATTCCAAACTTTATTCTTTTCCTTTATTTATAATAGAATTTTTTTTTTCATTTTTTCCATAAGTAATCATGCCATAAGCTAGTGGGAGAATCATTCATGGAAACCTAAAACCTAAAGACAATGATGAAAGGATAACAAGGACTGGATAACACAACCTTTAATGAACAACTGGGATTTAGCATCAGGGCTTAGAATATCACATTCGAAGTTGGAGACTTATCATGCACATCCTATTTCTATACAAACTAACAACTAAAGCACAGGGGATTCAAACTAATCAGAAAAATAGTACAAATGTCCCCAAAAACAACAAAAATAATCAAAAATTTTGAAAAAAATGGCACCTCACTCCCACACCAAAACTTCACAATGTCCTCATTGGGAGAATCAAGGCGCTAAAAAGCAAGCACATAAACTATACAACCGTAAAACCTAAAATATATACAACTAGAACACGACCCAAAAACATAAAACCAAAATGAAAATGAAAAACAAAACTAAACTCAAAGAAACACACAAAAATGAAAAACAAACCACTACCCTAAAAACTAAAGAAAAGAAGACAAAAATCAAAATCAAAACAAAAATCAAAACAAAACCAAACACACACATATATTTGCAAAAGCAAAACTAAACAAAAATCAAAGACCTACTAAATTGCAAACTAAACAAAAAGAAATCTAAAGCAAAATAAAGGAAAACAAAAATGAAACAAAAATGAAAAGAAAATGAAAAAGGAAAATAAAAATGAAAGTCAAATGAAGTAAACAAAAATGAAATAAAAAAGATAATGAAAATAAAATGAAATAAACAAAAATGAAATAAAAAGGAAAATCCTAATATATACAACTAAATACAACAAGAAATAAAAGAAATAAAAGAAAAGAAGAGTGGAACGATCATACCAGGTTGGATACAAGTTGTACCCAAACATAAAGTGTATGGAGCATCAGCCACTCCATATTAAGCTGAAAAGGTGCTACGCAAATCAAAACTCGTTAGAGCACGCAACAGCTTATCAAATTCAGAAGCCCAACTCTCAATAGCATAGGAACTATGAATCACAAGGAGTTGGCACCAGATTGAGTACATCCATATAGTCAATAAAGCACAGTTAAGCGTCCGTTTCAACTTATCAAACAGTGGGGCCCACTCAGGAATGAAATGAACATACTCACAAGAAGCCAATGGTGAGGTCATAGGCCTAGAAATTGGATCAGCATGAATGAACTGTCTAGGCCAAGCAAAGGGTTCCAAAACCACAAGTCCTTTAAGTTCAATATGCATATGAGTCTGGTCTAAAGTAAAATCATTAGTGGTAATGTTCTCAGACTCAATATAATCAGACTTGCTAGATTTAAAAAGGAAGTCATTCTGGATGGAATTAAAAGAAAATGACTCATAATCAGCATGAAAACCATCATTCGAACTTCCATGGATACCAAACTCACCAGAAAAAGATTCATACTCTACAAGTAGAATATTATCATCAAAGTCAAGCATAGTGAGTTCAGGTATCTCATAATGCAACTCCTGTGAGACATCTTTTAAATCACCCAAATCATGAAACTCTAGTGCAAGTATGGTGCTAAGTTCTAACTCACTATCAAAATCAGATTGTTCATTAGTGACATTTTCAAGTGAGCTACTGCAGGATGCAAGATCTGACGATAGAGACTGAGGGAGGTCACTTTCTTGTTCTAAACTAGGCAAACACATATTTTCATTCAAATCAGGCCTAGAAGAATGAGAAGGTTCAGAAACATCACAGAGATCAATATCAGGTTTAGGAAATCCTAAACTAGAATCAATCTCACTAGAAATCTCCCTATTTTGATTAAAACATTGAGAATATTCAGCAATTCTCAATTTCATGGTCTCTATGAATTGATCAGTCATATTATCCATTTTGATCATTTGATCAGTCATATCATCAATTTTCTTTTCAAGTCTTGCACAAGTAGCACGATAAGGACACGTAGAAACATCATGAGAAGGACATTTACAATAATCACACAGCACAGGAGAATAATATGGGTCAGATGAGTTTAGAAAATGATATGGGGGGGAAGGATTGGCATAAAAAGCATACTCATCAGAAGTTGGGTATCCAGAAAACTGATTAGCTTGTTCAAACTCGTAAGTTTCCCAACCTAATAACAGGCAAAGAAAAGGATATCATGAGTAATGTCCCCTACGCTAGTGCCGTAGGAAGCTTAATGTATGCCATGTTATGTGCATGATCGGACATTTGCTTTGCGGTTGGTTTGGTAAGTCGTTACCAAAGCAACCCAGGACAGGCTCATTGGCAAGCAGTCAAGAGAGTCATGCATTACCTTCGTGGTACAACCGACTTGGTGCTATGCTATCAGGGCAGGGATCTTAAGTTGAGGGGATATTCAGATGCCGATTGGGGTGGTGACCCGGATGAGTCTAGGTCAACCTCAAGATATGTGTTCACCCTGGGTGGGGGAACCATATCATGGTGCAATAAGAAGCAAGACTGCATAGCTCTATCGACCATGGAGGCAGAATATGTTGCATGCAGCCTAGCCACACAGGAGGCAATGTGGCTTAGAAGCTTCCTCTAGGATCTTAACCTCACTCCGAGAGCTGATGATCCTGTAGAGATGTTATATAACAATATAGCTGCCATCCAGTTCGCCAAGGATCCGAAGTTCCATCAGAAAACCAAGCACATAAAGAGGCGATATCACTTCGTGCGAGACGCCATAAAGACAAAGGAGGTTGCCATCAAGTATATACCCACTAACAAGATGATTGCCGATCTATTAACTAAGCCGATTCCTAGAGATGCTTTCAAAGCACATTCATTGAGTCTAGGACTTCGCAGAGTTTAGTTTTTTTGATGGAATCTTGTTATGTATGACAGATACGTTCTTCATGTAATAGGCATTTATGAAATAAAGATTAAGTGTTCTTTTTCTAAATGTTTTGTGATTTATCTGTTAGATATGTTGAAAAGTCACAGGCTTCTGATTGGCCTAGTCACACAGGCAATTGCCATGGCGCTTTAGTAGCGGGCAGGATGAGACGTAATCATATTGGCACTAGGTGTGCAATATCGATAACTCATACTAGAATGAGAAATAGTCACCTTAGTAAGTCTAAGATGAGACTCGACGAAGTCGAATATGAGACATGATTTCATAATGAAGCTTTAAAAGCCGAATCTTGAGTGTCAAGATTAGCATTTAGTATGTTAATCTAGTGGCTCACGTTAGATTTTTGTGTAAAAATCTATATTGATTGTTTGCATGGCATAAAGAGTGACGTACCCAGTTGAGTGGGAGCTATGTCATGATACACATCTCATACTGTGTGTGCTTATAAGACGACCCAAGCATCGAGTGATAATTGATTTTCCTATCACTTGTCACTGTGTGACCCTATGAATGATGACCCTTTGACTTAAAACTATGATATTAAGTCGAAGCTTGATGTTGCTACTTTGATGTGATTCTCAAGAACCACGAAGTATACGGTTAAGCGAGAACACGTTAAGAAAGCAATTAAGCTAAGATGAAATTTCATGAGTGTTTAAGGAAAAACCGATCCACCATCACCATATCAGCCCGGGCGGTTATGTTGAGAACATAACCATATGATATATCAGGCATAAGGGATTAGAGATGCCACTGGTGATGTTTTGGGATGGTTTTGGGGTATCGTATTTCGTAAAAGTGTTATGTGAGTTGGATGGTAACTTAATATAACACTACTAGTTATTTATGGTCACACGTCCTATTCTTAGTATGAAGTGTGAAAGAGTTGTGGTGCATGGAGAATAAGTGTTCAGCGGCCTGCGTGGTCGAGTGGTAGCTAAAGGCCAGGCCTTGTGGTGCTAGGCCCGACGGCCACGCGAGTTGCCTAGGGCAACAATCTTGACTGTACCCCAACCTATATAAAGAGGGTTTGGTGGGTCAGTCAAGTAAACACACAAGGTCTATTGCCTCATATATTCTCTCGCTTTCTCTCTCACGGCTAGAACACCATCCATTGAATTTTTAGGTTTAGGACGTGGACATCTATAAAGCGACTCTAGTAACCGCTTGGTATTCTGATTGGCGAAGACTGGTATTCTTATTATTGTGGACTATTACCGACAGTGTACTTCAACATCCACTTTAGTCCTAATTATTCCAACAGCATGAAAAAAAATTTATTTAAAAAAAGGAAAAATTAGCGATAGATACGCAACGGAATGGCCGTCGTGGGCCACTTTTTTTAAAAAACAATTGGGTGACGGAATATAGATTCTGTCGCCATGAGCGACGAAATTTCCGTCGTTGATTCCGTTTCTGATGGTGACAGAATGTACATTCCATTGCCGAGCTGTGCGCCTTTCTTTTCCGCCATCCCTACTGATTTGTTGCCAGCTGCCAATGGAAATACAGAATTCTGTCGCTGAGGAGACAGTGACAAGCTAATATGTGACAGCTAAATTCTGTCGCCAATTCCGTCGTTAGGTTCAAATTTATGTCGCTCAAATGCACTTTTCCATTGCTGATACCACGCTAAATGGCCTTTTTTTGTAGTGTATTCAATCCTCAATATTCACTCATTGAAGTACAATAAATAATTTAATGTGCTTTAGACTAATTCTGTATATATTTTCAAAAACTAATTATCTATATTAGTCAAAAGCTTCTTAACAAAAATATAAGTTATGTCCCATTAATGCAGTTCCCCTAATAAATCTTTCTGGCTCTGCCCTGAAGAAAGTCCTTTAAATACCTAAAACCGTGGTCTTAGCACGAGGCTTTTACTTAGTTCATGTAGAGCTATTGGTCGTCGGATGTGATTGGGTATTTAATGTTTCAAGTTGTTTCGAAACTCAAGATTTCAATTAAAGGAAATGAATTCTTTTCTCTCAAGGATGTTAGTTGGAAGGTGAATGCTTTGTATCAGAAACTAATCCATACTCAAGATAACTTACATCAGTATCCAATTTTATTTGATCGCAGAAACACAAGAGGAGATTATGGATGATTATATCAAGTTTATTGAGATTAAAGAGTTTATCTTAAGATAGAGACCCAAGGAACAATTCTTTAAATGTGGGGATGATAATAGTAGCTATTTTCATGCAATTACGTACTAAGCGAAAAGGTTGATTCAATGTTATTAACAATGACATAGATGAAAATTGGCATGGAATTTGTCACTCAGGAGGGCATCAATGGATATTTTTCTCAATTTTATAAGGCTCTCAAGGGTATTGATGGTGAGTTGCAGTAATTGGATTTCACCTGGAATCATGATGGGCCTCTACTACATTTTGATGATTTGCTCATGCTAGAAGCACCTTTTACATCTAAAGAAGTAAAGACTACTCTATTTAGCATGGATGACAGACAATAAAGCTCTTCGGCTTGATGTATATACAACAAGTGCGTTTTAAGAAAGCTAGCTTCATTACCAGTGATGATAATTGTAGTGTTGTTTATGCTTCTGTTAAATGGTAAGCTTCTTAAACAAAGTAATAGCACTTCTATTGCCTTGGCTCCTAAAAAGGATAGTCTTATCAAAGTCGTGGATTTGAAGCCCATTGCTTTGTGCAATGCCTTATACAAGAATCTTTGGACAGTCTTGTTAGATAAGCTCCAGGTAGTGTTACCTGCTATTGGGAGCATTTATTTAAGGTAGATCTATCACTAACAATATGTTTTAGGCACATCATCTTATTAAACACTATGAAAGCTAGGAAAAGGATTTCTCCTAGAATTGCACCCAAATTTTGCATTAGAAAGGCTTATGTCACTGTACTTTGACATTTCTAGAGGTTTATTTTATTGGCTTTAGGCTTTCCTACACATTATATGGATTTGATTACGAGCTGTGGTACTACCAATACTGTATGTTAATATTGATGGAGATGCTAAGGGCTACTTTTCAGGTTCGAGAGGGTTAGGTCATGGAGGTCCGTCTCCTCAGTTGTTTGTTCCTTTTTTGGAGGTTCTATTTAGAGGGCTCATACTAGCCACTTATCAGCATGATTATCATTTTTATCTTGAGAGTGCTCGGACCAGCATGGTGCTCTTAGCTTTTGCAGATGACATCCACTTTTTTTTAGAAGAGATATCAGTTTTGTCATAGTGTTATCAGATTGCTTTAAAAAGTTTTAAAGTATGTTTGGTTTATGTGCAAGTGTTGATACATTTGAACTGTTGTGTAGTTTATGAAGGTGTTCAATAACATACTCTAGATGGATCAGGGTTTCTAAAGGTTCTTTTCCTTTCAGATACTCAGGCTTACCTCTATCTTCTTGGAAGATTACTCATCACATTTGCCATCCTCTAATTGATAAGATTAAATGAAGGATTGGCTCTTGGACTCCTATGAAGCTATGATATGGTGGCAAAAGTTTTGTCATAGTGTTATAAGAGTGCTTTCTAGAGTCAGGTTGCAAAAGGTATTTATGGTCAGTAACTATTGATGGGAAGAAGATGTGTCTAGAAAGCAGGAAGGTCATGTGCTAGTAAGTGAAGAATCGGGTTGTAAAATTGAAGAGCTTTTGGCTTAAAACAAAGCCTGACCGGTAGATAGATTTGGAAACTCCATTTTAAGGATTCTGTTTTTGCATGCTGAGCTTATGCTTATCAATCTGATGCCTAGGGTTGAAAAATGTCATTCAATTTTAGGGATGATATGGTTCACTTGTTGAGTATTGTTGTAGTTAGATAATGAATTGTAGCCTGTCATGTTGTTTGGTAACTTTTTTTTGGTCAAAAAATGCTATGAACTATTCAATACTTAATGTCAATCAGAAGGTCACTTGGTGGAAAATTGTTTGGAAGAGGTGGACTTGGGATAGATTTAGATTGATTTTGTAGTTGGGCTATCAAAAATCGACATGTAATTGGTTAGTTGTTGATTTCCAGGGGGATTATGCTAAGAGCATCCACAACCATAGTTCCATTTTTTGGAACTTAAACTTGCCACATCATCAAAATTTCAAAATTTATGGAACTTTGCAGTTCATCACTACTCCAACCTATGAAACTCTAATTTGAGTTACCCAATAAACATATTTATCATGGACATACCTTATAATACACAACCCTTTTTTTTAATCATATAAATAACATATATTAATCCTAAAAAAAAAGCAAAAAAGCAAAAATGTAATTAGAAACAAAAATTTGTTCCACGTGCCGAGTTCCACCACGCTGGCATTTGTCAAATGATGCAATCGGCGTGCGATGCTTGGCATGAGGGGCCACGTTCCAATTATCCTTTCCCCGGTTGCGAATGCTCTAAGCAATGCTTATGCTTTTTTGTTTTGGTTCTAAATTGGATTCATGCATCCACATCTTTTACAGTGTCACGTAGCCAATGAAGTTTGGTCCACAATTTTAGTATGGTGCACGTGGTTTTGTGTTGGAATTTCACGAAGTAGGTGAGATGGTATACTTCCAAGTTCCAAGACATGAACTCAAAATCTTGTGCACATGGACCGAGATCAATTAATCATAAAAAAGAAAAAAAATGCAATAGTAGCATGACCCACGAAAATCCTGCCACCCATAAAACAACTAATAACCAATGGCCTTGACAAAAAGCGTGATGTATTATCATTTATTCGAAATGCCCTTCACATAAGAAATAACAAATAACAAATTTGAAGGATGGTTTGATAAAATTTTATATACACTTTTATTTGATACAATAGTGAAGAGAGATAAATAACATTTTCAAAAGATTAGAGACGAAAAAAATATTTACCAAAAGCCTCCAGAACGACTAATGATAATAATCCCGAAGATAAAACAAGCTCTTGTCATGATCTCCGTGCTCATTGTGGACCACCATAAAAAAAAAAAACAATCATTATTTGAATCGAAATGATCGTGCATGATGTATATCTTCCAAACCAGATCTACAACTTGAGCCTTAGGGCTCATACATAAGGTTAATAAATACGTGAAGTTGGTAGAAGTGGATAGAGGTAGATAGAAGTTGGTAGAAGTTGATATTTTTTTGTTTTTTTGGGGGGGGAATGATTGGTAGACGTTGGTAGAAGTTGGAATAATTTGAAGCATATTGGTATATTTTGTAAATGAGTGGGGAAATTGTTTTTGTTTAGGTTTTCACATAATATTTTTTCATAATAAAAAAACTAACTAAAATTTGATAGATTGGTATATTACATTTGTTTTAATAATTTGGTAAATGTTGTTGTTAATGTTCATACATCAACAACTTTTAATATATTTATGATGTTTTGTGTTATCTTTGTATTACGAGCGAACGAAATTATTAGATTCACACTTATAAACAATATACTAATAAAAAAAAAGGGTGTGTTATTTTTGTAAACAATACAACAGCACTATTTCAACTATGCCAAATGCACTAGGCCAAAAAAATTAACCAAGGGACTCTTTTGTGGGAAAAAAATAATTAATTTTCTTATGGCAACTTATAAATTGTTAAAATTTTGAAGAATGTTGGTAAGAATTGTTGATGACGGATAAAAGAGAGTAGAAGTTAGTTAGAGCTGGTAAAAATTAATTGGAGTTACTAAAAAATAGTACTTCTTTTGCACAAATTATAGTATGAGACGGTTGTAAGACGGTATTACACATGACTTACTTTTTTGTTTTAAAAGCTAGGTAAAATTGTTAAAAATAGATAAGAATTTGTTCAAGTTGGTAAAAAGTTGATAAATTCAAATTTTACCAATCAAAAAAACACGACCTCAACCTTTTTTTTGGGGAGGGGGAGTTGTATCACATGACTCTTAAAACCATCACATGGCTTGTAGAAAACTGTGAATCATTGGCAATGAGCCATCGACAAATACATGGAGGAATATCACACGACCCATTAAAAATTATCACATGACGTTTAAAAAAGAGAGAGTATCAGCCTTGCGATGTAGAGACAGAGAGAGAGAGAGAGAGAGAGCTGTAGAACACTCGGAATCATTCGCTTGGAGAAGACACGGAATATCACGTGACGCTTAAAAATTTATCACATGACGTATAAAAAAGTAACGGGTGTTGGGCTCCACATACCCTTTTTTTCCCCGCAGGGCGCGGGGGCTTGTCAAGGGCCTCAACAAATTCATGCATATAGAAAACTAAGAATCATTGGCATGGACAAATGCATAAAGGAGTGTCACATGACCCATTGAAAATTTATCACATGACTTATCAAATGCATAATATATATATATATATATATATATATATATATATATATATATATATATATATATATATATTTATATATATATGTAAGTATTTGTATCTACACACAAATGCACACACAGACTTACATAGAGAGAGAGAGAGAGAGTTGAAAGCACCAGAACTAGGGTTGTTAGTTGAGGAACGCATTTTTTGTCTTTTTGTGAGGATGTGCATTTTATTAGTTTCATTGTAATACTAAAATGACTCAAATAGTTAATTTAATTATCTTCAGACAAATAATCTCAAAGTTAAGAAAGCAATCGAAAAAGTCAATTGTTCAAGTTGCTTTATATCCAATGATGAAAATTGACGCGTTATATATATGTTAGATTTCAATTACAAAAACTCTCTTGTCGATTATATTTAATTATATTATATAATACTTGTGTCAGTCGTATTTTTTTAAAGAAAAGACATATTAAGTAGTGTAATTTGTTGGGGAAAGAGATTTGGATGAATTTGAGTTATTGCATATATCAATGAGCTGTGAACAAGATAACTTTTCGTAAGACTTATTTGTTATGTACCACAAATAATTTTTTAGATAAAATGCTGATAAGGCAAGTGTAAATATTCACGTTTTCTCAAGTTCAGTTTATGAGAGTGTTGACTGATCATGATAATCTTATTCCATCTTGTTCTTATGAGTTATTCCTATCCTTCTCTATTCATGCATGGCCTCAACAGTCTACCAAAAGACACACTTTTGCGATAGGATTGACAGGTAGTTTACAGAGGAAAATGACGTGGTTAATCTTATCCAACAAATTGGATATAAGAACCTGCTAGGAAATCAACCACCATAGGGTATCTATCGTGGCCAATGGATTCCTAGTTCTTGAAATTTCTCTAGCAATCTCCTGCCATTTTAAGAGTAGAGAAAATTCAATCTTGAATTTTCCAATCACCTGCAATACCAAGAATGAGAGAATCCAATTTTGAATTTTGCAATCCCCCGCAATTTAAACTTCCGTCACTTAGTGGACATAATTTCAATCAATCTGAATGTAATATTAAATAATTTTTTGAACTATACATTCTTTTTAACTAATTTGGTACATCTCACACATAAAATCTCAAAATATACTTTCAATTTTGATATGATTTAAGACCATTTGTGCATATCCTTAATGAGCCAAGCACTTTTTGGCTCTTGAAGCAGCCGTATCTCACACTTACATAGGTAGACACTTTATACTTTTTCGAGCACATTCCCCTGTATGTTAAGACATTCAACCTTTACCATTGAAATATCTATTAAGAGCTTTCATTCACCCTTTTTCTTACATAAGGGCAATTTAAGCTCTTAAAATTTGGAATGCAATGCCAATATAATAGTGCTTGCGACCACCCATATGATAAGTTTGACCGCATTGACCTCAACACTTGGTGTCGTACAAAGTGTGCACTGGGCAACTATCGCTGCTGATCAAATAATGGACTCTTACCCATTATTACTAAGTCACTAGATAAAATATATATTTCCATGACCTTAAGTATATGATAGTCATGCTCAAATCAGTTTAGACTGCTTATACAACATTCAAGTTGATTAGATATATACATATCATTTAGTGACCTTAAATACAACATGATTGTGATTAGATTTAACTAGACTAACCAATACCATTTGAACTCTTAGGAAATTATGCATCCACCACTAATATGACTAAACCATGGTATTATAAGCCATGGGTAAAATCACACCATAAAGTATAAGCTTTTGAAAAGGATCCATGCAACCTAGAAATTAATATGACGTCTCTCTATAATTTTAAATATTTTGACACACAAGATTTACGAAGATGCTAATGTTCATAACCATAACCTTTGTCCAATTCTCGTGCATGATTCATATGGTTATAATTTAATTGATAAGAGCAAAACCAATATTTCCTTGGTTTTATGGAAACTATCTTTCCAACTTATGCGTACTAAAACTATTTTTTTTGTTTGTTAACATGAAAATTACATTTAATTTGCAATTTACATATGAAAACATCATGTCCTTGTTCATAACCATAATTTAGCCCAATAATATTTGCGTTCTTTACATTGTTGTACTTACAAAATCAAAACTTGGTTTTCCATGGAAATTATATTTCCAAACAAATATATAATTTTATTGTCACTGCATGACCAAATGATCCTTCTAAATTGAGGATTTCCCTGTATGATCTATGGTATCTCATAAATCATCTTACAAACCCATATAATCAAACTGTCATATTAACTTTGGCATATACCACACAACCAAGAACTCCAAGACACATATACATCCATTTACATTTCTTTGTAACAAAGAAATGCTGAATTAGACTTTTAGCTTTTAGCCAAAACTTTGTGTGAATCCATCTTACAAAGATAAACTTGAATCATAAACAATATGACGTCAAATAACTTTTGAATAATCACATAAAAGTGTGACTATAAAACATAGTCCTATTTTGACTATTTATCCAAAAAGATGACATTCACATGGCCATCACTCACATTGCCCTCTTATATAGGTCTCTTTGATTTTCACATCAAACTTGATAATTTGCAAAGAACCATAAGAAAATAACATCACGATATGCTCAATTAGATACTTATAAAGAAGCCAACTTATGCATAATTATTCTTATAAACAAACTAAAAAATAATCGGCATCATCAGGATAGCATATGGACGTACGATCACTAAAATGTGATCCAAATTAAGATTATTCCTTTGTGTCCGCGCTATTGCATCTTATAATTCATCTCAATAACTTATGTACAATTAAAAACAACCATATTAGCACTCACAATTTTGACATGATCAAATCCATCCATAACCAAAAGATATTGCAAATTTTGGCACCAAAACATAGCACATAACATGAGATAGACAGAGTACATGATAAAGCTCTTTTTATCATTTGGTTATGATAATCATAACCAATGGATATAGAAAATTTTGCCACCAAATCATAGCACACATAGACACCGTACATGACAAAGCTCTTTTTATCATTTGTCTATGAATATATTAAATAAAAAAATGTTTAATGAACCTGATTATAATGTTGTAATAATTGTTATGCAGTCAATCCGTATGCTTTATATGCAACCAAATCCATCAAATTAGAAAACTAAACCAAAATACACTTAGTACGAAATAGAAGGCTCATGATAATCATTAGGGAAATTAACATGATAATATACTTATCTTTGAGTGCCTAACATTTACTTTATCTTTCATATCTTGCATGTCTTTTGCAACTACGAGTCATCAGAAATTGTCACTTTGGTCTTTTGCAAATCCAACATCCACACATTTATCCAACATCTAAGAACTTGATCTCGTCTCACGAACTGTTGCAACCAGAATAAGTCTTACGACTACTGGGGAAAGGGATTTACACAAATTTGTGTTACTGGAATTCTCAATGAGTTGTGAACTAAATCACTTAGCATAAGACTTATGTGTTGTATGCCACGAGTAGTCTTCGAGATAAAATACTGATATGGCAAGGGTAGTTGTTCAAGTTTTCTTGAGTTTGGTTCATAGGAATGTTGATTCATCATGATAATCTTATTCCCATCTTGTTCTTTTGACTTATTCTCATCTTTCTCTATTCATTCATGGCCTTAGTAATCTGCCAAAAGGCACACTTTTTGGGATAGAATTGATGGGTAGTCTATGGAGGCAAATGCACGATCAATCTTATCCAACAAATCGAATAAAAACACACAGGGAAACCAATCGTTACAAGCAGTCAGGTCCGCCACGGCTGCCTGTGGTTGCCACTGGTTTCTTAACTCTTGAAATTTCTCCAACATAATTAAAGGAGGAAAAGGTTCAAGCAAATGAAAGGGACATCATAGTTATAGGCCACAGCAGGCAAAATCCTGAATCAGAGGGTGCATCTCACAAGATGAATTGAGGTGGAAGGGGAAGAAGAAGACCCCTTTAATTTATTATCAACCAACATACAAGTTCAGATTCTTCATTATGCGCTAAATTTTTTTGCTCGAATTAGGCAAGTCTGAGGATTGAAAAATTCATTCTTGAAGACTATGACATCCCTGAATTTCCAAATGCTCCACAATAGAAACATTGTGTTGAAGGAATCTTACCCAAACACTGAGATAGGTCTTGGCATCCAACAGGAAACAGTGAGTGGAAGCCAATTATGCTTGTTTGGAACTTCCCAAACCTTGTTGACTATTTGACATTCTTTGAATAGGTGCTCTAAAAATTCAATATCAATAAGGCACAGGGGACAGACTGGATCAATATGAAGTCCCCTTCTCAAAAACATTCCTCTTAGTGGTAGAGATTTATGACCTTTTGCCACAAGAATAGAATTTTAGGCATAGTATCAATTTTTCATATCCACTTATAAGACCATTTAGGAGTTTCATGGGACTAGATGCCATGAGCTATCCAAGTGGCTAATTTTATGAAGAAATCACCTGAGTTGTTTAATATGCAACAAAATGAATCTTCTGTTTCATGAATGGGTATGGGTATGCCTGAATTTTCTGAATAATAGGGTGGCTGTTGAGGACTATCTTAAGATGCAGGATATCCCATTGTGACAGTTATATAATATCACAGACTTTTGCATTCACTTGCATCGGGTTGGGGAATGTTTTCTTCATCAATTCCCATTGTCTCTATTATGTCCATATTTTCTATGCAATTATCAAACCAAAAAGAGATCTGATATGCTTTTTCTATCTTCCAAATAATTCCTTTCTTGAGGAGATCATTACTCTTCAAAATACTTTTACACACTGGCAAATCAGTGTTCTATCATTTATAGCTAAAAAAGTCAAAGTTAAATAAATATTGCCCTCACATATCGTACCCAAAGGCTCGGCGAATATGTGAGAACTTTCCAAGCCATTTTACATTGAAAGGCTTTGTTGATTGCAAGTGATTTGCGTAATGCCAACCTACCTTTACTTTTAGGCCAGCAAACCTTATCACAAGCAATAAGCGGTAAACCTTTCTCTGTGTTTAATTTTTCCCATAAGAAGTCAATATTACATTTATCTAAATATTTGCTAGTACTTTGAGGTAATTTAGAACATTGTATTGTATGTGCTGGTAGTGATTTTAGATGAGATGGTATCAAAATTGTCCTGCCAACTTCAGATAAGGAGTTGGCTGTCCAACCCTCCAGCTTTGCAGTTGCTTTATTAATAATTTCTTAAAAGGTTGAATTTGATGGCCGTCCTTAGAAAATAGGGCAACCTAAGTATTTATCTAAGGACTCCTTCTGAGGAATGTTAAGGATATCAGTTACTAATTCTTTTTGTGCAAGAGAAGCATTGCGAGAAAATGTCAGAATAGACTTGTGGTAATTACTTAGCTGCCCTGAGGTGGAGCAAAAAGTATCAAGTACAGTTTTAAGCTTATTACAATATCTTAATTAGTTTTGCAGAAAAAGAGGCAATCATATGCAAATAAAAGACATGGGATTTTTATGTCCCTGGGACTTATCTTAACTCCTATACCTGATTTTGGGGTATTAGCTTCTGTGTGGAGCATATGATTAAGAGCTTCCATAAACAACACAAGATCATAAGGGGAGAGTTGACCTCCTTGTATAATTCCTCTAGTTAGGGTGAACAAACCCTAAGGTTGATCATTCACAATTATTAAGGATGATATTAATGAGATGCATTCCGTAACCCCAGAGTTCCAAATTATTTCTTGAAGGCATCCAAGCATAAAGTCCCATTCAATTCTATTATATGCTTTTCCATATCCAATTTGATTGCTAACAAAGCAGACTTGGTTTTTAGATTCTTAAACTTATGCATAATTTCATATGTTAGCAGAATATTGTCATATATTGATCTCCCTGGTAAAAACACACTTTGAAATGGGAAGATTAGTTTATCGAGAAGTGGCCTTAACCTATTAACCAACATCTTAGAAATGATTTTATAAATTGTCGAGCACAAGCTGATGGGTCTATAATGACTAGTCTGTGAGGGGTTGGTCATCATTTCTTTTTACTTATATGGTTATAATTCTAATAAAATTTTCTTTATTCTTAAATAATAAAGATGATGGGATTTACAAGATTTGGATGTTAAATGTTTTTTTTTTAAGTCAAAGGAGAAAAAACATTAATGCAAGTAGGTTGGGTTAAAAAAATATAGTATGATAATTCAAGAAGAGTAAATGTTAAAATCTCCACAGAAAGACACCCACTTGTCAAAATCATATCTCTAAATTCAACTAGTTGTAATATCTAAAGAAGTTGAACGGGCTCTAACAAGATTTTTTACTAAGAGAACGTATCTTAATTGTTTAATTGTATCTTAATTTTTGGCCAAGAATTCAAAATTTTGTGCCGACGGCATGAGATTAGAAGGTTAGTGTAAAATTGTTTGGAAAGGTGGACTTGGGATCGATTCAGGTCCAATTTGTGGTCAGCTATCCCGAATAGGCTTGCTATAATTGGTAAGTGCTGATTAGCAGGGATATTATGCCAAGCAATACCCATATTTTTTTCTTGTTCTGGTTCTGGACTGGATGCTTGCGTCCACATTTTTTCCAGGGTCCTATAACTAATGGAGTTTGATGCAGAATTTTCGTATGCTCCAAACACATTTTTTAGGCGCTGGAATTTCAGGAAGGAAGTGAGATGGTATACTTGCAAGCGTGGAAGCAACTCACTATCGTCCGAGTGATGGAAATCTCTCTTTGATGGTGCTATCTATGGCTTCCAGAAGGAAAAATATAGGAAATTTGAAAATAAAGCTCATAGTCGTGATGCCCTAGTTAGATGAATTAAATACAATATGTCGCATATATGTGCAAGAGCTGCTAGTTATGTTATTGAAAGTAGTGATCCCGTGCTTTAAGTTCTTTGATGTAAACCTTGTAGTGTTCACTTTTGTATCAATGCTTCTTTTTGAGAAATTCTGATGACAACTATTTGCTTTTTCCAAAAAAACTATCTAGAAAAGGGTGCTAACAAAATAAACATGTGACCTTGATTAATTTGCACTCATTTGTGTATTATTTTAAAATTCAAAACAATAGTTAATATAAATCCAATTAAAAATTGATAGTTCATCGACAAGAAAATTAACATTAATATAGTAAAAAAAATAATACTTTAAGAGCTAGAACTATACCTTATTGTTAGTGAATATTATCTAACCAACACAACAATCTTCAATCCTCTCTTACCAGGGTTTTATAAATGTGCAAATTATATATATATA
>JACYFF010010365.1:89885159-89961907 GCA_017589665.1 Selenicereus undatus | reverse complement strand
TTGTTAACTATTTTTGTCTTTCTAGTTAACGTCTCTTTGCCTTTTGGTTTCAGTACTTTGCTCTTTCCCTATTAGTGGGCGTATCCAGTTAGTCTTTTGATGTGTTTTGATTGTTTAATTCCTCATTAATGTTGAGTGCAAACTCATTTTATTATTAGCAGTGGTATCTATTATCAGTGTCGTTAGGGTTGGAAGTGGTAGCTTAAGCTAGCGGCAAGCAATGTAGTAGCTTCAGCCAGTCCTCCTGGGGGAAATGGGGTTAGGAGGGGTGTAGGGTTTCAGAAGAGGCGCCTAGCATCGTGGAATATTAGGTCTCTTATAGGTAAGTCTATAGAATTAGTTTAGTCTTTGTGTAGGCATAAGATTAGCATAGCTTGTATTCAAGAGACTAAGTGGGTGGGGGTTAAAGTTAGAGAAGTAGATGGGTATAAACTTTGGTATTTGGGGTCAATCAAAGCTGGGAATGGAGTAGGCATTTTGGTCGATAAGGAGTTGGTTGACCTTGTTGTTGAAGTGAGGCGTAAGAGTGACCGTATTATGGCCATTAAGGTTTTGGTGGGATTAGAATTCATAAATATGGTTAGTGTTTATGCTCCAGGGTTTGCCGAACGACATTAAGAAGATTTTTTGGGAGAATTTGGATATGGTTATCCAGGAGGTACCTCAAGGCAAAAAACTTTTCATAGGAGGAGATTTTAATGGCCATATTGGTGTTGACTCAGCAGGGAATGATTCAGCTCACGGGGTTTCAGTTTTGGGGAGAGAAACAATGGATGAGTTTTTGTTTTGAACTTTGCAGTGGCCTATGAATTGTTAGTGGTTAACTCCTATTTTAGGAAGAAGGAGGACCACTTGGTGACCTTTAAGAGTGGCTCTATAAAGACCCAAATTGATTATTTCCTGATTTGGACGGATAGTTGGAGGTTTTGTAAGGACTGTAAGGTGATTCCTAGTGAGTTTTCAGGTGCTCAGCATAGGTTGTTTGTGTCGGACGTGGAGTTCAAGTGTTTGAAGTGGAAGAATAAGAGTGTTGGGGACCCTAGAGTTAAGTGGTGGACCCTCACTAAAGAGAAGGGTGTGCTATTATCAGAGAGGATTACTGAAGAAGGAGCTTGGAGGTGGGTAGAGGATGCAGATACAATGTGGGAGGCGGTAGCTGATTGTATTTGAAGGTCGGCTAAAGAAATCCTAGGTTGATCTAGGAGAGGGGGTAACAAAATGAAGGGTGCCTAGTGGTGGAGCGAGGAGGTAAAAGAGAAATTCAAGGAGAAAAAAACGAGACATTCGCTATCTTCTTGAGCAGTGAAACGGAGGAAGAGAAAGAGATTAGTAAAGTTAGGTATAAGACAGCAAAGAAGGTAGCTAAGAAAGCTGTTGCGGTAGCTAAGAGTGTAGCTTATGATAGGTTATATCATAAACTGGAGACTAAGGAAGGGGAGAAGGAAGTCTTCAGATTGGCGAGGGCTACAGAAAGAAGACCAAGGGATTTGGGGGTTGTGAGGTGCATTAAGGATGAAAACAGTAAGGTGCTCTCGGAGGATGCAATAGTCAAGGAGAGATGGCAAATGTACTTTTCCATACTCCTCAATGGGGAAGGGATGGAAGATGTCAGAAGTAGGGAACGAGAGTGTCATGAGAGGCAATTGGACCAGCGATTGTGTGGTCATATCAGCAAGGACGAGGTTAAAGAAGCCTTAAAGAAGATGGCCAATGGGAACGCAGAGGGTCCAGATAAGATGTTGATGGAAGTATTTGGGTGAAGAAGGATTGGAGTGGCTAACAGAGCTTTTCAATGTTATTTTAAGGATCGCTAAGATGCCCAAAGAATAGAGGTCTAATACAGTAATCCCTCTGTACAAGAACAAAGATGATATTCAAGATTGTAATAATTTTAGGGGTATAAAGTTGCTCAGTTAACCTATGAAGTTATGGGAAAAGGTGATTGAGAGTAGGTTGTAGAAGGATATTTCGATATCAGATAACCAGTTTGGTTTTATGCCAAGTAGGTCAACCATAGAAGCAATTTACCTCCTTATAAAGAGATAAAAAGGTGGATCTTCATATGGTGTTCATTGACCTAGAGAAAGCTTATGATAGAGTTCCGCGTGAAGTGTTATGGAGATGCTTGGATAAGAAAGGAGTGTCTCTCGTGTATATTAGACTTATTAAGGATATGTACGAGGGAGGTAGGACAAGTATTAGGATGCTGGGAGGGGTCACCAATAACTTCTTCGTTGGTAGGGGCCTGCATCAAGGTTTTGCCTTAAGCCTGTTTCTTTTCACTCTAGTTATGGATGAACTTAAAAGAGGGATCCAAGATGAGGTACCATGGCGTATGTTGTTCGCAGATGACATTATTCTTATTGATAAGACCAAACAGGGAGTGAACGACAAGCTGAAGCGTTGGAAACAGGCACTGGAATATAGGGGTTTTAGAGTAAGTAGATCGAAAACGGAGTACCTGCATAGCTATTTCAGTGGAAGGGTAGATGCGGGAGGAGAAGCCACCTTGGATGGGAGGCCGATACCAAAGCTCGATAAGTTTAAGTATCTAGGCTCGATCATTCAGTAGAATGGGGATATTGACAAAGACATTAACCAGCGAATAAAAGTGGGTTGACAAAAATGGAAGTATACCTCAGGCGTGCTATGTGATAAGAGGATGCATGTAGGATTGAAAGGCAAAGTCTATTATATGGTGGTTAGACCCGCTATACTTTATGGATCGAAATGTTGGCCTCTAAAAAAGACGCAGGTTCAAAGGTTGTTGGTAGCAGAGATGAGGATGATTAGGTGGATGTGTGGTTATACGAGGATAGACAGAATCAACAATGGAGTATTCAGAGACCTTATTAAAGTAGCTCCCATCGAAGATAAGATGAGAGAAACAAGACTCAAATGGTTTGGCAATGTGAGAAGGAGTGTGGATGCTCCAGTGAGGAAAGGTGAGAGGAATAACGTCCCCGAAGGCAAGAGAGGGAGGGGTCGACCAAAGAAGCGTTCGGACAAAGTGATTGGAGAGGACTTGAGAGTTGTAGAATTGACGGAGGACCTGGCTCAGGATAGGAAACTTTGGCGGGATAGGATTAAGATCTTAGATCTCGAAGAGTTGACCTCGCAGTTGCCCTTTGGTTTTAGTAGCTTAGTTCTAGCAGTGGTTTTCGTTTGTCGTGTTTGTATGCAGGTATTGCTTTCATCTGGGAAGAGACTTCATTGGCTTACATCTGGTTGTAAAGGTATGGTATCGTCCTCTGATGTATTGTTCTGATGGTACATAGCTTGGCAACTGGATTTATCATTATATCCTAGTCATTCCTCGCTGGGTATCCTTAGTTTTCTATTAAACGTTTCTACAAAATTATTCTTTTATAAAATAGTTTTACAATTTTTTTTTTGTTGGTCTCTTGGAATCAGCCTCTCTACGGCTAGGAATATCGGTAGAAGTAAGGTTGCCTACATCTGGATCCCCCTAAACCTCATAAAAACGGGACCCACACTGGGAGGTGTTGTTGTTGTTGTTTTGGAAGACACAAAAAAGGAGGAAAATCTCAATTTATTAGAAACATCAACATAACATGTAAAGCATATAGTTTAAGATTTATTCATCACTAGTGTTAAACCCATGCTTCGCATGGACTGGTATAATTTTCTACTTTAATAGATTTATATCTAATAAGCCAATATGTACGTAATAAATATATTATCGAGCAAAAGACCTATTACCATTAACTGAAATAAATTAACTATTTTGATAAAAAAAATCTAGGAGCCCAAAATAATTTGAAGTCACAAATTGAAGCATATAAAGTTAATGTAGCCATTAGTGCACCTTTGACCATGAATTGTAAAATACAACTTCTGGATTTCGTCACTGCCTTGTTCTATCACTCTCTGACTATAACTATACGACCTTTCCTCTTAAAAGGAAAAAAGTGATTACAATTAATTAAGGTTAATATAATAAAATTAATCCGTACATAATAAGTTAATTGAAGAAGTCCAAGTTACAAATATCCATTAGTTACAAAAGTTTGATTCAAAGAAAATTAAAATATGATTATTAATTAAATATACTTCCCTTTGAAAATATGAAAAGTATCAAAGTGTTAAAAAATGGCGTGTTGATAGCCATTTATATCTTCTTAATTAATATTAAGACTACAACTAAAATCTAATTTTTTATTAAGTTGCCGAGCTAAAATATTTTTAAAATATATATTAATGAAACTATAATAAAATAATTTTACTTTAAATCATAATTTTTCAAAATCCTTTTTCTAATATTATTGATCTATGATTTCATTATTATACTTATAATATTAAAATTACAAATATAAAATTTACATGGGTTTTAAGAAGATACTAACACTTAATTTTAAAAGAAGAAGAAAAGATGAAGCATAAAATTGAAAACTTAGTAACTTTTCCAATACGAAGTGAAACTTATGAGCTGAATACCTATATTAATTTGATCTAATTACTCTTGCTAATACATCTAAATTAATATCTAAAATTATTAATTTAGAAAAGAGAAAAGAAAATAATATTTACATCCAATGAGTAATTGCCAAATGTCTAATCAAGGTGTAATTACTCAATTCTAAGTATAGTTATATAGATTAAAATAAAAGATTTTTTTAGTGTTCAATGATAGTAACCATAAAAGGGAGGAGGAAAGCATGCAAAGCACCTCTAGTCAATATTCATCCTACAATATCGATATGACTCAAGAATATGATCGTATCTTCTCCATTTCAGTATAGCCTCTAAATGGGACAAAATGCAACATTAGTATTCATGCTAATAGATAGTATATGTAATTGAGAATTTGATATGATCAAATATATTTGAAAGCATCTTCCCTCTATTTATTTCAGATGCTGTCACTTTTCATTAGTTATTCACCTTTATCTACTTTACATTAATCATAAAGGATTTGCTCTTTTCATTGGTAAATATGAAATGGTAAATGGGTAGGATTGGGAATGAATCGGAATGATTTGTAAGAGTTGGGAAGGATTTGTAAGGATTGGGAAAACATTTTTTAGTGGTGGAAATGAAAGACAAAAAAGGTCAGAATTGGTAAAGATTGGGCAAGATTGAAAAGGATTGAGATTTTCTTGGGATCATTGGTTGAAATTATTAAGGATTGGTAATAATTGGTAATGACTGAGAAAAGTTTATAAATATTGATTTGTCAACAAAAAGAAGAAGACTCTAATTGTTTGCCTCCATTTTTTTCGTCCTTAAACAATGTAGGAATTACTTGTACTTAATAATAAAGTTAAATGCAAATTTATTTATTTAGCATGGCAACTTTTTTTTGTAGGGAGATTCGAAGCAGAAAGCATTCCATTGATAATTTATCCATGAGTACTACGGGAGCAACCTGACTAGGGCAAACTTTAACCCACACCTGGTTCAACAATGCAAGACTAATCTTAGCCAAGGAATGAGCAACAAAATTGCCATCCCTCTTGACATGAGACCAACAACATTTCCAAACAAACAATTAAGCGAAAACAAATATGAGGGAAACAATCTAACTCAATAATGTTGTTATCATAACTAATTGGTCTAGCAAGATGCATGTGGTATTTAATTAGTACAAAGTTTGGTAATCATTTTGAACCAAATATCAAAGTTTAGTAATTTTTTAAAGCTTATATAAAAATTATTGATTCTTAAAAATTTTGGAAGAAAGTTGATTGATTTTTTAAATCTTTTTTCCTATTAAAAAGTTCAAAGAATTAAGAAAATTAGGGGGGAAATTAATAAATAACTATCATTTTCTACTATAAATGTATTAGTATCATGGAATGCTCTCTTTGTTGTCAAATTTCATCAGTATAGACTAAAATCACGATGGGATAAGAATGAAATTTGAAGGTGAATACTAAGAATCTAGTAGAAAAACTAAACCTATAATATTGTGAAACGTGGAACTTAAGCGATTGCCTTCTCTCTCCCCCCCTCTCCCACTCATAGTCACACACACACACATGCACGCACGCGCGCACACACACACACACACACACATACTTTGGCCTCCCTTTTTTTCAGATCACCAATGAGACCTCCAACCCACTTATGATGGCAGTGGTTCTTGTAAGGCATAGGTTTGAATGGATCGCTTATGGCTATTGCTGTAATATTCTGATGAGTACTTGATCATTAGATTCTAAAAGGGTTAAACCTAAGATAACACATAACATGACTTACAGAATTAGTTGATGACTCAATGTGGGAAGATGTCACTGCTTTCTAGAAGTGATGGGACAGTTGGAGAAAGAGAAAAGAACCAAAGAATAGTGAGGAGGAGAAAAATGTTAAGGAAATAAATCTTGTAATTATTTTTCATTTTTATTTATGTTGCTTGTTTGGTAAGTTAGGGTAAGCTACATTACGAAATCTTAGTAGGAATTGAATTTCGTTCCTCTAGTGTAAATCTTACATGTATTCTGTGGTGATCAATGAGAAGAACAACTAAAGAAATTCATCTCTCCAAGTTGTCTTTCTCTTCATGATGTCAGAGAAAGTTTTTCACAAACCCTAGGTCATCAAATATTCGTCACCATGACCAAGGAAAGTGAGTCAAACAACACTAAACAAAAGGAAAAGCTAATAGAGTTTGTTATCAACCGCTAATCCCACACTTCCTTCATTCTTCAGATGCTCCTAAGGCAATAACAGCATCTGTTAATTTCAATGGAAAAAACAACATGTGCTTAAGGCAAAAAACAAAGATGACTTTATTTTTTGAAAGATGCCAAAACCCTAAGGTGACGGATGGAGAATATTCAGTTCATACCAACACTTGGGAGATGGTGAACTCCATTATTTGTTCATAGTTGTAAAATGTTTGTGGCTTGAAACTTCAAGCTAGTTTTGCCTACGTTGATACTGTGGAGAAGATGAGCAAAAATTAATAAAAACGGTATTCAATTCCTGATGTCCCACGTATTCACCAATTAAAAACTGACATAGCCTCTTGCAAGCAAGAGAATCAAGATGCGGTTGACTTCTCTACCAAATAGATAGGGCTATGGAATGAACTTAACAATTACATGAAGATCCCAACTTGTACTTACAAAGCAACTAAAGCGATATAAGATTCACTTTTTTTTATTAGCCTTGAAGATCAATGATACTCCATAGTTCGAAGCCAAATCTGGCTCTTAATCCACTTCCTTCACTAGATTCAATAGGATTTCATAGAAAGGGACCCATAAGAAGGTAATGTTAATAGAAATAAGAAGCCAGAAACATTGCTATCTTTGCTGTATCCAAGCTTGCCAAACAAACTGAGATGTATGGGGATGGAGTCTCTTGCAAACACTGCAGAAAAATCATCCATGAAGAGGCCAATTGTTTTGAGTTCATGGGGTATCTTCCTATAGGAATACTAATGGTCATGGGTGCAGAGGTTGCATTAGTTTTAGAAGAGGTCCTCGAAATGGTTCAAGCCATGATGTCACATATTCAACACATGCATCGATTAATAGTTAGCAACATTCCAAAGAAGAGACTTCATGACCAAGCATTCTTAGCAATTCCGTAGAGTATATACAAAGGCTTTTGAGTCTCATTAAGACTTTCAAAGAAAAGGCAGATGTTACTAATATACAATCCATCCCTGTCGGCATGCCTAATGGAGCATAAATAGTAGCTACTAAGTGTGGAGTGGTGGAATTGAATCCTAAATTTTCTCTTTGAAGTGTGCTTTATGTACCAGATCTAAACTGCAACTTAATATCTATTGTATCATTGATATGTGACCTTCTTTGGATAGTAACTTTCATCAAACACTTTGTATGATATAGGATCACACCACAAGGAGCTCGAACGGAGTGGGTGAGCCAAGAAGATAAGAGGATGTTCCACCACAAAGTATTTAACTCAACATAGTCATTGCACATAATATTTGGCATCGCAAGCTAGGTATCCTTCAAGTCAAGCTATGTCTTTTGTTTCCAGTAGTATTCAAAGAAATTTAATAAAAGTACTGACGATGATCTTTGTGTATATTAATGTGTTGAACAAACACGTCTGCCTTTTCATATTGGTGAAAATAAAGCATCAAAATGTTTTGATCTTGTTTATTGTGATAATTAGGGTGCCTATCATGTTCCGTCTTTTTTGTGATGCACACTACTTCCTATCTAATGTTGATGATGCTAGTAGGGTATTTGGGTGTATCTCAAGAAAGAAAAAAGAAAACCACCTCAATTGTTTAAGAATTTTTGTGATGATAAAAACCTAATTTAAAACCAATGTGAAAGTGATTAGGAGTGACAGTGGTTGTGAATTTACTTCGGGTTCAATGGAATTTATGAAGAGCATAGAATAATACATCAAATTAGTTGTGTGAATGCAGCACAATAACATGGTAGGAACGAGAGAAAAAAAATCGACATATCTTAAATGTTGTTGGAGCCCTCCATTTCCGACCAAACCTTGCTATTGATTTTTTGGGTGAATGTGTTTTAACGTACTACACAGTTGGTAAATAGGACTCCTACATATGTTTTGAAAGGAAAAACTCCTTATGCGGTTTTGCTTAAAGCTAAGCTGTCCTTTGATCATATTAGACGCTTTTGGGCTATGTGCTCTGCTTACCAACGTCAAAAGTGAAAGGACAGTTTGGTTCTCAAAGTAGAAGGTGTATATTTGTTGGATATTCTTTTTGGAAATCAGAGAAGTATTTGTACGAAGAGATGTAATTTTTTAGGATGAAAACTTTCTTTATTATGCTAAAACATAATCAACTAATGAAAATTCAACCTGTTTTGTCACCAATCTTAGGATACTTTTGAATATTTTGGGCTTTAAGGAATTACTAGAAAAGAGTCTAATGTGCAGAGCAGTGGGTCGGTCTAAGGCAATCAAACCAAGTAGTGATAAAAGAGCCTAGTGATTGGGCCCACCCTAGGTAGAGCTAGACATTTGGAAACTGGGCCTGAGAATAGAATTACAGGGGGACTAAACCATATTCTGTTACGGAGGAGTTGGGCAAAGGTCGCTGAGATAAGAGAACTACAAGCCCTTTGCAAGATTATTTCTGTTAAATTGCTTGACCAAAATACCTTAGATCTAGCATATTTCAAATGGTCTCCCTAGGTAATCCTTATCCTATAGCCAATTATATTACTTCAGCTAATTTTTCTATTCTACGTAGATATTTTTTTGCTACTATTACTAAGATTTTGAGCCTAGGTATTTTCATGAAGTAACAAAAGACTCCAGGTGAAGAGCAGCTTTGGGAGCAAATAGTACTTGGGCTGTTGAAGATTTGCCTTCGGGGAAGCAACCCATTAACTGCAAATGGCATACAGTGTGAAATATCAAGTATGATGGATCTACTAAATGATTCAAGGCACATCTTGTAATATGTTGAAGGGTTTGACTTAATTAAGGAGCTTCGACACATATGATTACTTGAAAGTCTGAAATTTTTATGACTTAAGAGTGTTTCACTTCTATAACTTTGAGAATATGCAATGATAACCTAGATGCCCACTGCTTGAATGCCAATTTTGGGTAGTCCTTTTGCTAAAGCATTTCCAATATGATATTGGTAGATGATTAATCAGATTCTTTAGCATCTTCCTGATCTAATGTGATTCTTCATTCCTTTATAAGTTCCATGACTTGTTCCTTAAATGCCTTGCACTTTTCTATAGCGTGATTAGCGATCTTATGATACTTATAACATTTGGGATAATTAGTTGTTCCAATTTCTTAAGGACTCTTTGACTCTCTACAAGTCCTTTCTTAAGAATCTTGTGAATAATTTTAGGTATATCAAACTTCGAACAAGGACATTCCATTTTCTTCAGTGTCCATTAACATGCTATTTCTAGGCAATGGCATTGATTCATCATCATTGAGTGTCTTCTAGAGAAGGCAATAATAAGTTCCATGTCATGAGTTGGTGTTGATTCATGGAATGTCTTGGGCTCGTATACCTATAAAGAATATAAGATATCCCACTCCAAACCTAAGCACAAATCTTAATAGCAAAAGATTTAGGTAGTGATCCTTGCACTTGAAGGAGAGGGCACACCAATGATTGATGTAATTAGTGACCGACTCCTTATCCAATTGCCTGGTGTAGGCCAACTCATGTTTGCTTACAATGTGATGTATGTTGTAGAAGTAATTCAAGAACTCATTTTTCATTTGGCCCTAGCTATCAATGGATGCAAAAGTAAGGTTTGCATACCAATCAAATGCGAGGCCATTAAGCGATCCGACAAATTGCCCTACTTAGAGGTCCCCATTTATGCTAGCATTGTTGTAAGTCTCAACGAAGTACGCTATATGGAACTTTGGGTTCCCTTTTCCATCAAATTAAAGAAATTTTGGAGGTTAATATCCATGAGGCATGTGAAGCACATCATTTTTATTTTTATTTTGTACAAGGCTTTCTGTAACGGAGAGTTTTATGAGAACATCTTCATGGATAGGTCTTCACCGCATCAGCTATCAAGATTTAATTACCTCCACGAATATCAAACCCAACGTTGAGTCTTTCTTTGCTTTGCATTCTTTATCAAAGCCTTCAGTAGTAGTGCACTCTTTATCAGAACTTTCGTTATTTGAGCCCTTGTTGGAGGGTTCAAGTGGCCACTTCTTGAACTTATTTTTCAAGTGACTAATTTGTTCATGTTGGCGCCTGATTTGGGCGACCTTTTATGTATTCTCCTTGGACATTATCTCTACCGTGGCCTTCATACCAGTAATCTATTCTTCTAGATTAAAACAATACTAAAAAAGCATCAAACAATGACGAAAAGTAGCAATGGAATTTGCATCCATTGTAAAAAGCAATGGATATAGAAACAGATAAAATGGGAATAAATTTTATTAGATGCCAATCCATCGCCATGTTTTAGTAAATGATGACAAATGTTTGCCAGGTTTTAGTAAATGGCGACAGAAAATTCGTCACCATGTAATTTTTAAATATTTTTTGTAAATGGATTTTTTGCTGGCATGTCCATCGCCATATGCATTAAATGAACCAGATCTAGTTTTTCTTTTGTTCATTTTGAAGCCACTATAAGAGAAAGTGAGTGAAAGCGAACACCCATCGTGTCGCACCTGGCCACCACCTCCACTACCGACCGCGACCCACGCCAGGCGCCGCCTCCGACTTCTGCCGTTGAGCAAACAACCCTCACCAAAAATTTGGTACATTTTCTCTCAACTATTTTAGTTTAAATTCTTAAAAATTATAGCTTTTTTTAGTCTATTGAAATTTCATAGTTAGTTCATGTTTATGTTGAATTTGATACTTGTGTGAAGTAATTGCTTCAACTTGGTTCAACTTATTCCTTAATGTAATTTAGGATTTTAGTTTTGTAATTTCAATTAAAATTTGAAATCAGTGGCTTTTGTAAGTGAAAAATTTCTAGGAGTTGAAATTTGCGTGAAGTAAATTGTGTGAAATTTGTGGGAGTTCATGTGAATAATTCACGGAGTTGAAATATATGTGATGTAATTGTGTAAAATGTATGTGAATTGAAGTGAACAATTCGTAGGAGTTGAAATATGTGTGAATTAATTGTATGAAGTTTGTTGGAGTTGAGGTGAACAATTTGTCAAAATTGAGTTTGTGGGAAGTAATTGTGTGAAATTTGGTTGAACTTCTTCCTCAATGTAACTAATTTAGGGTTTAGATATGGTAATTTAGTTTTAATTTAAGGTTTATGTTTAGAAGTAGAAATGTATAAAATTATTGCAATTTATATTTCAATTGTGAAACTAGCGGGAGTTAAAGTGAACAATTTTTTTAAATTGGCATGCTTAGAACGTGATAATTGTTGATAAAGGATGATATATTGAAATAAGATTGTTCACATGAACCTGAAACTATAATGTCGCTTGTATGGTAAAGTGAGTTGATAATTTTGTTCGTACTTAGGAGTAATTACAAATTAAATAGAATATTTGCTAAGTTGTGAGTATTTACGTGAATAATTTGAGAAAACATGAGTAATGGAACATGAGTTTTTAAAGAGCTTAATGTAATTTAGTGTATATGTTGATATGTTAAACTACATATCTTATATATGCATGTTTTTAATGTTATATATATTTAAGTTAATGTACTTATATATATTTTTGTCCATCATTTAATGTTGCATTTGACTATTATCACCAGGACAGGTATGGCATAGTATTGGATGACTCAGTTTCACTTTTGGGAAGGAGTGAATTCTTTAGAGATTGACGGATCGTGTTCTTAGGATCCATGCCTTTTTCAAGGGGATATAGCGTTTGCACTTTGGAGAAAGAGATGAGAGGCACAGATCGTCCCACGGGGTGTGCCAAAATTTGTACACAAAAATTTTGAATATAAATTAAATAGGACAAGGAGTATGAACAATTTAATTTGTTTTGATTTTAGAGGAGCTAAGTACAATCTATGAGTATTTGTTACAAGTAAAGAAACAAGAGTCCTCTAATTTGATTACCAATTTATACATGAAGAAGGGCCGTTTTTTTTTGAATCACGGTCAAGTTTGATTTGTTTGACTTACTTTGATGAACTTAGATGAATTTGGTTTTGAAATAGGACCTAAAGGTTGAATCTCAATCAAGAAGAGTGCTTGTTTCATTCTTTTAGAGAGTAGACGACATGAGCTTTGATTGTGCTTGTTGTCATCCTCTAGAGAAATTGAGTCCTCAAAATGCCTTTTGAGTGAATGAACTTTCCCATCTCCGAACAGGAGGGAGTAATGTTCTATTTATAGGGATAGAATCCCGACTACTAAGGTTTGCGAGTCGATTGTCTTCTTGGACCAGTGAGTTGGTATTCTATTTGGGGAATGGCTTAGTGGTCAGTTTGACAGTTGACTCGAGAGTCATTTACTATTGACCTAGTAGTCAATTTATTTTCTGACTTAGTAATCATTTCGACTATGACTTGATATTCGATTTGGGCCAATTGTTTTAAATAAATAAAATTGACTAGATGGGTTGACCCAAAATACTCAACTTATATTGATTTTCTGGCACACCATATACTATCAAATTTTTAGTGCCTACAGTTACCTCCACATATTTTTACATGAGCATGGGTTATATTTTTCTTCCTTGGTCCTTCTTCACCCTAGCCATGTATCTTGTATCCTAAGCAAGCAAGCTCTTACAATCGTTGGTCCTTCTTCACCCTGATCTTCTCATTTTACAATCGTTTCATCCTAGCTAGCTTTAGGTGGAAGTCATTAAATTTCATGGCTTCTTCCACCTCTCAAGTATGAACAAAAATTTCATGGCTTCTAACCAAAACCCTAACTAGTTCAACCTTGACTAGCACTGCTATTATGGGGCATGAAGCCTTCTAAATTTCGATCTTTGCTTTCCCAACACTCCACGTCTGACATTGTACACTTATAAGACTGCAACGCCATTGTCCTCACTAGTTCTTGGCTAGCATTGTAATTATTGATCCCATTGATATGCTTGCTCTCCTCCCCTTATGGCTCTGGTGACTTATCCTTACTATTATACACTTTCCCATATGAGGTGCATACCTATATCTCGCCTTCTGTAGGGCTAAGCACCCCACCCCCCCACCCCCCGTATGACAACTTATGGGGTGATGGCATCTGGAGATTTGCCTTTTTTTCCCTCCAACATCTGAACAGTGAATATCACAATGTATGTCATGATGATCTTATCCATGGTCAAGAATTGCTTATCCTTGAAAACACAATTTTTTTCTACTATTATTATGCACTAGTTGCACAACGTCGTCAAAAATGTACTATCTCATCCACCCATTCATGTTGTTATTAGTCTAATCGTGCAACATCAAATCCAAGGTTATGCTTATTGGCTTCATTTAGATTAATTGGTCCAAGCTTGAATTTTTTCTACTGCCCCTAAAAATTCTCTCTATGAGGTACGTGATTTGAGTCATTTGCTTTCTATTTGGCATCATTCAAACTGAGTATAGATTTAATATTGAAAGTTTGTACTAAGCCCAAGATCTCAAACATAGGTTCACTTGTGAGGCGGATGGGAAAACCCTCAATCATAAGAGTGATCCAATTTCAATAATCATCAATCAACACGACTTAGAACCAAGCTAGGCCTTGACTAACAAAATGAAAAGTGATGAAATTTTTGAGGAGTTTTGAATATGGCGAAAAAAGCTAATAAAAAGGCATATGATTAAGATAAAGGAGCCAAGCCACAACTCAAACAATCCACCAATGAATTCCCTAAAGCGAATCACCAATAATTAATGTAAAGGATTGACTCAGTCATAATCTAAATACACAAGAGTATTTGAAATAACGAGAGAGACTTTCTTTGTGGAAGAGAAATAAATTTTATCTTCATTTATTATTTCTTAAATCAAGTCTATCTACAAGTGAATACAAAGAGGCTAATTAATAGGCGCAAAATTAGTGTCATCTTCGCTAAGGTAAACAAATAAGCCAATAGAAATAAAGCACTTATGGGGTTAGTGTAAACCAATAGGATTCAAGCATCCACTCTAGGCAATAACATTTAGACAAAAATTTAAACATATTGAAATTAGAAGCTTTTACGATAGTGATGAGTTCAAATGCTGGGCTGGAATTTTACTACAATGGTGCTTGATTAGTGGCATCATCTGTTATCCCATATGGAGGAATTTAGGGAAGATATTTAAATTGAAATTTTCAGGAGATGTGTACTAACTTGCAATTAAATATAACCCTTTAATCATCCTTTTGATGACCCAATTAAGCTCTTAATCAAAATTGTGTGTAACTAGACTTGCATAGATGCCTACTCAGTTTAAGCCCCACAACTCACTCAATAATTAGAATTTGAAGGTGATATATAGCTTTACAAAAATAACATTTCGAACTATCCAACCATAGCTGTTTGAGCTAAAAATGTGATATTTTTAAGGTACTTTTACACCGATTTTAGGCTCGTTTTAATAATATTTTTTAGGTTTTTAGTTGTTTTTATTTTATTTTGCAGATTTTGAATAAATGCGAAAAAAAGGGCTTAAATGGCGGAAAAAGTGAGAAAAAAATAGAAGAAATGTCGGAGGTTGAAGAATCGGGCCAATTTCGATGAAAAACCGGCCAAGAAAAAAGGAAAAAGAAGAAACCAGACCGGTCCGGTTGACCGGTTCAGTCCGGTTCACTTGAACTGGTTCCCATTAAAACCCCTCATTTCCTTGCTTTCTCTCTCTTCTTTCCCCGTACCCTGCTTCCTCGCATCCCCACCTCGACCCAAAACCTTCATCTTCCATCCCCATCTCGCTTCGCTTTCTCTCTCTACCCGTTCTCTCTCCTCCAGCACAACAACCCCACGTACACCCCTAGCCCACCGAATTCCCGAAACCCAGAACACCTTCTACCCACGGTTTTCCCCAAAACCGAAACCACCACATCGCCACCGTCCACATCTACCTCCAGGACATCACAAATCGACGGTCAATGTGGAAGGAGATTGGGTATTTAAAGATGGAGATGACGCCATTGAAGCCGAAGTTGGGAGTTTTAGGTAACTTAGGGTTAGGATTTTAGGAGTAGATTAGGTTTAATTTCGTTTAAGTTTAGTTTAAATTCGCTCGTCATTTCAATTTCGTAATTGATTTTCAGATTAGGGTTTCGATTCTATGTTTGTTTTCAACATTCAATTTCATGTAATTGCGCTTGATTTCGAATCCTAGTTCACAAATTGCAAGAATTGTTGGGGTTTATTTGAGTAATTTCAGTCGATTCCCCCCTCCCTTGGTTCGAGTTCTTCTAGAGGCAAGGAGAGGGTGTTTGAAGCTTGTTCATCACCGAGGTCTGGTTCTGCTCCAGTTTACTTTCGAGTTTATGCTTGAATTATGTTGCCTCGATTGTGTTCAATTCGTTCAATGTTGCCTTCGTTTTGTTTCGGTTTTGTTTCCCCTTCCCCTGCTGTTGCTCCTCTGTTCTGAATGATAGTTGCATTAACAATTCTGTATTCAGGCTTTGATTTCATGTTGGGATTGTTCTGGTTTAGTGATTTGGTATTCTGATGGAGCTTGCTGCTGTTCTGTTTGTTTTGCTTTCGGTTCTTCATGTTCAATTTTGGTTTTGTTTAATTTCATCCCCCTTAGTTAAATTCCATGACATAATTAGCCTTAGTTTAATTTCAAACTAATAAAGTAATTTAGTTGTTAGTTGGTTAAACCATGTTTAATTTCAGCTTAGTATGGTTAACTTCAAGTTTGGTTGTTTAATTTGGTTTAATTGGTTAACTAACATAAAGGTTAGTTTAGGTTTAGTTTATTTAGTTAATTAAGTTGTTTTAATTCTTTGTTAATTAGGATTAAATGAGTTTAGTTGAATTAGATTGCTTTAAGTAATTCCATTTAGTTTAGTTAATCAGTTATTGACCAAAAATCTCACGTTTTCCCTATGGACCGACCCTTAAAGTACTACGATTGACAACCGTAAGTGCTTGAGGTATCCCTTTCCCCTTTTATTCACTCACTTTAGTTTAGTTTTAATTTTCCACCTCAAAATCCTTCCACAATTTTGGCGCCGTTGCCGGGGAAGACGGTGAGATTTGGTCATATTTTTGGTTGCTTTCATATTTGTTTAGTTGTGTTATTTTTTTGAGTTATTATTTACTTAATGAGTTCTTGTTAGTCATTTCGTAACTTTCAGTTTCGAATCGATTTTCAATTTCTCATTTTGGTATTGTTTTTTGTTTTTGAAAAAACCAAAAATCCAAAAACATTTGAAAAACCCAAAAATCCAAAAACATTTTGAAAAACCTTCAAAAATCCAAAAAAAAAATGAAAAATGCTTAAAATTCAAAAACATTAGAAAATTACAAAAACCACAAAAAAAATTAGAAATTTCAAAAACCCAAAAAAAAGTGAAAAACCAAACATCCAAAAAAAAAATTGAAAAAACTTCAAAAACTTTTAAAAAATTTCAAAATGCCAGTTTTCAGTTTCCCACAATATGAGCATGAACCTTTTTGGAGCTATTTATCGCGCCTTAATGATTATCGTGCTCAATTGCCTCAAACCTTTCAAAAATGGGAAATCTGTGAGGTCCTTGTTTTGCGTTTAAATTCTGAATTCCGTGGTCATGTTGAGTCCATGTGCCCAGGGGGTTTGCTAGGATTGTTATCTAAAACTCAAGATGAAGTTTGGGATTTCTTTGAAAGTTTAGGTTGGGAAACTTACAAGTTTGAACAAGCTAATAAGTTTTTTGGATACCCAACTTCTGATGAGTATGCTTTTTATGCTAATCCTTCCCCCCAGATCATTTTCTAAACTCATCTGACCCATCTTATTCTCCTGTGCTTTGTGATTATTGTGAATCTCCTTCTCATGATGTTTCTACGTGTCCTTATCGTGCTACCTGTGCAAGACTTGGAAAGAAAATTGATGATATGACTGATCAAATGATCAAAATGGATAATATGACTGATCAATTTATAAAGACCATGAAATTGAGAATTGCTGAATATTCTCAATGTTTTAATCAAAATAGGGAGACTTCTAGTGAGATTGATTCTAGTTTAGGATCTCCTAAACCTGATATTGATCTCTGTGATGTTTCTGAACCTTCTTATTCTACTAGGTCTGATTTAAATGAAAACATGTGTTTGCCTAGTTTAGAACAAGAAAGTGACCTCCCTAAGTCTCTATCGTCAGATCTTGCACCCTGCACTAGCTCACTTGAAAATGTCACTAATGAACAATCTAATTTTGATGGTGAGTTAGAAATTAGCACCATACCTGCAGTAGAATTTCATGATTTGGGTGATTTAAAGGATGTTTCACAGGAGTTGCATGATGAGATACCTGAACTCACTATGTTTGACTTTGATAATAATATTCTACCTGTAGAGTATGAATCTTTTTCTGGTGAGTTTGGTATCCATGGAAGTTCTAATGATGGTTTTCATGTTGATTATGAGTCATTTTCTTTTAATTCCATCCAAACTGACTTCCTTTTTGAACCTAGCAAGTCTGAATCTATTGAGTCTGAGATGATTACCAATGATGATTTTACTTTAGACCAGACTCATATGCATATTGAACTTAAAGGACTTGTGGATTTTGAACCCTTTGCTTGGCCTAAATTGCTCGTTCATGCTAACATAGTTTCTAGGCCTATGACCACACCACTGGCTATTTGTGAGTATATTCATTTCATTCCTGAGTGGGCCCAACTGTTTGATAAGTTAAAATGGGCCCTTACCTGTGCTTTCCTAGTTATATGGATGTACTCAATCTGGTTCCAACTCTCTGTTTTTTATAATTGCTATACTATTGAGAGTTGGGAATCCTTGTTTGATAAGCTGTTACATGCTCTAACGAGTTTTGATTTGAGTAGCACCTTTTCAGCTTAATATGGAGTGGCTGATGCTCCATACACTCTATAGTTTGGGTACAACCTGTATCCAACCTGGTATGATCGTTCCATTCTTCCCTTCTTTTCTTTTTATTTTCTTTTCTTCCTTTTCGTATTTAGTTGTATATATTAGGATTTTGTGAATATGTGTTAGTTGTAAATATTTTGTTTCTTTAGCTTAGCATGTTTTAGTTTTTCCTTTTCATTTCATTTTTGTTTATTTCATTTTATTTTCTTTATTTTTGTTTATTTCATTTTACTTTCATTTTTATTTTCCTTTTTATTATTTTCATCTTCTTTTCATTTTTGTTTCATTTTTGTTTTTCTTTTCCTTTATTTTGCTTTAGATTTCTTTTTGTTTAGTTTGCAATTTATTAGGTCTTTGATTTTTGTTTAGTTTTGCTTTTGTAAATATATGTGTGTGTTTGGTTTTGTTTTGATTTTGATTTTTGTCTTCTTTTGTTTAGTTTTTAGGGTTGTGGTTTGTTTTTCACTTTTTTTGTGTTTCTTTGATTTTAGTTTTGCTTTTTCTTTTTCATTTTGGTTTTATTTTGTTTTTGCTTTTATATTTTTGGTGGTGTTCTAGTTGTATATATTCTAGGTTTTTCGGTTGTATAGTTTATGTGCTTGCTTTTTAGCGCCTTAATTCTCCCAATGAGGACATTGTGAAGTTTTGGTGTGGGAGTGAGGTGCCATTTTTGAAATTTTTTTGTTGTTTTTTGGGGGCATTTGTATCTTTTCTGATTAGTTTGAATCCCCTGTGCTTTAGTTGTTAGTTTGTATATAAATAGGATGTGCGTGATAAGTCTTTAACTTCGAATGTGATATTCTAAGCCCTAATGCTAAACCCCAGTTGTTCATTAAAGGTTGTGTTATCCAGTCCTTGTTATTCTTTCATCATTGTCTTTAGGTCTTAGGTTTCCATGAATGATTCTCCCACTAGCTTATGACATTATTACTTTGGAAAAAATGAAAAAAAAATTGTATTACAAATAAAGAAAAAGAATAAAATTTGGAATGACAAGTATCCCTTTGAGGCATGCACCACTGGGACCCTTTGAGGCACGTGCTACTGGTGGTTACCCTTTGAGGCAATATTACTACTGGGAAAGCTTGCTTCCAAAGTCATGATGGGAATAATGTAGTTGTTTTGGCTAAGTGGGATTGAGTTTGTTCTGGTAAATTTGAGTCTTGGGGATGATGATACACTTGCACACAAACACCGGGATGGATTCAAAATCTGGATGTTCAATGGGGTGAAAATCAGTGTTTTGATGTCATTTAGAGGTAGAGGGCTTTGATGTACATTTTATATATATACAGGTTAATAATTAAGTACATGGGTGATTTAGCTGATTAGGAATTGTGCATATGTTTCCCGTGTTTTGTACATATCAGTTTTGAGAAAACCCATAAAAGATTTTTCTTTTATTTTTGGAATAATTTTGTGGGTATTTTCACTTTGAAACACTCACGAGACCTCACTCGTCCACTTGGGAGTCCAGGGGTTTAAAGGGCTTGTTGCAAACGCTAAATGCAACCGTGATTCCTACGACAGTGAGTTAGGATTTTATTTTTCTTTTATTTTCATTTTCTTTTAGTTAGCTTAGTTTATTTTACTCGAGGACGAGCAAAATCTTGGTGTGGGAGTATTTGTTTGAGCTAAAAATGTGATATTTTTAAGGTACTTTTACACCGATTTTAGGCTCGTTTTAATAATATTTTTTAGGTTTTTAATTGATTTTATTTTATTTTGCAGATTTTGAATAAATGCGGAAAAAGGGCTTAAATGGCGGAAAAAGTGAGAAAAAAATAGAAGAAATGTCGGAGGTTGAAGAATCGGGCCAATTTCAATGAAAAACAGGCTAAGAAAAAAGGAAAAAGAAGAAACCACACCGGTCCGGTTCAGTCCGGATCACTTGAACTGGTTCCCATTAAAAACCCCTCCTTTCCTTGTTTTCTCTCTCTTCTTTCCCCGTACCCTGCTTCCTCGCATCCCCACCTCGACCCAAAACCTTCATCTTCCATCCCCATCTTGCTTCGCCTTCTCTTTCTACCCGTTCTCTCTCCTCCAGCAGAACAACCCCACGTACACCCCCAGCCCACCGAATTCCCGAAACCCAGAACACCCTCTACCCACGGTTTTCCCCAAAACCGAAACCACCACATCGCCACCGTCCACATCTACCTCAGGACATCACAAATCGACGGTCAAGGTGGAAGGAGATTGGGTATTTAAAGATGGAGACGACGCCATTGAAGCCGAAGTTGGGAGTTTTAGGTAACTTAGGGTTAGGATTTTAGGAGTAGATTAGGTTTAATTTCGTTTAAGTTTAGTTTAAATTCGCTCGTCATTTCAATTTCGTAATTGATTTTCATATTAGGGTTTCGATTCTATGTTTGTTTTCAACATTCAATTTCATGTAATTGCACTTGATTTCGAATCCTAGTTCACAAATTGCAAGAATTTTTGGGGTTTATTTGAGTAATTTCAATCGATTCCCCCTTCCCTTGGTTCAAGTTCTTCTAGAGGCAAGGAGAGGGTGTTTGAAGCTTGTTCATCACCGAGGTCTGGTTATGCTCCAGTTTACTTTCTAGTTTATGCTTGAATTATGTTGCCTCGATTGTGTTCAATTCGTTCAATGGTGGCTTCGTTTTGTTTCGGTTTTATTTCCCCTTCCCCTGCTGTTGCTCTTCTGTTCTGAATGATAGTTGCATTAGCAATTCTGGATTCAGGCTTTGATTTCAAGTTGGGATTGTTCTGGTTCAGTGATTTGGTATTCTGATGGAGCTTGCTGCTGTTCTGTTTGTTTTGCTTTCGGTTCTTCATGCTCAATTTTGGTTTTGTTTAATTTCATCTCCCTTAGTTAAATTCCATGACATAATTAGCCTTAGTTTAATTTCAGACTAATAAAGTAATTTAGTTGTTAGTTGGTCAAACCATGTTTAATTTCAGCTTAGTACGGTTAACTTCCAGTTTAGTTGTTTAATTTGGTTTAATTGGTTAATTAACATAAAGGTTAGTTTAGGTTTAGTTTATTTAGTTAATTAGGTTGTTTTAATTCTTTGTTAATTAGGATTAAATGAGTTTAATTGAATTAGATTGTTAGATTGCTTTAAGAAATTCCATTTAGTTTAGTTAATCAGTTATTGACCAAAAATCTCACGTTTTCACTGTGGACCGACCCTTAAAGTACTATGATTGAAAACCGTAAGTGCTGGAGGTATCCCTTTCTCCTTTTATTCACTCACTTTAGTTTAGGTTTAATTTTCCACCTCAAAATCCTGCAACAATAGCATAAACGCTAACTTTGGACCTTAATCATCCAAAAAAGTGGTTGAAGTCAACATAGTAAAACGAAAATTCTTCGACAACTTGTGTTAAAGACATAAGTCACAAATAATAAGTGAATTATGAACCTAATTAACTTAGGAAGGATATTTGGCCCCTTGTTCCACATTGAAGTGCCCTTCAAAAGGAGTTAACCGAAATCCTTGTGCTTGAAATCCATGGATGCTAATCTAGATAACATATTGCACCGCTTGAATTTTAGGAAATTTATTATGCTAGGATTGTCACACTTCGTGGACATGTAGGATTTGTTGAATGCTCTAAGGGGTACTCCAATGGGATGAACAATCCTTTCAACATTCATTGGGCTATTTAAAGTTTTAATATAATCAGCACAACTCATACCAAGAGTGATTTCCTAATCATTTACAAGCTTGACTTATGGAGGATCACTTTTTAAGGGGAAATGAGTAGAATGATCTTTGTACCAAAAAGGGGAGAGTTTCATATTTAGCTTAGAAGGATTTAGGAGATTGAGAGTTAGAGTTATGGAAGTTAGCTCCATCGTGAAATGTAACATTGGGGGCCAAATTTCAATGGTCTTCTAAAAAATAGATTTCAAGCATTCATGCTAAACATATCATATACAACCTCATTAGTGAACTTGCTCATTGAAAAAATAGTAGATCTTCCTTGCTAATGTTTACCTTGATCCTCGAATTGGGATAATGGAGAGCATATCAGTGGGTTTGGGAAATAATATGTAGCATAACCTCTAAGGTGAACTTTGATTCAAGTTTTTTCTCTTCAACATCCAAAATGATCTTATTTCCTTCCTTGGCCTTTTCTTAAACCATGGTATGCCCTTATTATTCTTGAACCTTGATCTTGTCTTGAGTAACAAAGTGTTCGGCTTTTAAGGGTTCTTCTTCCAAGAGTTGATGTGGGTTGAATCTCACGTTCATGTAGGACTTCAGCTAAGTCTAAGTCATGAATTTAGGGTTGCCTTAAAGAGTTTTCTCTCTCATACGGCATTTAAACAAACATTGGGCACAACCTTGGAGTTTTTAATTAGCTATCATGAACCTTTGCTAACTTAGGCATCGGTTTTCTCAATGTTACACCCCGACCCCCTCTTGGGTCCCAAGTAGTCAGTACAAATGGTTTTAAGGATCATCAACTGACCTTACAAATCACCGTACACTGTCTAGGAAATTAGACAAGAGGTTACCCATCCTAATATTTCTCTATAGCAAGCACACTTAACTATGGAGCACTTAAGAGTGGGATTCCCAAAAAGGATGGTGCACCTTTAGTAATATAACTAGTCACTTCGAATCATTTTTAACCACACTAGGGGTGTTGCACTCAAAATATAATATTACAGTGCTTGAACCCACCTTAAATAGAGGGTAGGATCTAAGCTAGTGCCATCAAAGTAAAGAGGTTTCATGGCCTTCTTCACTTGTGCTATGTGCTCTCGAAGCTTCCTTACTTGATCTTGAAGTTCAAGTCGGGATATATCTTCCATGATTTATATGAATTAGGATGGAAGAAGTGGAAAGTGGGTGGGAGAAAGTCGCAAAGTCGTGTTCGCTGGCACGAGGTGATTGTGCCAAGATTCTGGGTTAAAATTTCAAAGTGCAGGATTTTCGCATGGGAGCGCCAAGTGACTTGTGCTAGAATTACCAAATTTTTGTTTTGGCATTTTTGATGGGTTTTTGCTTTTTTGTGAACTTTAAACTTGTGTTTGGGTTGGAGGTAGTGCTTGGGCTATTTTGGGTTCTTGTTTGGACTAAAAATGGTTCACTGAGAGTGTTAATTGAGAGATGTTTGGGGAGATTAAAACGGAGATTTTTTTGATGTGGAGAGAAAAGGATTTGCATGGAGAAATCAACAAAAAGTAGGACCTCTCAGCTTCAATACCAATTGAAGTGGATGGGAAGGCGCCTAAGCATAAGAATGATTAAACTTCAACGACAATTGATCAACAAGACTTTGAACTAAGCTAGGCCTTCATTAACAAAAGGAAAACTAATGAATTTTGCTAGCATTTTGAATATGGGAGAAAAGCTAATTAAAAGGTATATGACTAAGATGAAGGCTCAAATCACTACTTAGCTCAATAATCCACTAATTAATTCTCTAAAGCAAAGCACCAAGAATTAGTCTAAAGGATTAACTCAATCACCACCCAAATATATAAGTATTCAAAATAAAGAGAGAGATTTTCTTTGTGAAATGAAATCCATTCGAGATTTCATTCAATAATTCTGAAATCAAGTCTATCTACAAGTCAATATAAATAGGCTAATTTATGTCCAGAAAAATTAGTGCTTTTTTCCAAAACTACAAAATAAGCCAATAGAAATGAAAAACCTATAGGGTTAGTGTGGACCAATCGCATTCAAGCATCCACTCTAACCAATAACATTTAGACAACAATTAAAGTATACTGAAATTAGAAGCTTTTAAGAAAGTACCGAGTTGTCAAAATGCAAGGCTGGAATTTTGCTACATTGTATTTGATTGTTAGCATCATCCACTACCCTATATGGAGGATATGGAGAAAGTATTCAAATGGAATTTTTCTAATGGTGTCTACTAACTCCATATAAAATCTTAACTCCTTAATCATCCATTTGATAATCATGCCCAATTAAACTCTTACTCATAACTATCCATATCGAGATGTACACTGACTCTTGCTCGGTTTAAGCTTTATGACTTGCTCATTACTTGGAATTTCAAGCAGATCTATACCTTGTTGGAAAATAGATATCTGGGATGTCCAACCATGCTAAAGCACTAATTTTGGAGCTTTTTTGATCATCCAAAAAGTAGCTCAAAGTTAACCCATGGAACTAAAAACTGTTCAACAACTTGTGCTAAAAGCTTTATGCAACATAATTCACAAATAACAATTAAATTATGAACCTAATGAACTTAGAAGGGTAATTCGGGCTCTTGTTTCGCATCAACTCATCTTATGGCAAAGTCAGTAATCTGAGTCTAGATGATGACCTTTATGTTAAACAACAATGGATAGTTGGTGGCCACTCAATGCTTTTTTATGGTTAGGAATTATTTAATTCATAACTGCTTGGATTGCCTCCTAAGCATGAGACTTTTATTACAATTGGCTCTCCCCTACTTAGTTCACATTTGTTTTGTTATTTGCATTTTAGAGTTATCTTCTATGAACAATGGTGCAAGTTTTAAGAAGGTTGTGACACTCTTGTTCATTAGCCCTTTGTTGTTACTATCGATTTGAGTTTTGACCACATATACATGAACTCCTAAACTTCTCAAAGCAATGGGAACAATGGTTTTAATAACATTTGCGAGGGTAATGGGTAGTGCAATAACTATAAAAAGGATTGGAAGTGGTAAGAACACTAATGCGGATAACATTTAGAAACATAAATGTTGACACAACCGCCAAAACTATCTCAGAAAATTTGAATGCCGCAAGGAGTATCTCTATATCTCTGTCTAGCATCTCACCTGCATACAATAATCAATCTTTGGGGACTTTTGGCTCTTACATAATATTATATATCAAATTTGTCATGCCCTAGACATTAAGTTGATGCATGTCCTAGTAGATATCAATCTTGCTATCAAAATTGAGAGGGATAAAACCCTCATTATTTTGTTTCTAAAAATATCTTGTGATTGGTAGTTCCCTGCTAGTTGTAATTATTTTTTACTTCAATTTTGTTCTTGTTTGACTAAAAAATGTATCTTTTGCATTATTAGTCTTAATTCGCACTAATTTGCTGCTTGATTGTGTGATAGTACGATTAAAGTTTGGATTTTACATATTGAATGGTAGAGGCCTTTAGAGATGATTGGCAGTGGTATGATGCATCCCATTACATCAGCATACCATCGACCACAAATCTAGATCATTGGTTTAAGACTAAGGAGTTAACATGGTTCCGACACTAAGGATTACTCGGGGTCCTCTTGAAAATCTTCTTTTTGAAGTCAAATCAGTTATCTCTTCTGATGTCGTTATCAATCCCCACCCTAAGCAGTCAACATGATCCTGCATTAAAGGGTGTTGGCATAACCGGATCAATAACCTCTAGGTAATCATGCTATTATCCGCTCAGGAGATCAATTAGTTAACTAGGTGGGTCCACTGGGCCTTTCTGAGCATACAATGGTCCACCCACTTGCGATGCATTTTTCTGTCTACACAACTTAAAGAAGCAACAGAAATGTTATAGTCTTGCCATGCACCCCATAGATGACGTATGAAACATTTAGGTCACAAGAAGACTGTTCCAAACCTGATCTAAAACACTCATAACTTAGAACATTGGCCAATGTTGAAACTTATGTGTATGCATGAGTGTGTTCCTATGATTTAACTTTTTTTAGCCCTAGGGTCTATGTATTGATACTTTAGGTCTTGGAAAAGCCTAGGTTGGGAAAGGTAAAACTTGGTAACTATGGTTATGAACCCAAGTGGCTTGAGGCTAATGAAGCTCTAAGGGGTTCTTGACCTCAGAGCTCACTAGGCTCTAAGTTTAGTATAAGGAATTAAAGCTCCTAAAAGGAAATTTAGACAAGCTTGAACGAGCATGGTTGGGTGTTCAAAAATAACTTGAAAAAAAGAGTTTGCTCCGTCATAAGAGTCTAAGACTATTTTACAAAAACCTAGCTTGGATGGTCTTTGGTCTGGACCTAAGAAAAAAGGGCAAGAATTAGTCTCCTAGGCTAATTAGGAATCTGGTTGGTGTCCTAGGGGAATCTACCTACATTTAATTAGGTAATAACTTAGAACAAAAAAGGCCAAAGAGCTAGGATGCTAGTATCGGGGGTCAAGTAAGGAACCTAGCCAACTCCTCTAGGGTCTGACTGTATTATATTAGTTCCGAACATAGGATAAAATAAGTTAGGACCAATGATTCCAGCCTTACAGTACAGTATTGAACCTGACTGGCACCCTACAATCTGGTCTAACTCAGTCCGTGTTATTTTGGGTTAGCATTCAGTTAGCATGTTGGGCTTTTGTTGTTAGTCTATTTAGTTCATTAGTTGGCATGATTTGAGTCTTCAATTCCACATCAAAACTACTTAGAAGAGCTAGTCATAAGCTCTTTTCATTATTTATCTGGATAGGGAAGACTAAGGAAGTATATGAGTGGAGTCCAAAAATTGAGATACTTTTATCTAAGGAACAGTTAGAGGAAATTCCACCTGTTAGGTCAAAGTTAAGACCCAAGTCAAAGACAAATCCTCTACTAATTCCAATGGTAGGGAACAACAAGATCACTCAACTCCTGAAGATGATCGAAACGATGCAAACCAAAATGGGAGAAAGTGATAAGAACATGGAGGTAATGGATAATGTGCTCCAGAACTTCACCAAGGAATCCCAATGGGAAAATAGCAAGAAAACTCCCCCCTCCGGAAGAGGCAAACAACGAGGAAAACGAAGAAATGGAGACTAGTAATGAAGAAGAATCGCATAATAGCACTCCTTAAGTTGATCCATGTATGGATCCCATACAACAACTGTTTAAGGAATCATCTATGTTCAACAATTTCTTTAATGACTATGTGGGATCCACTTCATTCATAAAAGGGAAGTTGCTTTCTAAATTAACAATGCTTGATGGCAATTTTCATGGAACTAAAAATCCTCACCACCACATTAGAAACTTTGTTAGTGCAACGACCCTGAACGGGATTAATAAGGCATTTTCCACGGACCTTTGACAAGGATGTTATGAGGTGGTACAATCTTATGGACCCATGAAAGGTCACAAACTAGGATTATCTGTGCAAAGAATTCATACGTCAGTATTCATATAATACTGCCCTCCTAATCACACTAAGAAACCTAGAGCTACTCAAGCAAGAAGAAAAAGAAGGGCTCTCTGACTACCTAGCTAGATGGAGAACAAGCGTTGTTCACATGATACGTCGACCTTCTGAAGCTGATCAGGTGAGCCTATTCAATAGGAACCTCCAGCCCACACATAGGCAGCACCTGTGGCTCATGCGATTTGAAAAACCTCACTACATTGGGGAATGTTGACATGCTGATAGAGGAAGAGCTATCTACTGCCAAAACTGATTACAACTAGAATAACAACTACTAAACGAAGGATAAAAAGACTAACAGTTCTAAGGAGGTACATAAGATACATTGTTTTACCAAATATACCACTATTGGAACCACATCCACTCAAGCTCTAGAGTGACTCCTAGTCAAAGGAAAAATTGACATCCCTGAGATTAAGCCACATATTGACGCCCTCATGCAACCAAAGACCATTGACCCAACTAAGTATTGTAAGTACCACCAGTCAAGAGGGCATGACATTGAAAAATGTTGGGCCTTTAAAAAAAAGGGCTAGAAAGGATGTTTAGGTCAAGACAACTCTCATTGCCTAAACCAACACAGAAGCCCCCAATAATGACAAAAACTCATTTAGGGACCATGAAATTATTTTTTTTATTAGTGACCGTGAGGGGGAATAGAGCCGATCTGTGTTCATATAAAGCTCTAACATCCCAAAACCAACGAAAAGCATGCCTACGTAACACCTGAAGGCTTTTGGCCTGTGAAAAAGTGACAAAGATGGTGTGTATGAAACCCAAGGATATTATTGCCCACAGAGCAAGCGATCATGACTTTTGGGGCGAGAACAAAGAAGAGAACTTTTAGGGATAAGAGGAGCAGGCGAAAATCAAAGATCCTAATAAAGCTAGGAGACATTGTGGACATCATATTTGCATAGATTTCATAAGTGTTCGGGACACATTATGAGGGATTAGTGTGCTTAATTTTGTGATTTATGCCCCTATTTCCACTATTATACTTGGTTTTGGTTGTTTGAGAAGTCATTGAAGATGTTGATCTTGTGAACACAAAACATGTTAATATAACCAAGATTTTGAGGCTTTGTGAATAAAAGAAGAAAGCCAAGGAGGCCAAAAGACATCCAATACGGACAAACCGTGGCCAGAACCACGGTCCAGGAGGTTATAAGAAGAAGCAGCAAGGGAAGCGAATGAGGACCAAGCAAACCAGTTGGCACCATGGTTTAGCCATGGTAGGGGCCACGGTCATTGGGTGACCCTACAACCAGATCGTGGTGACTCCTTTTCCCCTAAGTCAGCTTGTTTTCTATGCGACTTTTTGTGTTTTAGGCATTTTTGGGACATTTGCAGCTTTCATTTACGCGATAGAAGCTCATCTTTACTTCCTCCTTAGCATCAAATTTCATCCTTTTCATCATCTTCCATCCCAATTCACCATTAGAAGAGAGTGGAAGAAGAAAAGAGCTAAGATTAAGCAATCGTTCAAAGGCTTTGGCGGTAGATTGAAAGATCATCGTCCGGGCTACTTAAATAAGATTTCCTTCCGTCTATTTCCATTTAACTTTTCTTTAGTTTAGATTAAGAACTTAGAGATGTTTGCTATGTTAATTTCACTAATGAGTGAGTAGATTTCTTAATCTAGGGGTTGTAAAGCCAAACCGATGTTCCTGATTTTGTTGGTTTAATCTTTGTGCACTTTGAATCTGTGCTTGGTTGTTTCAGTCTAGTCCTTGAATCTTGATCGCCATTATGATATTTTTTTTCTAACTTATTGCATGTATATTAGATGCTAGATCAAAGTACTAAAAGGTGAAGATCGGCGTTGAAAAACTTAGACCAGACTTAGTTTAATAATCATTTGATAAAGTGCTATGAATTAAGTGCTCCTGAGATAATTATATTCTTAAACTTGATTTGATTAGGATCTAATGAGAATTAGGAATTGGTTTGATCAAGTTAATTCACTCCATTTTGAAAGAAAGTTGTGAATTCTCTAACATTATCCACCATTGAAATCAACCAGCACGGGGAAAAGTTGCTAGACTAGTAGATAGACACATCATTAGGTGATGTTTCCCGTGAATGTTTCAGCCATTGAATTTAATCCTAGTAGTTCAAAATTTGTTGGATACAAAACGCTAATTAAATATTGACTCTGCTTAGAAAACTTGTAAAGGAATATTTGGTAATTCAATCTAGTCTTCATGGGAACAACCTTGATCTATACTATAACACCTGTGCACTTGCGATGGTGATCAAGTTTTTGGGCTGTGGGCCGGGACTAGATTTGGATACTTAGTTACCCTAATAGAGTTTTACTAAGCATTTTTATTTTATTTTATTTTCTTTTGTTTTCCCATTTTGCTCCTTTTGGTGTGTTGTGGATTTGTATAGGCTGCTTCCTTTTATGCACAATTCCCTTGGTCTTAGAACACTGAAGAAGCAATGAAAGTTGGAAGAGGAGTAAGAAGCAGCCAACCCCAAACCTAGGATGGTGAGTGAAGATGAGCAAATGAGGATCCTTAAGGACTATGTCACTGTGAGAGTTCATGGCATCACCGCAAGCATTATTAGGTTGCCCGTGACTGCTAATAATTTTGAGCTCAAGCCTGCCTTATTTTAATGGTGCAACAATCCCAATTCGTCTGTACCCCCATGGAGGATCCCAACACTCACTTCTTAATTTTCCGAGAGATATGTGATACCTTGAACATAAATAGGGCCTCTAGTATGAGATCCGCCTCTATTTGTTTCCCTTCTCTATTAGGGACAAGGTGCGAGCATGGCTTCGGTCTTTTCCATCGGGGGCCATCACCACTTGGGATAAGCTCACCAAGGATTGTATTTTCAAGTTCTTCCCTTCGAACAAGACGATGATCTTGAGGAATCAAATTACATCATTTGTTCAATGCGAGTATGAGTAGTTATACAAAGCATGGGAGTGTTTCAACAATACTTTAAGGTTGTTCCCCCCCAATGGTCTTCAAAAATGGTTGATAGTGCAAGCATTATGTAATGGAGCCACATATGCCATGAGGTCCATGATGGACGTGGCGGCAGGAGGAACATTGATGAATAAGACAAGAGGAAGCATATAGCCTCATTGAGGAGATGGCACTCAAGAATTATCAATGGTCCAATGAGAGGGCTCCTTCCAAGAAGGCTGGAGATTAATTTGATGTTAATGCTTTATCTTTGACTGCTAAAATGGATGACATCATTCAAAGGCTTTATCGTTTAAATGTCAATGTAGTGAATGCTGTTCGGTACTAAATTGCCATATTTTGCATGCCTCTATCACCTATTTTTAGCTCGTATAATAACGTAATCGTTAGGATTTTTACTCGTTTTATTTACTTTTATAGGTAATAAGATTAATCAAGCAAATGTCGCAAAAAAGGAGCAAAGGTGGATGAGAAAAGCATGGAAATTCACTAGCCAATAAGAATGACGGGTGTTAGGGGACCGACAGCACCAATTGTCGCCACAGCCTGCAGCAAGGCAGGGCCATCACCGGGACGACGACCGTCACCCGCTAGCCTACTACACCTGCTTCTCAACTTGCCTCGATTCCTGCCTAAAGCCTTCTTTGGGGACTTTTTCGAAGGTTCTTTTGGAGATTTTTAGGCTACGTTGAGCTTAAGATTTAGCTTCCAAAACCCCATTAGGGAGAATTAAAGTAGGTAGATTAGATTTAATTGTGTTAATTTTGGATTCAAGCTTATGGATTTCAAGGTTGTTCAATCAATCAAACGCGAGTTTCCCTTTTTTTCTGTCTCTCTTTATCTCATGCTTTTCTTGTTTCCTCTTGTGTTGATTATGTTAGTTTAGATTGTATTCAGCTCAATTGTTTAGTTTTTATTATGATTTGCTCAATAGCTCTTTTTATCCATACTGGTTTAGATTAATTCCTCCATTTTCATGTTTGTTGAGTTATTTGTTAGCTTAGGTTGAATTTGGTTGGTTTGGGTTGTGATTTGCCCTTTGATGGCTAACTAGAGTTGTATTGGACGTAACCACACCTAATTTATCACTCCAATTAAGAGGTTTCTCTCAAGTCCGCCACGTGTTCAATGAAATTGTTGAGAGAGCTTTCATCCTTATTTTTGGGTGGTTGACTTATATTGAGAGGTGAGGTCAACTAGATAGTATGGGAGAGACAATAACCAAGATTTGGGCATGAAAATAGTGCCGATCCTAGCTAGGTTCCAAGGCTGCTAATCTTGTGGTTTAATTTGGCTAACCTTGTGAAAATAGGTGGTTAGACTAATTAGGGTAGCCCATAACCCTTGATAGAGGGCTTAGGTGTTCTTCGATGGTGCAACCGACCATATCTAGTTGTGGTTACAAATTGAGTAGGTTAGGACTCATCTTCACTATTTAGTTCGTCAGTTGCTCAAGTCATAGTATCAAGCCACGTCTTTTGCTTTTATTAGCTTAATTTACCCTTGTTTTCATTTCCTTCCTTCTTGGCTGGATTGAGTTACTCTAACTAACCCCGGTACTTGAAAGCCAACTCCCAGTGGACGACACCCAATTACTCAACAATAGAACGCTATACTTAGGGGTTATAAATTTCAAAACTCGAATTCTTCCTATCAAGTTTTTGGTGCCGTTGTCGAGGAGTTGGCGCTTTTAAATATCAAGGTTTACTTGAGCATTCGAGGCTAGGCCTTTAGAAAATCCAAAAAAAAATTGAAAAATTGAAAAAAAAAATTCAAAATGGCTATTTTCCATTTACGTCAATTTGAGCATGAGCCTTTTTGGCAATACTCGTCTAGATTGAATGATTATCGTGCTCAATATGTGCATTTCACGTACGAAAAATGGAAATATGCAATATTGTGCTTGAGGGGATAACACATGAGACCTGAGCCACCATTGAGTCCGCATGTTATGTTGGTATGTGCTTTTTAGATGTTGATGATATGTGGGATTTGTTTGAGTCTTTGGCTTGGTATCAATGGCACTATAAGAATGCTAGTGAGTCTTTTGTGTGCCCTTCCCCCATTTCTTATGATTTGCACTCTTGTTCTCCTCTTGCGCGCTCTTATTGTCAATCTTTATACCATGATGTGAATTCTTGTCTCTATTATGATATTTCCAATGCATGCTATGCGAAACTTAATGCCATAATAGAGACAATGAATGAGCAATATGAGTGCTTTCATGGTGAGATGAGCGAGCGTGGCCTATTGCATTAGACCGACCCTAGTTCATTTTCTCCTAGACTTGAGGTTGGTCTCTACGATGATTATGAGTCTTCCCTTCCCGTAGAGCCTAATTTTATGGTTGATTCACCTTTGAACGGCCTAGAGAAAGTTATTGATCCTCTTTCGCCTTCTTCACCATCTGTCGCTCCACCCTTGTATAGCACAGCTAGAGACACTATTGAGGGTGTTTTGAGCTTATTTTCTTCCCCCCTCCCTTTAGCTCAGTGCACAGGGTTAGAGATGGGTGAGTCTCTTAGGGGTGATGCTAGTTGTGTTGAGGATGATTCACTTGATTGATTAGGCAATATTGCATTGCCAGAGCCTTCTTTTGAGGAGTTGTACAGTGAACTAGCATTGAGCATATTGACCCCTTTTGCACCGAGTAAGTTGACTTAGTCCTAGTTTTGTCCCCCTTCCTTCCCACCACCCCTTGTCAATTGCATGCATTTCACAAGTCCCTAAGCGACATTAGAGGGTGTCATCCCTCCTTGGACCCTTATTGTGGATACCTAGAGGACGTGCCTAAGAAGATCATGTGGAGTACTTTCTTTGATCATGCTTTTGATTTTTCCATGGCAATTGATAAATGTAAGAGGACACCGAGTACCTTTGCTTCTTTCTTTTCATGTTCTTTTACTTACATCACTTTGAGATGCATGCAAAGGCACATGATAAGCTCTTGCAAGCTTTGATTGTATCTGAGTTGAAGACTCATATGTTGAGAGCTGAGAAGGAGTGTCTAATGCTCCTCAAGCCTCTATAGCACCATCTTAGAGAGGCATAGTTTGCGTATAATTAGTACCCAACCTGGTATAACCATTTTAACTCTTCTCCATTTCTTTTAATTTCTTTCTTTTTCTTTTTAGTTGTTGATATTAGGTTGTGTTTTTATTAGTGATCAGTTTGAGGTGAAATTTGGGATATTATGGAGCCGATTGATGGATGTGATGACCTTTGAATGCCTTTTGCTCACAATGATGTTTTGTGATTGGTGGTGTGTTGGATTTGTATATATTCATTTCTTGTAGTGCTAGTTTTTTATATATGTGTGGTCTTGTTTCGTTTTGTGTTTTTGTGTTCGTGGTTGGTTGCGACTCCTTGGCTCCTAATGAGGACATTATGAGATTTAGGTGTGGGGGTGGGAAGTCATATATCCTTTTGTGCTTATTTTTATGAAAATTTTCAATTTTTGTATAGTTTTTCTTCTTAGCTTGGGGGAACTTTTGTGCTTTCGTGATTGGTTCTTGATCTTTGATAGCTTGGTTACTAGCTTGTATATATAAGTCGAACATCTATGATAGAACACTTGTCTAGAATGTGATCTCCGGTCTCTCATAATAACATGTGTAGTTGTGTACTTACCTTGCACACTTGGCCAATGACTTTTGGTATTAGCTGTTGAAATTTGGTTTGGGGACATTCTACTTAGTTAATTGACTTAGTTGCTAGCTCTTCATCTACACCTCCTGGTAGACTTCCTAGTAACCCCGACCTTAACCCTAGAGAATATTATAATTGTATTGCCTTGAGAAGTGGCAAACAATTAAAGGGTCCTAAAGGTGTTAGAGTTAAGGAGGATGGTGAGAAGAACAATGATGAGGGTGATAATGCCTTGCCTAATAAAGGTAAGCCCTAAGAAAAGATTGAGAGTAAGAAATTTAGGGAGCTTAAGCCCCCTTCCGTGAAGCCATACATGCCACCCTTGCCTTTCCCGCAAAGATTTGCCAAGGCCAAACTCGACGCTTAATTTGAGAAGTTTCTTGACGTGCTTGAAAGGTTGCAAGTGAGCATTTCTTTCATTGCTGCTTTGTCTCAAATGCCTTTGTACGCTAAATTTTTGAAAGAAATCCTCTCCAAAAAGAGAAGGATGGATGAGCATGAGGTAATTGCTTCAAGTGCGAAGTGTAGTGTCGTGGTTCTAAATAAACTTCCCGCTAAGCTCAAGGATCCCGGTAGCTTCTCTTTTCTTTACTTGATTGGAAGTGTGCGTATTGATAGGGCTTTGTGCGAACTTGGTTCTGGTGTGAGTTTGATGCTGGATTCGATTTTCTAGAAATTGACCTAGGGGAGTTGAGACCCACCACTATTCCACTTCAATTAGCAGACCAGTATGTGAAGTACCCTTTGGGTATTTTAGAGGATACTCCCATCAAGTTGGGTGATTTTTGTGTGCTTGTAGACTTTGTAATTCTTGATATAGCTAAAGATGCTCGCACCCAAATCATTTTTGAGATGCCTTTGTTAGTCACTATGGATGTAAAATAAATTTCAAGGTGGACTGTAGGAGATGTACTAGTAGAGATGTGGAATAGTGATGTAGGGTCCACTATCTCTCCAGTATAAGTAGGAGGGATCCCAAGACTGGTTGGGATTGGTGAAGGAACATTAGATATAACTGCACGCCTTATACAGGGTCCCCTGTCTCCATCAAATAGCTCAATCTCAGAAAGAGCTATGGGAGGGCCAGGATGTATATGGACTGCATGAGATGGGTGAATCCTAAGAACTAGAGATGGTGGGGGTGGAGGGACATAGAAATCAACCCTCTTCCCACACAACTGAAAGGACATAATGCCTGCTTGTACGTCACTCACTGGCCCTACAGTAGCTAGAAATGGCCTCCTAAGGATGGTGGGGGTCTGGGAGCTCTCATCCATATCCATGACAATGACATCACACGGGTTAACAAACCATCTGAATTGGAACATCCTCTAGAAGTACTACAAGATACCTGATTGAAGGATCAGGCAATTACACTGTCTGATTGGTGGATTGCAGGTCCTGTAACTGAAACCTCCCATAAAGGGAGGGAGGCATCAAGCTCGTGCTAACTCCTAGGTCATAGAGAGCACTCTCAATATGCAAACCCCCTTATAGCACAGGGGATGGAGAATATGCCCATATCCTATAGCTTGGGTGGTAACTGGCTCTACAGAACTACGCTGCACACCTCTCCCATAGCGACTACTGAACCTCCCACAGGCTCATGTTTCTTGGAAAGAAGCTCTCTCAAAAATTGTAATTAGGCCGGTGCTTTCTTGAGGGGTTCCAACAATGGAGTATCAGCATAAATCCGCCTCAATACGTCCACGAATCATACAAATTGGGGCTCTAGCTTGAGTAGCTTAGTCTATAATACCCTATGAGGGAAGAGTATTGGTTGCTAGTATGGACGAACTGGTGGTGAAGGGCTAACCTTCCCATTAGAGCTCAAGCTCTCCTCTTCCTTCTACTCATCAGTTCCTGTAAAATTAGGAAATGATGCTGTCTCATGGAGGACCATGACAAGGCTCTCCTCTAACCCCTTGACCACTACAAAAAGGGCATTAATGTGGCCTCTATGGTTGGTCTCAGGATGGCTTGGTAGATCCCCTTGAGGCCGGGACAGATGACTAACCTGTTGGGCCATCTGGGTAATCTGACTATCCATCGCCTTCTGGTGAGAGGTCATAGTCTCAAACTTAGAGGTAAGTTGGTTGATCAATGCACTAAGAGCTTTATTAGTCTTAGTTTAAGTCAGTATGAATTGCTCCATGAGACTCTCCAAATTCGATTTAGGTTGCGGAAGTTGAGGAGGTGGGTTATAGGGAGCTCTGTACTGGAACCCAGGTGGCTGCATAGCATTCTGAGGTTTGGGGTTGGGGTTCCTGTAGTAGGGGTTAGAGTAACGTTTCTATTCCGAACTATGCATTAGTGTATGGATTGTTTTGTGGTGGGTGGTTGAAATTATGCACGGCATTGGCGTGGTCAATGGTAGAAGGACCATTGTAGCAGTCAAAAGATGTATGTCCCTATACACCACAGGTCCTACAGACAGTGTAGACTCCAACTAGGCATGGAGAACTGCATGGAATGAGGGAAAGCCCCACTCTGTCAAGCCACTGGGCCAATTCATTTACTCTACTAACTAAGAGCGTAGCAGCATCGACGCCGTGCTTGCCACCGCTCCTCCTTGGGATGGCTCTCTCGCATAGCCAGTGATAGTTGTTAGAAGTCATCTCTTCCAACAAAGCCTTGGCTACATCGATAGACTTCCCCATGAGAGCTGCTTCTGCAGTGGCATCTACTGATATCTTCATTGATTGTTCTAGCCCATTACAGAATGTCTGGACTAGTAGCCAGTTAGGATGTAATAGTCCGACCCTAAATTATGCTTATTAATTTCATTTCATTAATCCATGGGATTAATATCATTTCATTTACATAATTTCTTTTATTATTCCAATGGACATTCCAGATATGCCCTCACTTAGCAATTTGGGGTTTTGTTTTAGTCGAATTTGAAAATCGAGTTAGGCCTTGATATTTATGAATTTAATGTTTAAAATTATTTTTCATGGCACCACAACCATTTAATGTTGAAAAAAAAATAAAAAAAATATCGCAAACGCACTCGGTTTCAGTTCTTTCTCTAAACCCGGGCTCGTTTAAGGCCGATTTCGACGCAACAAGACACGACCTTTATTTGTTTAGCTAAACCCTCTTAATTAAGCCTTAGTCAAGGTTGATAATTTTGAATTTTCTACTTTTATTTGCAGCCAAGTAAATCTAGTATAAATTGTAAAATTTTCATTTTATTTTCATTTCACACCAAGCTTTCAAGAGACTTTCTCTCTTTTCCCTCTCCTCCTTCTCTCTCTACTCGGCACAGCAGCAGCAACACACCACCTCCCAGCCACCTTTCAACCACCAAAAACCCTCAAAACATCCCCCACTCACCACCCCCAAACACCTCTTTCACTTCCATAAGCATCAGGAATCATATCTACCTCTTTTTTAAGCTCAAAGTGAGTGTTATTTTCACTGCTATGTTGATTTTTGTTTTTGATTCTTGATCTTGTTGGTTTTTGTTTCTTATTTTTGTTGTTTTAGTGATGGATTATGCTATTTTTATGGTATTAAGAATCACCTTGTTGATGGATTATGGTGGAGTTGAAATTGGATGAGGTTAGGGTTAGGGTTTCATCTTGGTCATGCAAGCTTCTTCTTCAAGTGATGTTTATTGCTTGTTTTATCCTTGTCTTTGCTTATCTCTTGATATACTGAAGTTTGTTATGTTGTTTATGGTACTTTGGAAAAGTTCTGAGTGAGTTCAAAGTGACCCAAAGTTAGGGTTTTGTTCAAAATACAAGATTTGGACCAACTAATGTTAAATTTGAGGTGTGTGTGTTTATGTGACTAGAAAGGGAGTTTTATTTGATATGAATATGAAGAGGAATTATGTATGGTGTTTTTGTATAAGATTGGGATATACCAAAGTGTGTTTATATACACTTAAGAAGTTGGGATGTACCAAAGTGCGTTTTTATACTCTTAAGAAAGAGTTTAAGTTGAGGATTGGTGTAAAAAGTGAAGGAACAAACTAAAGCAGTGATGCTAGAATTTTCAGAAAAACAGGACGAGATTTGGAAAAACACTGGTAATAATCGACCAAGCCAAAAAATTCTCATTTTTGGTGGGTAGATAGGTCTGGATGTTAGCTTTGAAATGGATTTTTAATCGCATTAATCCGAGGTCTGTGGAGGAAGTTACGGCCATTTTACTGAACCTAGGCAGAATGGATTTTCCAACACTGAAACCTGACATGTTGGTGTTTTAACCCCATTTTATGGAACCTGTCATAGGAATCATGTTTCGTGTCCTAAATGAAAGTTTTAGGGGACTTCCTAATCTCTTTATATTGGGGTCTGACATCTCACTTCGAGTTTGGGAGTATAAGTTGTGGATTATTCATTCCATACGCTCATCATATGCCCTTACCCCCTAAACTCCCTACCGTGCCTTAACTCAGCATTTCTATACTTTATTTAACTTCAGCATTTTAGTTTAATCTATTAACTGGTTTGTACAAATTCTTTATAAGTTTAATCTACTAACTGGTTTGTACAAATTCTTTATAAGCCTTTTCTTTTTATTTAAAGGTATCCATTGTGCTAATTTTATGTAAAGGTATTCATTATGAAAATAAGTTTATTTCTAACCTCATATGCCTATAATGATTTTTGAACAAAATCAAGGCCTAAGCTCTCATTCTCTCCATTTTAGTGCATCTATTTACTATGTGAACTAGATTTTAAAAACCCCAGGTACGTTCATTGACTGTATCTTTCGAAATCAGCACGTATTTATCGAAATTGTAATGTTTTGGTAAGCACATCAATGAATCAATTGAATCAGTGATTTGTCACATAATTAGTGACCCCATTAGTTATCAGTTACAGGGAATTGCCCTCTAGTTACCCGCGCTGCTTCAGGCGAGGTCTTCCGGTTGGCTTGGTAGGTGTACACCTATACATAGATCGTAACAGTTACTAAGGGGTGCACTAACAAATAATAATTGGCAATTTAGCTTTATATACATCTCATTCCCTGTTTTAAAATCAAAATGAATTGCAATACGGGCCCTTATAATTTCTTTTTCAGTGAATCTTTATCAGTACAGGGATGCATGTACTGAGCTTTGGCTCACAGTTCGAAATGTTTTTATGTTTGTTTTAGGAAAGTGTTCAGTAAGCCGCTTGCAGGCGGGTGGGGAGGCTGAAGATGATAAATAAGTTAGGACCGCCCATGTGATTGGTGGATAGAAGTGCTAAGATGCTTTCATGCCTTATTGTGGTGCATTTTGGTGTTCCAGCTGTGTATCTGAACTGCAACAGGCATTTTGGTGTTACAACTATATAATTAAACTGAGTTTTGTATGTTGATGTAACCCTGGGAAGTTAGAATCATTCCTGTATGTAATTAAATGGTTTGAATGGTCGTCATTGCCCTTTGAGGTTAAACTTTGATTTTATGGCTAAATTTTCATATTCAAGCAAAGCCTTGTCCTTGCAGACGGCGGTAACGCCCATTCATTGATTTCTTGGTGTTAAGCCTAGGTAGGTAAATGCAGCTACGATTTAAGTATCATTGGGGCGTTACATAGGAACACCATGCTGAGGGCACTGCTGCTGAAGGTCCTTGAACCTCTCCCAAGCCTCATATAGGGATTCCCCATCTGGTTGAGTGAAGGAGGTGATGTTAGTCCTCAAGTTTGTAGTTTTTCTAGGTGGGAAGTATTTGCTGAGGAACGCCTTTGAAAGAACCTCCTAAGTAGTGAATGAGTTGGGCTTCTCATTTTACAGCCAGTCACTAGCTCCATCCTTTAGCGAGAAGGGAAATAGCCTTAGTAGGATAACATCGGTGGATACCCCACTGAGTTTGATGGTGTCACACTTTGCGAGGAATTTACGAAGGTGCGAATAGGGGTTGTCCGAGGGATGTCCACCAAACTAGTCCTGTTCCGCAAAGGTGATCAGCGCAGGGCTGAGCTAAAAGTTATTAGCTTCGACTGTCGGGTTCACAATGGATGATGTGATACCCAATGCTCAGGGTAGGGCATAATCTTGCAACACCCGATGGTCTTGCCCTGCCATCACTGCTCCTACCTTCTTCCTTATTCTCGCTTCTCTTCCTCGCTATCGCGTAGTCACCTCGATCTTAGGATTGAATGGGATAAGGTTTTGATTCCCTTTACTCCTTCTATGCATATAAAAGAAAACACTATACCTAGCGTAAACGGTATCAAGAAAAAATAAAGAAGAACTAAACTATAGGAAGAAAAATGAAAGCCTAATCTAGAGTATCCTAATAGGTTACAATATCGAAATAAATAAGTTCCACAGCAATGGCGCCAAAAACTTGTTGAGTTATAAATTATCGCAAGTGCTTGGTGCCAGTTATAGCTAGCAACAGTAAGTACGGGTCGTGTCCACAGGGAACTTACTCTCAATTACCAGAACTAATTTAAACACTCAATCTAGGCAGAACAAATTCGAGGGTTTAACTACTGTCTAATGATTTGGGAAATCAGAATATTAAAACATCTAGGTTGGAATTAACGATGCAGTTACACTAGAGAATCAATCACAGACCCCATCAAATTCACCCAAGCACACATTATGAATGGATAGATTGTCAATTAAGTGCATCTCCTTCCTCTCTCAATGGTGAAAGACTAATCCTAGAACTACAATCACCTATTTTCATCGGACTGAAAGTTGAAGGATTATATGATCTACAACCTCGAATCCCAGTTAGAACTTTAATTATTTTCATACCAAAATCCTAATTGTCTACTAAGTCACTCTAGTTAAAGGTTTTTTCTCTCAACGCCCCCTAAACCCAAATAATAATGGGTGAATGCTCTTTCGAGCAATTCATCGAACACTGGTGCGCATAGTGGAAATCATGAGCACAAGCATGAGAAAAGCATGGATTTGGTGCTAAATCATGATTCAGCTAGCATAATTAGGATTAGTCCCAACCTAACTTGGGATATTAGCCTCACATCATCTCAAAATCAAACAACACAATTCCAAGAGTCATAAACATAATTCACACAAAACCCTGAAAACAATAACAAAAGAGAGAGAGATTTAAGAAGTAAACTTGAATTGTACTAAAGTGTAATTGTTGAACAATCTTCAATCTACACCAATTTGATTGCAAAATTAAATCACTGAAAGTCTCTCCTACAAAACCTAGAAATCTCCCTCAAAACTGCTCTCTAAGGGAAAGAACGAAGTGTCCCAAAAACTGACCTAAAAATCACTAAAGTCGCGTAACAGCTAGCCGGCGCATGTTCGTGCCTCGACAAACTGGGGTGGCATGGTCATGCCAGTGGGCACAAGGTCACCGTGCCACCTCCCTAGAATGGCAACACAACCATGTGCACCATGCAGTGCGGTCGTGCTTCTGCTGCTTCCTCTGGCACTTCATTCTTTAGCGCTCTAGGCTTCGTTAGACCTCCAATCTTCCTTCAACTCATCCCTAGGGCCTTTCTTTCTATCAATACTTGTGGGTTCCAGCTGAAAGCAAGACATAACATATTATAAGGATAACATGAATCAAAGGAAGCTGATTTGACCCCTTTTCATCTAGATTAGACATCAAAATAATTTGTAATAGGAATCAAATATGAGCATAAAAGAGGTAAAAATAGAGGTTTATCACCATTGCATCCTTATTGGTGGAGAATTTTAAAGTCCTAGCAAGCATATGATAGATTACATCTTTGGAATTTGTCTTGAGTGAACCTATGTTGTATTTTAAACACATGAGTAGGCGTGATTCAGATTTCCCAAAAGTAAGGTTCTACCAGTCCACTTGGCTCTAATCAATTCTGTGTGCTTGAATGATGTGCTTTGTCATTCTTCGAGGGTAATCCAGTCTGACTTCTAGCTTCTGGTCTCATACGTTTTTGAAAACATTAACATTTTCCTTATTTAAAATGCCCTTTGCACTATTTAGAGTTCCCATTGATTAGTATTCTTACTTGAGATGCTATGAGTTTCCTAGCCTAAGGAGGTTGTTGTAATATGAATTCTTGATGCATATCTCCTTGTCAGTTTGTCTTGAGTTTAGTTTTGCTTGGGGGCAAGCAAAGTTTTATGCATGGGGTGTAATGAATGTCATATTTACATAGGACTTCATAAGTGTTCAAGAGTCATTCTAGGGGATTAGTGTGCTTAATTATATGATTTAATTATACCCCCTATTTCTACTATAATTCTTGGTTTTGCTTGTTTAAGAAGTGTTTGCAGATTTTGATCTTATGAACCTAAAGCATGTTAGTAGAATGAAGATTTTGAGGTCTTATGGATCAAAGAAGATAGCAAAGAGGCTCAAAGATATCCAACATGGACTAATTGTAGCTACGACCACGATAAAAGAGGTTCCCAGAAGAAGCGGCATGGGGAGAAAAGGAGAACCAGCAAAACCTGTGGTGACTAATTTCCCCCTGAGTAAGATTTTTTTTGGGGGGGGGGGTTTGTCATGTTCCAAGCAACTTGGGAAGTTCGCAGCTTTCATTTTTGCGATAAAAGGTTGTTTTTACTATTTCTTTGCATCAAATTCTATCATCTATCTTCATCTTCTATCCTAATTCACCATTAGAAGATAATCGAAGTAGCAAAGATCAAGCAAATGTTTGAAGGCTTTGGAGGTCGATTGAAAGATTATCATCCGGGATACTAGAATTTTCCTTTTCTTTTCATTTAAGTTTAGATTAAGAACATAGAGATGTTTGCTTTGTTAATTCCAATAATGAGTAAATAGATTTCTTAATCTAGGGGTTGCAAAGCCGAACCGATGTTGTAGATTTTGCTAGTTTAATCTTTGTGCACTTTGAATCCCTACTTGGTTATTTTAATCTAGTCCTTGAACTTGATTGCCATTGTGAGATTTTGGCTAGCTTCTTCGTTTATCTTAGATGCAAGATTGAAGTACTAAAAGGTGAGGATCAGCATTGGAAAACTCAAACCAGAGATAGTTTAATAATCACTTAAGTGTTATGAATTAAGTGGTCTTGAGGAAATTATGCTCTTGAACTTAATTTGATTAGGATCTATTGAGAATTAGTAATTGGCTTTCCCTTGTCAATTCACTCTATTTTGAAATAAAGTTGTGAATTCTCTAGTATTGTCAACCATTGAAATTAACCAGCATGGAGAAAAGTGCTTGTTAGACTAGTAGATCTACACATCATTAGGTGATGTTTCCCTTAGATGTTTTAGTCACTAAATTTAGTCCTAGCCGTCTAACATTTATCAAATATAAAACACAAATTAAATCGTGAATTCGCTAAACAAACTTGCAAAGGAATATTTGGCAATTCGGTCTAGTCTTTATGGGAACGATCTTAATCCATACTACAATACCCTTGCACTTGTAATGATGATCAAGACACAAAATAAAGAGGGCCCACAATCCGCCTCGAAAAAAGAAAGGCAACACCAACCCAAGAGGAAGATCCAGTGTAAAGTAATTGAAGAAACTCAAAGCAGAAGTAACGATATGGTAACTCATAGTGGCTTCTTAAAAGTATAGACAACTGCTGATAGATGAGCAGAATGACATTGACTTGTCCTTTGAAGCTGCGCTTGAGGAAATGATATCATCAATTGGATCTGAAAAAGGCACCCTAATGTTTAGCGACAAATATCTCACACCAGGAGGTTTGCCACACAATAATGCCCTCTACCTCATCGTGATATGTGTTTAGAAGTATGTACCCCTCGTTGTTGTCAATAACGTGTCAATTGTGAACATCTATCTTTGGAGAATGGCTAAAAATGTCAGGGATAAAAAAGGATCAGTTCTCAACACCATCCACTCTACTAAGAGTTCTGAATATAAGAGCCACCTTGAACTTGCCCCTAACAAGTCCGTGGATTCATGGCTATAAGACATTTCCTTTTACTTTCCGCCATAAGACATGTCCTTTTACTTTGACCTTGCTCCTTTCTATCTCAAGATCAAATTCGAAGGGGAAGGAACTTCACATAAAAGGGCAGAAGTCCTGCAAAAACCACCACTAACACTACCAATGCAAATCAAAATAAGAAAAGTAAAATGCTTAGTCAATTTTCGAAGAACTAACTCAATATTTGACAAATTTGGTCCGACAATGACGCCAAAAACTTGACACTCCCGCAAACACACTAGTGTTGTAGTTTAGTTACAATCTTTTTAGTTTATCATTTAAAAATGCTAGGCAAATATAAGTTGATTTGGGTAATTTTCTAAATCTATCACCAAATGAAGTGCTAACTACTAACTTGAGGATTCTATCAATTAAAAACATGTAGGGATTTGGTTCACCAACTATGAACTGGATCAGAAAAATAATGTATATGCTCACTCAAATTTGGATGAATCAAAGGTTAAATAACATATAATTTCCAATCCTTTCTTTCAAAATAAATTGAATTATTTAGACTAAATATACGATCATTCTTTCAAAGGGGTTCTTGATTTAGTCTAAAATTAAAAGACTAAGTTGTCAAATTTCCTCTCAACATGCAACTTTGTATCAGAAGTAACTATGTTCAGTCTATACTTGCCGATCCAATAGTGGATTTATCCTTTCAGTACTTCATCCAACTATTTGATATTTTGCAAGTCAATTTGGCCAAAACTACTCACCACATTCATAACACAAGATAGATTGAAACATTGCAAATAGAAAAAGCATATTATCGATGAAGATTAAGGATCCAAGTTTGTAGTTTGGCTATCAAATCCCAACCCTAAAGCAACTACTCACTCATGGTGATTAAAATAAAAAAAAAGTTCAATCAAGAAAAACAATCAAACAAAACTAATCTACTGAGTTTAACGAACAAGGAAAGAGAATAGCTTAGCAACAATGGAGTTTCTTGATAACTTCTTCAAATCTTCAAGACTACAAATGCAAGTAATCTTCATTCCAATCTTCTTTTTCCTCTAAAAAGTTATAAAAATTACAAAACTTTTGAGAGATTTCTAAGGTAGATAGGTTCGGTCTCTTGTTCAAGCAGCCGAGTATGTCTTCACATAGCAGCCGCCGTGAATTCTCAGCAACAGAAGTCGAGGGAAACAAAGAGGTGCAGCAATTATAAGCCTACCACGGACCGTGGGCACCAGCACGGATAGTCCGTGGGGGCCTCTGTCTCGGAGTTCTCTTATTTTTACTTTTCCTCCATGGGCATGGTGACTGGGGGACATCCGTGGTGGGTCATAAACTTCACTTTAAAGGGTCAATGCTTGATGAAAAGGTCTCAAAACCTACAAAATTCATCAAAGAACTATAACCAATCGTAAAATGGGATTTCGGGATATAAACTAAGAATAAAACTCATGAATCCCCTAAAAAATGCACTAAAATGACCATAAAATGATATGCTCTATAGGCACTTACATATAACATAAAAAAAATAAATGGGTATGGCCGAGATGATAACCCGACTGAGTTCCCAGGACCAATGAGCTCGAATACCACCTGCAATAACAATAGACTGCCTAAGAAAAATTGATCTGGATGCTGGTGGATGTGGTCTAGACATAATATACGCTCAACAACAACATGCGGCATTAATGCATGGTCAGAATGCACTACTTTCGTTACATTCAAAAGCATCATAGGCCACTTATTTGCATAACCACCCACAAATAGCTAGGCCCCATGGAGACAAAGGGGGTAGCCCTACGTCTAAATACACTGTCAAGAGTTCGACTATCCTTTTAAAGATAAGAGATCAAGGCCATAATATCTACTCCATCCTCAAAGAGTATGCTGGCTATATCCTCCGTACTTAGACCTAAGACATAACTATATCGAGAAGGAAAGTGTTTTGGGATATAAGGCAGGACTAGGGAGCAATAGAAGGGGAAACCAATAATGCCATTGAATTCTTCCAGTAATCGGCATAATTCGCACTTCCTAAAATGGAAGACGTGAAATTCAAAATCCTAGATAGTAGAAGCAACCCTAAGGAAATCCTAAGAAATCTTCACTTGGCATGGCCTAAGAACACCATTCAAATGAAGGCTCTTAAGGTTACGCTTATCGGCAGCATCAAGGGAAGGAGCTAGGAAGTTAGCACCTTTTCAAATGGCATTGTGAATTTTTTTTTTTTAGAGCTTAAGAGTTCTCCCTACCAATTGATGGAAACTCGAAGAATAGGCAGCTTTAATTCATAGTTGCAGAGAAAGTTGATTCACTATAAGAAGAACTTGGCCAAACTATTCCCTAAGGAACCGTCCAGGCAACTATTCTTTATATGGTCAATAGTCGAGTCTTAATTGAACTAGGCAGAATACCCAGTCCAAGTGGAACTTAGCAAAATGGCTAATTAAAGAACCTAGTCGGTTTCCTAGCAGGTCACTGGGCCGTTGTCTGCTTTTTTTTTTCCCTTTTATGTTCCCCTCTTGGCTTTTAAACTTCAGTTACTTGTAAATCCAAAATTATTTAATAGAGTTTTTGAATTATCACTAAAGACCATGGAGCTCTTAAGTGCTTGTAATGTCCCTTTTTATTTTGTCCTTTTATTTTTGGGGGAATTGGGGGCTAATGTGCATTAGAGTCAACATATGCTTGTATAAATTTGTATAAAGCTAGTATTGCATCAAAGTATAGTTACATTACAATGTTGTAGTGAAAGGATTGTACATATTCTTAGTTAGTTGCCCTCACTGATCGTCTGGGAACCCACTGCTACTTCCATTAAAGAAGTAGTAGACATAGCCCGAAGCATAACCATAATCAATTGAGATGTGGCTGGTGCCTATGTTAGCACGAGGATTGCCCCCGAGGCCCATGAATGGCACAAAGGGTCATTATGCACCACCTTAGAAGAAGGATTAACATAAAAGATGCGAGGTACGTAGGCTTCTCCCAAGGAAGTGAGTATAGCATAAGGGTCTATAGGATTGGAAATTTAGAGTGGTTCCACAGCCAATGAGGCGTCTGGACATGGGCTCCTTTCCTTACTGCGAGAACATTCAAGAATTTATTAAGCCTTGTAGAAGAATGCCATATGAAATAAGAGGCATGAAACATCCATTGCCTAACATTATATTCAGGCCCCTTTTGCATAAACGAAGGGGAGTCAATGAAAGGGAGTAATATACAAATCAACTTAACGGGAGTAACTCACCTTGTTTATTTAAGGATAATGGGAAGTAAAGAGGTTCACAAATGCTCTACTCATAGAGTGGAAATGACCTACTATCAGTCCAGATTGTTGGCGATTGTACTCAAAAGAAGAAATAGTCAAAAGGCTACAATTTAACCCATGACGACATGATAAGCAACAAACCTACCTTAATAAAAGTAGGTGGAAATAGGAGTTTAGGGAATTTCAACTGGGGAACCAATGGAACCACTATGAAGGTAGCTTGTTCTCTTTCTCCAGCTATGTGAACATTTAGCCTTCGTATAGGAGCTTCAATAGCCGTTGCCAGTAAAACAAGAATTGTGAACATTATCATCCTAAAAATGTTGAGTCAAGGGAAGGAAGTAGGGAAGAGAAATTTCCCAAATGAGTCATCAGCCGTTGAAGATGGATGGCACAATCACTGTGGCAGTCAACACAGTCCATGAAATGGATGCCCCTTTCAAGTCCGCCTTATCATCCAGTGTAAGAACTCTCAAATAAAATATAGATATGGGTGGATCTAGATGGGCAAAGGGAGGCCACTAGTTAGCAATTTGGCCAGTAACCCACACACCCAAGTACGAGACGAAGCTGAGGACCAATAGTTGAGTGCAGAATTAGGTCGCCTGACTTTTAAGAGTTGGAACACGATTCACCCATGAGTGAAAATTATCTTGCAAATAGAGGGGCTCAAAAGAGTAAAATCTTATGGTTGCGTATTTTCAAAGGAAATGACATTACTGTTTCCGTGGCATTGATAGCTACACGGAGACGCTGAAGATCTTCCTATTGGAACTATCACTGAATTTGGTTCTGCTTAGCCCATGAGACCATCCTAGGAAACTTATAGGTGCTTGTGATCTCAGCGAAAGAGCTGGGAAGTACGCATAAAACCAAAGCTAAAAAATAAAATAGCTAGTGTAAAATGCTATTGTCTTCGAAGCAAAATAATAAGTGGAAAAAATCATTACATCGATAACTCTCCAAACACCCCCTAGGGTATTCTCGTATGTTGTTCTTCACAAGTTTGCTTGGTTTTCAGCACTCCCTGGCACATCCCATGAATAAGGGTGGAATACGCAAAAACTCCCCAGTCCAAGTTTCTTACTCTGTTTAAGTTGACCAGGTTAACAAAATAACGAAAACTAAAGTCGTTACCAAGGTTGGAAAAGATAGTTATGTCAAGAAGAATAGCGACAATGATGCGAGATTGTTGACGGGGTGAATGTTATGCCCACTACAAGTCGTCGTGCATAAAATAGATCAGAATGCTATAAGACATGTGATCTTTATGAGGAATGGATTCCATGATAGGACAAAAAAGGTTCAGGAATTAGTCATGATAGGTGTGAAAATCGTCCTAGAATACTAAAAATTTCCAAAAACTCTAAGACTTTTTAGCAAAGTGCAACCCTAAGAGGAAATAGTCATCTCACTAAATGGGAGGTGAAAGGTATTCGTGGTGTCCCCTAATCATTCAACTGCACAAGTAACGCAATGGTTGATCAAGTCTGCTACGTCGTTTAATACGAAATAGAAGGTACCAAACCTCGTATGCTCCAACACCGTTTCGATTTAAACTCTTTGAGGTCCTAGTTCCCTCATGGCCATCCAAAGGGCATCTAGCACCCCTAATTAGATCACCTTCCAAAGGAACATGTGAAAAACGACATCAAATTCACAATATAAGAAAATACGACAAAAAGTGAAGACAGAATAAAGCTTACTGCGTTTATAGCAGCATGATCGGACGCATGAAGACCGGTATCTAGTAAAAGGTCATGTCATCCTAGGCATTGATAAGTCTCATTTCTCTCTCAATAAAGGAATCTTGTGGGAGCTTTTTCCCCCTTACGAGGTGGGTGAGATCTTCTAACACTCATTGTTTTTTAACACAACTATGATATTTCTAATGGAGAAAAGAGAAAATGGATGGAGTTGAGAGGAAAATGCACACACGAACACAAGGATAGTGTGACTTACGTAAGGCCAAGGGGGCTATTTATAGAAGAAAAGGGCAAGCAATGGAATGTGGAACTCGGTCGGGTTCCACTTGGTGGTAGTTTTTCAAAAAAGCATCAAAACAAAGCATTCAAAACCCAGGAGGAAGAAAGAAAAAAGAAGAGCTAAATGCATACGGGACTCGACTGACATCTATGTACGCAACAAGGGGGGAATGAAAGAATTCAAGCATCTAATATGCATACAAAACAAGGAAGAAATGGAGGAACACTAACATGGGGACCCAGCCTGTACAACTCGCCATAATTGTAATCATGAAAAATCAATCAAAGAGCAAGAATCCAAGAGGAAAAGATCAAGAAGTGATGTCTAGGGATTAGTCGGTTCCCTAAAAGAAGCAACCTCACATGCATGCCTCATCAAAAGAGCAAAAAACAAAAAGAAAAGTGGAAGAAGTGGTCAAGGGGGACCTAGCCGACTTCTAAGGAGAAGTATGGCCACAAACACTACATGTCCCATGCACCAAAGAAAGCTATAAGAAATAATCAAGAAGACGAAATGACAAGGTGGACTAGGTCGGGTTCACTGGCACTTGCCAAACAAGCAAAGATTCCAAACTTGTCAATCTATCACCCAAATTATTCAAAGAACACACTAGCTTTGATAATAATGGAATAAAGCACGTACCAGCAACAAGATAATGGGAAGCAAATAAGGTGAAAGTCCTTAAACGGATCATAAATTCACAAGTTCGGTAGACTGGCAAAAGGCCCACTAATCTGCAAGACCCACGAAAGTTGTGCTAATCCGGAGAAATGATAAATTCAAGAATCCACTAGACCCACCAAAGGTTTGCTAGTTCGGTCAAAGGATAAACTCAAGAACCCACTGAATCCTGGCACAATGAGACAACCGTTGAATCCTAGCATAATAGGAAATCTTAACAAGCACTGCTGGCCTAACACATGGGACACCATCAAGCCACCATTACAGCTAAAGTTGGCAGACACCGAATCTTAGGACCCATAGTGGCTAGGTTCGAGTATCACATCAGCACAGCTAGACAAGCAGCCACGAGTAAAAGCTATTACTTTTGCCATCGCGTCACTCGAGCTCAATCAAAGTGGGGGCTACCTATAGACGCCTAAAAAGCTCATATGTATTTTAATTACCCGATGGCGAAAATAATACCCCATCCTATGAATTTTTGGGCCCAATAATGTCATTAATAAAAATAAGATTCTAATTAGTGGAATAGGGTCCGAAGACAGTATGCGAGTAAGTAGGCCTAATGGGCTAGCTTACACTAAACTGACCAATTCACCAATAGAGAGCCCATCGGTTTCTCATGCTTTGTCTCACTTCGAAATTGAGTCTGCTTAATTAATCCTAATTACAATCAGAGGTTGGTTAGTCTGTTGCGCTTAATTAATTACACTCCTAGTTAAATTTGCATACCTATTAAGATTAAGCCTAACAAGACTACGAGTTGATCTCCTTTTTCTAAACTATGTCGGTCTATTCAACCAGTATAAAAAGGGTGCTACTAAGGTAAACAAGGTGGGTTATCTGGAGGGAAAATTTTCTATCTTCCTCCTAGTCTTCTACTTGATCTTTCTTTTATGATTTTTGATTTCACAATTGTTAAAGATGTAATCTTTAGGTAGTTCACCACCCACTTTAATTTGTTTACTTTACTTTTGTTCTTGTTGGACTAAAAATTATATCTTTTGCGTTATTAATGTTAATTAGTACTAATTTAGTTGCATGATTCTGTGATAGTGTGATTAAAGTTTTGATTTCCAATCTTGAATAGTAGAGCTCGTCAGTGATGACGAGTAATGACGTGATGCATCACATTACATCGCTGTCTCATCGCCCTCGAATCTAGATCTTTGGTTCGAGACTAAAGAGTCAAGATGGTCACCGCACTAGGGAGTTACTCTGGGGTCTTTCGAAAACTTTTTTTTGCACCAAAATTAGTTGCCCCTATTGATTATGATTCGCTTTCAATAAGCAATAGCGAGTTGCAAGTTTCTCCTAAAACTCATTGGTAACTCCAATAGTGAATTTGTTGTTTTTATTTTTTTATTTTTTATTTTTTATTTATGTTTTGGTAGAACAATTTTGATCCAGAATGGTGAAGCTATCTTGACCAGGAATTGCGTCCTGCACTAGCCTACGAACCCAACCACTTATTCCTGCAATAGGCAGCAGTCGCTGCCAAGGATCAAGATCATACGACTAGGCTTGATTCTTGTCTGGGAACCTGTCTGGGTTCAGGGATCAGAACATATATCAGTTTCTTAATCTTTTCCAATAAATATGCAAACTTTTCATTTTAAGCTAAAAAATAATAAAAATTGATAGTCAGTTTTTGAAATAAATAAAAACTAATACACAGTAAAGTAAGTCAAACCATTCATGTGGGACTTGCAATCCATGTTAGATTCCACAGGGTCGTTGGTCCTTACAGTCGTGACTCCACTAGGGAAAGCTTCGGTAATCCACTAGGAGTTTATGCAAACTATGATATTTCCAATGGGAAATGAGAAAATGGAAGGAGTTAAAAGGAAAATGCACACTAGAATGGCAGGATGGTGTGATTTGTGCAAGGCAAAGGGGGTACTTTATAAAAGAAGAGGGTACGCAAAGGAAGGTGAAAACCGGTCGGGTTCTACTTGGTGATACTTTGCCAAAAGCATCAAAACAAAGCACTCAAAATCAAAGAGATAGAAAGCAAACAAGAAGAGCCAAATCCATAAGTGACCGGGCCAATGTCTATCCTAAAGTAGCGAACCTTTCCTTGGTGTTGGGTAGACTGCAGGCTTCTTCAAAAATAAGAGCCCAAGCCCTTTATGATGAAGGGTGATGTCTTTTAGGGGTGGAATTCTTAACTCTTTTTTTCTCGCTTTGAGACGAGTCATACTTATCTGCTCCTTTCTTAGTAGTGCTCTCCTTAGCATGGAGAACCTTCCTCGCCTTGGCATCTCATTCTGTCACCCACTATATATTATTCTCAGAGAAATATGGGGAGCATGGGATAAACCGCATCACAATAGGAGGATTATGAAGCCAGTAGTTCACCTAAGTCATAATACGAGAAGGATCATTCTTGTAGCACCTAGGGACAATGCAATCTAATACAAGGATACATTATCTATGACTGAACTGCATCATTACTCAACCCGGGAAAAAAAAGTTCCCATGAATAAGCTAATAAGATGCATACGGCCAAGAGTTCCCCCATTGGTCACAAATCATCGTATACGCCGCCCGCGAACAACCCCATGGAGGGGAGGATCCTTCTCCAAGAAATTGATCCAAGTCACCATAGTATGATCCTTAAACAACCTCCTCCTTTGGTAGAATTGCAAGGCTAGGTATATGTCCACTTGTGCTTGAATTTCTATCAATCTCAAATAATCCAATAGCCAAATCTATATGTGAACAGAATAATTTAAAAAATGAAGAGTCAGCAATGCCCTAGAGGGATACCGGCTGGGACCAATGGACTTGAAGACCACTTACAGTAGCAATGAACTACCTGAGAAGAATTGATTTGGATAATGGATGATGAGGTCCAGACATAGTATAATCTAACCAATAGCGAGCAACATTTATGCTTGGTCACGACTCACTGTAGCAGCAAAGGACAAACCGAGAAGACCACCCGCAGTGTATTTAGAAAGAAAGGTTCTTGGGATATAAGGCAGGACAGGAAGGCAGTAGGGAGGGAAACCAATAATGGCACTACATGCTTCCACTAATGGATGTAATTTGCACTTCCGACAATGGAAGATGTGAAGTTTAGAATCCCAAAAAGCAGAAACATCCCTAAGAAAATCCCAATAAATCTTCACATAACGTAGGCTAAGAAGACAATTCAAGTGAAGGCTTTTAAGGTCATGCTTATCTGCAGCATCAAGGGAAAGGAGCCAGGAAGTTAGCATCTTTCAAACAACATTGTGATTTATTTTTTTATAGCTTATGAGATCTCCCTACCAATTTTTGGAAACTCGAAAAATAAGCAGCCTTAATTTATATCTACAGAGAAAGTTGATTCACGTCCAAGAAGAACTCGACCGAAAATGTTCCCTAAGGAACCGGCCAACCTCCTATTCTTCATGAGGAGTTGGAGTGGCTAGAATGCTCAGTCCAAGTGCATCTCAGCATATTGGCTCAATAAGGAATACGACCAATTTCCTGGCCGGTCCTTGGGCCATAATATTTTTTATAAAAATTTTATGTTCTTTTCTTAGGTTATAAACTTCGGTCACTTGTAATTTTGAAACTATTCAAAAAAATTTCAAATTATTACTGAGGACCATAGAGCTCTTAATTTTATTATTAGCGCTGGCAAAAAAAATTGGGTTCAGGTTGAATTCAGATTGGTCAAATCGAACAATATCAAAATTTGGGCAAGAAATTGATGTTCCAATACCAGATTTTTTCTAAAATTCAAATAAGGCTAAACTCGAGTCAAATCGGGTTTGGATGATAGAAATATGAAAAACATTGTCTCAGTTTAAAATTTAGATGAAAAATTCATGGCCATACCCGGTTTTTTCAAGCTTGGACAAATTTAGGAATTTGGGTCGGATACATTTTTGCCAGCACTACTTATTATGTCCTTTTTTTTATTTTGTCTTCTTTATTTTTGGGAGGAATAAGGGCTAATGTGCATTAGAGTCATAAAAGGTTTGCACAAAATTTACATGAAGCTAGCATTGCATAAAAGTATAGCGTCATTACAACATCAAAGTGAAAGCATCATACATAGACCTAATTAGTTAACATTATTGATCATGTGGGAGACCATTGCTACCTGCACCAAAGAAATGGTCAACAGAGCCCGAAGCATAACCAAAATCAATTAAGGAAAAGCTGGTACCTATATCAACTCAGGTTTCGCCTCCAGGGGCCCACGAACAGCTGGTACCACTCTAGAGGAAGGATCTCCATATAAGATAAGAGGCAAATAGGGTTCTTCCATGGAAGTGGACAATGCGTAAGGGTCTACAGGGTTGTAAATTTAGAGCGGTTCCAACTCTAATGTGGAGTTAGGACATGGGCTCCTTTCGCTAGCACGAGAAGATTGAAGAACGTCTTGAGCCCTTAGAGAATAATGTCTTCCAGCATGAGAGGTATGAGACCTCCATGGCATAACATTTTCTTCAGCTCCATTTTGCATAAACAAAAAATAGTCAATAAAAGGGGGTAATATGCAAAATTAATTTAAAGGGAGTAACTCATCTCATCTATTTAAGGGTTATGGCAAGCAAAGAGGTTTACAAATTCTTGCCACATGGAGTGGAAATGGTGACCTATCAGTCCAAATTGTCGATGATTGTACTAAAGAGAAGAAATAGTCAAAATGTTACAGTTTAACCAATGAAAACATGGTAAGCAACACACTTATCCCAGTAAAAGTTGGAGGAAAGCGAGAGTTTAAGGCACTCCAAGTAAGGAACGACCGGAACCTCAACGAAGGTGTCGTGCTCCCCTATTCCAGGTCATATAAACGTCCAAGCTCAATATATGAGCTTCGGTAGTTGTTACCAATAAAACTAGAATTGTGAACATTAGCGTCATAGAAATGCTGAGTCAAAGGACTGAAGCAAGGAAGAAAAATATAGCAAATGAGTCATGAGTCATTGTAGATGGGTGGTGTAATTGCCATGGTGGTCAACACAGTCCATAAAATGGATGCCCACCTTCATCTTCACCATATCATCCAGGGTAAAAGCTCTCATATAAACCATAGACCGGGGATGATCCCAAGGAATAAAGGGAGGCAACTGGTTAGTGATTGAGGTAGTAAGTTGCTCACCCAAGTACTAAACGAAGCTGAAAGTTCCTTCCTTAGGGACCTGTTGTTGAATGTAAAATTGGGCCACCTGAACTTTAGTGGTCAGGATACGATTCTCTCATGGACGAATACTACCCTACATTAAGAGGAGGTTAGCTGACTAAAATCTTATAGTTAAGCCATTTTCAAAGGAAGTGACATTATTGTTTCCAAGGCATTGATAGCCATGTGGAGATGCTGAAGATCTTTCAATTGCAACTATGCTGAATTTGGTTCTAACTGTTCCACGAGACCATCACAAGGAAACTTGTCGGTGCTTGTGACCTCAATGAAAGAGCTGAGAATTAATGATACAACCAAAGATGCAGAATAAAATAGCTTGTATAAAATGCTATCAACTCTAAAGCGAAGTAAAAAGGAGAAAAATTCATTCCCTGAATAACTCTTTAAAACCCCGCAAGGGGCTTACTCGTACATTGTTTTCCACAAGTTCACTCAGTTATTTGCACTCTATAGCGCTTCCCATGAATAAGGGTGGAATGCATAGGAACTCCCCAATTCAAATTTCTTACTCTTTTTAAGTCAATCATGTTAATCAAATAAATGGAAATAACAGCGGTTACCAAGGTCGGCAACGATGGTCATGCAAAGAAGAATAGTGAGAATGAAGCAAGATTGTTGATCGGGTAAATGTTATGCCCACCACTCATTGTCGTGCATCAAATTAATGAGAATGCTATAGGCAAAGTGATCTTCATGAGGAATGGTTATGATGGGTATGGAAATCCTGATGATATACTAATGATTCCCTTGTATATCCAGGATCCGTTAGCATAGGAAAACCGAAAAGGGTTATAGTCATCTCATTAAATGGGAGATGAAAGTTGTTGATGGTGTCCCAAAACGTTCTAACTGAACCCTGAGTAATGCAACAGTTGGTTAAGTCTACTACCCCATTCAATAGCGGGCACCAACCCCCACATGTTCCAACACCCTTTGGATTTAAACTCTTAGAAGTCCTAGCTCCCTCATAAACTTCCTAGGGGTATTAGTAGCCCCAATGAGATCATCCTAAAAAGGGAAAGGTGAAAAATAATTTCATATTCACATTTGATGGAAATAAGAAAGAAAGTGAAGAAAGAAGAACACTCACTGTGTTTATGGTAGCATAACTAGATGCATGGCGGCCGACATCTAGCAAAGGGTCATGTTCATCCCAAGCATCAATAGGCCTCTATTCTTGCTCAATGAAGGAATCTTAAGGGAATCTTTCCTTCCACCGGGGTAGGTGAGCTCTTCTTGCACTCATATTTTTTTTTTCTAGATAACTACGATATTTCTAATGGAGAAAGAAGAAAATGGAAGGAGTTGAGAGGAAAAATGCATACTGAAATGCAAAGATGGTGTGATTTATCCAAGGCCAAAGGGGTTATTCATAGAAGAAGAGGGCAAGCAAAAGACAGTGAAAATTGATCCGGTTCCACTTGGCTTACTTTGATAAAAGCATAAAAACAAAATGGTCAAAGTTAATGAGAATGAAGGCAAAAAGAAGAGCCAAATTCATAGGGGACCCGACCAGCATCTACACAAGCAATAATGGGGTGATCAAAGAATTCAAGCATCTAATGTGCGCCAAAAACTAGGAAGAAAAGCATAAATGTTAGCAAGAGGACTCGATCGGTACAACTCCCCATGAATGCAATCTTGAAAAATCAATCAAACAGCAAGAATCTAAGAAGAAAAGAGGAAAAGTTGATGATGTCGAGGGACTAGCCCATTTCGTTTTAAAAAAAAAGAACGCAACCTCACATGCATGCCATGTCAAAAGAGAAAAAAAACAAGAAGAAACTGGAAGAAGCGGTTAAGGGGAACCCGACCAGCTTCCAAGGATAATTATGACCATAAACACAACCTTTCCCATGCATCAATGCGACCTACAAGTGGTAATCAAGAAGAAGAAATCGGAAAGTGAACATGGCCAGGTTCAGTAGCCCATGTGAAGCGAGCAAAGAGTTCAAACTTGTCAATCTATCACACTCAAATGATTCAAAGCAAGCATTATCTTTGATAACAATGGAAGAAAGCATGAATCGATAAGAACATAATAGCAAGCAAATAAGGTAGAAGTCCCTAAAGGGATCATAAATTCATAAATTCATTAAACTGACGAAAGCTCTGTTAATCCAACAAAGGGATAAATTCATAAGTCCGATAGATCGCTGAAAGGCCTGCTAATGTGGCGATAATGATGAATTCAGAAGTCCAGTAGATGGGCAAGAGATCACCTATTAAAGGCGACAAGGATAAATTCACAAGTCTGCTAGATTTAAGAAAAGTCTGCAAATCCGACGACAGGGATAAATTTACAAGTACGCTAGACAGGCGAAAGATCCGGTAATCCGGTAATAAGGCTAAATTCACGAGTCCACTAGACCAACGAAAGGACCGCTGATCCGGGAAAAGGATATATTCAAGAATCCATTGGACTGGCGACAGGTCCGCTAATCCGGCGAAAAGATAAGATCAAGAACCTGTTGAATTCCTGCACAATGGGACAATTGCTAGCTCTAGACATAATGGGGCATCTCAACATACACTGCTGACATGGTACAATAGGATATCAGCAAGCCACTGTCACGATGAAATTTGGTAGACGTTGAATCTCAGAACCCATGGTGGCTGGGTTCAGGTTTCTCATCAGCATAGCCAGACAAGCAACTACGAATGAAGACCATTACTTTGACTATCGCTTTGCTCAGGCTTGATCAAAGTGGGGCTAACTGTAGACTCCTAAAAAGCACATATGTATTTTAATTGCCCAATGAAGAAAATAATTCCCACCTTATACCATTGGCGCCCAACAAAGTGATCAGCACAAATAAGAGTCAACTTAGTGGAATAAGGTCCAAGAAAAGCGTTCGATAAGCAGACCCAATAGGCCAGTGTTGAGTAAGAAATACCGCAAGTGCACGGTGCCAGTTGTCGCTAGCAACGACAAGTACGGGTCATGTCTATAAGGAACTCGATTTCAACCACCGAATCAACCTTTAACACTCTATTTAGGCCAGAGTCTATTAGGAATGGTTCGTACTCAATAACAATTGTATTCTACTGAAAGTTACTACTATTGTCTAAATCAATATCAACAAAAATCCTAGTTGGGGTTGACCACACTATCGTGTTGCTTCGACTATAAACTAGATCATGCAAATCTACCCACACAGACAGTTGAAATGGAATGGTTACAAGTTAAGCGTATCCATGCCTTCTCTCAAAGGTCATTAGATTGGTCAAGTTATCTTAGTTATCTATTGTCATGAAACTAGAATCACGAAACCACAAGATTGAGTAAGCCTTAATTCCCAATTTAAACCCTAACTATTTTCATGTTAAGAAATCTAATTGCTCACTAAGTAGCTCTAGGTAGAGGATTTAACTCTCGTTAATCTCCTAAACCCCAAACACAAACATGAATCAACTCTCTCACGCAATTCATCGAACACCTGGCATGCTAAGTGAGACTTCAATCACAACATGGGCATTCATTCACATAAATCTAAAATACAAATCCAAATCGCACAATAGGAGCTACACCCAATCCAAGACAATAAATTTAGCCCATAATCATCATCACAATCACCACCAAAATCAAGAATGCGAACATGATTAAAAGTGTTAACATTGAATTAAAACGCAAAAGGAAAAGGGCAAAGGAACGTACTTTCTATTGATTGAAGTAATAATCTACCAAATTCAACAATCAATTTCAATCCAAAGCTTTCAAATCAAGAACAACCAATATGAAAACCGAAAACCTAAAGTCGCCGCTTTTCGAGAGAGAGAGAACGAGAGAAGGAAGTCCTCCAAATTACAACGCCAAATAGCAATTAAACGGGAGGAATTAAAGTGGCATGGTCGCGCCATGTGGCACGGTGCCACCGTGCCGCCTTACTGTCTCGTGTTTTCTTGTTTCCTTGGGTGGCACAGTCACCCTGCCTGGCATGGTGCCCCCTTGCCACTTCTTCTTGGCTCAAAATCTACCCTTTTGTCTCCTATTTGGCGCGATATCAACTGATTTTCCTCGTTTCTTTCACTCGAACTCTGGAAAACACAAAAACGCAACATTTAGGCAGATTTGGGGTAAAGAATGACTAATCAACCTCTATACTCTTGAATTTTTACCGAAGATCGCCAAAATGAGAGGTAAAAATCATGTCTAAAAGGGGTAAAATAGAGGTTTATCAACTCCCTCATGCTTATTTCTTACTTGTCCCCAAGCAAAACTAAGACGTGATTAAACTGACAGGGGGTTGAGACCTCTAATTGCTCGCCTCCTCAGGCAAGGCGAATGGAAAACCAGTTAAATCAAGCATAGGTGTGCACTACTAGCGGAACCGTTCAAGGCATAAATACATAGTTTTAAAACTCACTTAAAAATCATTTGGAAGACCACATGTTCAACTTGTCATCCAATCACACCATATCACACCCCTCCCCAATCAAGATGCCTCCAAATAAGTGGTGGGCTAGAAGGCCTGGCAGTGACTCTCATAGGGGGAACAAAGCAAATGCACTCCCTCACATGTGTTTAAGATGTAGAAAGGTTCACTCAACTCTCTTCCAATCGAACAAACTGCCATAGGCTTGGTAAGATTCTCAATTCTCCACCGCAAAAATGCAGTATGCAAAACAATAATTAAGAGGACTTTTTAGGATTGTAATGGGGCTAAGGGCACAGGTAGAAGGGGGACAAACAATTTGGGAAACAAGGAGCTAACAACCGAAGCGAATGAACAACCAACAATTGAACCAACTACACCGCACACTTCCCTAAAACACAATAAAAATACACCCTTAACCAGATGGATCATCGGGAATAAACTACGATAACATGCTAAACACATTCGTTCACCACTTCTTTTCTCTTTTTTCATAAGAATTTTGACAAGTTTCCTTTGTTTTCTCTTTTTTTCCTTTTGATATCTTTGGAAACATGTTTTTCTTCGGGTTTTTTTTTTAAAGGGAAATGAAGGATTGACATGCGCAATAACTATACACTCAATACCCAATGATCACCGTGATACATCCCTACATATACCAAAATGAACCACCAATTTGCATAACACCCAAAAGCTACCCACAAAATAACGAAGTGTTGCCCCACTGGCTTTGGTTTAGAGGTAGGAGATGTGTTTAGGCCAATAGCTAATAGTGAAGGGTTCACAACAAAAACGGGCAAGGCTTAAAGAGGGTAAGCAAGGGGTCAAAACATTCAACCATGGGTGGCAGATTTGGCTATGTAACTCAGAAACACAAATGAATGCCTCTATCATATTATCATAATGCACCTGCTGAATACGATTTCAAAGATAATCCAACCAAGTTCTAGAGATGTAGTCATGGAAAAGACACACATAAAAGAAAATGTAAGACTAAATTGATGAATTAGTGTATAGGCTCAAAATCTCACGGGTCACACTACCAAACATACAACTAGCCCCAGATATGTCCCACTTAAAAGGAATAATCAATCATGATGAGGGGAGTTCAAGGGCAAACAGCATGCAAACCAAACAATGTGGTCAAAATGCTTTCAAAACAATCCACAACCATGCACAACCATGCCAACTAACTGATCACCAATGCCTTGGTTATCGTCATAGGAGGGGGTTTCTTTTCAAAGGGGATTTTTTTTTCAAAGCAATAAATCACTCTAAGCAGATAACTAGTGGATAAATGAAGAGAAGAGTAAGAAGAATTACCTCGCAATCTTATGAAGCTCCACTCAACACATTTCCACTCGAGACCAAGGGTTAGGAAATAAAATATGTACAATGCATCACCGACCTTTGTGCATTATCCTAGATGCTTTGCTAAATGGATGAATAAAAGAAAAACTAATGCACCCTAAACATGCTGCTAAACTAGAATGAAACTTAGAAGGAAAGATATAAAATGCACCCCACTAAATAGATATAAACATCCCCCCCATGCTTGGACCCTTCATTGTCCCCATTGAAAAGATGATGCATCAGAAAAGAAGGGGAAAGCGGAATACACTTACAGTCACTGGGTGCCGTCGAGCACTGGCGGTGGCCAGAAATGTGGAGGAAATGGATGGAAGGTGGAGAAATCATAAGATGGGAAGGATCAGGAGCCACCCTAATCGCCTTGAAAGGAGCGTAAACGCTCCTCCATCTGTCGAATGGACTCCGACTGGTGCCAAAGTAGCTCGTTCATCATCCGATGCTCCTCGTACTTGTGGGCTTCCCTCATAGCCCATTCCTCCTCCCTCTGAATCCACTGCTGCTCCTGCTCCTCCTAGCGGTCAACGAAACCTCGAAAATAGGAGACTCCATCCTCAATAGAGTCCATGCGCCCAGAGAGGCGACCAATGTCGTCACGCATACCGGTGAAACCCTTTCGAAGCCTAAAAACCTCCACTTGGAGGTTGGAGAAAGACTGGAGAAAGGTGGGGGTCCAGCGGCACGTATGTCTCTGAGGAAGAAGATCCACCCATCTCAGGGGTGAATGGTGGGTAAAATGGTGGTGGAGGTGCTGGGATAGTCGCCTCCGTAGCAGGGGTATCCTCGGGCTCGAGCTCTCCTTGGCCCGCATCAATGTCCTCCTCATCATACTCCTCATCTCCACCCTCATCGACCTCAATGTCCTCATCAGCTGCTAACTGTTCCGCCCGAGGAAGAACAGTTGCCCTACTAATCCTCTGGTCGCAGTTCCAATTTCTTTTGTTAGCGACCGTGGTGCGCTCAGCAGTGGGAAGGGTGAAAAGGATGGTTTTATGGTAGGGGTATCGAATGGTGTCACCTCGAGTATCTATAATATGCATATGGTAGAACGTGCCAAGGTCGAGGTGACCATCTAGGAAATGAGGCTCGAGAGCGAAGAGCCGTGAGCTGTAGCCCAGGGCATTAGAAATGGCAGTAATAGTACCACCAATGCTAATGACATTCCTGTTGCTAGTCTTGGCTACTTCCACCGAGTGGCGGATTATGAAGGCCCCCGTGTCAATAGGGGTACTTGATAGGACGCACCAGATAATAAACAGTTCGGCCTTCCGACAACCATTTTGGTTGTCATTGCGGTCAAAAATAATATTAGCGGTTAGGCGTTGTAGGTACCGCAGGTTGACATTACAGATGTCAGTGGCCTTCGCTTGTCCGGGGTCAAAAACCCAAGGTCTCCACCACCTATCAGTATGCTCCTTCCGTTTGGAGCAGGTGATGCTCAACCAAACAGGGTCAGGTCTCCACAAGGAGGGTACATCCCTATAAGCTCCATCGACCACCGGGAATCTCAAAAGCTCATTAAACATCCTCAAACTCATCCTGTGGTTAATGTTGAACATTCAAAAGTAAATAGTGACCTCATGACCACCATAGTTCCCATCCCGATCGACATTGAGAGAACTCAAAAACTCAACCATAAGGCGATCATAGGATTTATATTGCATATGTATATACTCGGTCCATCCTAATCTCCCAAGTAGCGTCAGCATATCATCCAACATTCCCAAGGATTGCAATGAGTCGGCATGAAAGTATTTCTGCTCACTAGTGTTCCTAGCGGCTAAAAGCTCATAACGGGACTTTTGTTCATCATTAACAAACTGCATACCCCTAGTGCTAGCAGGTAAAATAAGAGGGTAGGCACCTTTAGTACCTTTAGTACAGGCAATTGCAGCGGAAGAAGAGGTTGCCCGTGATGATTTCATGGGATAGGATGGAGCCCTTGAAGTTTCTCCAGCTCGTTTCTTACCTATGGTGCGAAGTAACAACAGATCAGGGCCAAAAATCCGAGGTAAAGGCTAAAAATAGCAAGAGAATGGCTAATTTCTTTCTCTACCACCTTCAACCTCAACAATGGAGGTTAGGGTTTTAAAGAGAGAAATGAGTGTGGGATGGAATGAGTTTGAGATGAAAAGGTGAGGAATTTTGAGAGAAGAGTGAAGGGGAGTAAAGGAATTGAAGAAATTGCGAAGAATTTGAGGAGCTTGGGGCAAGATGTAAGTGGCTAATGGTGAGGGTGAAAGAAGAGAGTTTGAGGGATTTTCGGTTTTTAGAGAGAGACAGAAGAGAGTTTGAATGGAGGAAGGAGGAAGAAGAAGAAGAATTGGGCCTTTTAGCCGTGTTTTAATGTGGCACGGTCATGCCTTTCAGCACGGGGTGCCCGTGCCACTCTGTGGCCATCCCCTGCGAAATCAAGGCGCGGCACGATCGTGCCTATAGGCATGGTGCGACCGTGCCAATTTGCTGATCAATGGCACATGATTTCTTTCTTACTCCCTCTTTTTTTTTTAAGTCCAGAGGAGGGGTGGCACGCCCATGCTACCCGGCATGGGGTGCCCATGCCAACTTTCTGTCCTCTAAGCCATCTCCTTTCAAATTTGTTGCTTCTTTTTCTCACTCGATTTTTTTCCGTGAACCTTTTTTCTCTCAACTCCTCCATTTTTTTTCATTTTCTTTTTTTTCCCCCTTTTTTCTTTTTTTTTTCAAAAACAATAAAGCTTGGGTTGCCTCCCAACAAGCGCTTGTTTTAGGTCTTTAACTTGACCATTACCTCAAATTGGCAAACGATGACAAGAAGGAGGGAGGTGAAGATGGTGGAGTGATGAATGGCGTTCCCTCCAGAACCTCCCCATGGCAAAAGGTAGCGCCTCCAAGAGCAGTAGGAATGGGTGGATGTAAATCACACAGCGCTATAGACCTCATATTAGGTCCTCTATCCCCATCAAACACTGTGACGCCAGAATTAGCCGCGCGAGGGGTAGGATATGTAAGGCATTCAGGAGGAGAGGGAAGAGCAGGAACTGAAGAAGGTAGTGGTGGAGGGAAACAGAAATCAACTGTCTCACCACAAAACTGGAAGGATATAGTTCCTGCCTTTACATCGATCATTGCCTCCGTAGTAGCTAAAAACGGCCTCCCAAGGATGATAGGTATTTGGGGGTTCTTATCCATATCCATCACAATAAAGTCGCAGGGGATGATGAACTTACCCACATGGACAGGAACATCCTCCAAAACACCCACAAATCGCCTGAGGGTGCCATCCGATAACTGTATAAGCGTGGTGGTGGACCTCAAGTGCAACAGTTCAAGCTTCTTGCACAGAGAAAGCGGCATTAAACTCACACTGCCCCCCAAATTACAAAGAGCTTTCTCGATTTGCGTACCCTCTATGTCGCAAGGGATGTAGAAGCTACCATGATCCTACAACTTCGATGGCGACTGGCTTTAGAAGATTGAGCTGCAGACTTCTCCCATAGGGGCCACTAGAACACCTTTGGGCTCACCTCGCTTGGGAAGAAGCTCTCTCAAAAATTTGAGGTAGACCCGTGCTTTATTAAGAGCCTCCCAAAAAGGGGTATCAGTGTAAACCCACCTTAGGATATCTATGAATTGTGCGAACCGAGGCTCCAGTTGAGAGAGCTTAGCCCAAGCCAACCTCTGAGGGTAAGGAATAGGAGGCTTGTAAGGTCGGACTGGTTGATGACCCTCCTCTTCTTGATTCAGAACCCCTTCCTTGTTCAATATAGCTGTTCCGATAGAAATAGGAACTTGGGCCTCTTCCTGAAGTATCATCACAGGACTTTCCAACACCTCCTCATTTCTCGTGTAGACGGCATTGACGTGACCCCTGGGGTTGACCTCGGGCGGGCCCGGTAGTTGTCCCTACGGTCGAGAAAAACTACTAACCTGTTGAGCAATCTGTGCGATTTGAGCCATCACCTTTTGATGGGATTCCATGGCGTCGAACTTGGAGTTCGGTTGGTTGATTTGCTCACTAAAAACCTCTTTTGTCTTGGTTTGGGTTGCTATGAAGCGCTCCATAAGGTTTTCTAGGTGAGACCTGGGTTGTAGGGGTGGTTGTGGGGTAGATGGATTGTGGGGTGCCCTATGTTGAAAACCAGGGGGTTGAGAGGCATTGGGTGGCAAGGGGTTGTTGTTCTAGTAGGAGAAGTTAGGATGATTTCTCCAACCGAGGTTGTATGTGTTTGAGTAGGGATTGTTCTGTGGTGGTAGGCGTGGGCTATAGTTTTGCATTGCATTGGCATGGTCAACGCCTGGGAAAACAAATTGACACTCAGTAGCAATGTGGCCCTGAATGCCACAAATCTCACAAGGGACCCCAACCTCAAACATTGCCCCCGAGTGACCACCCAGTAAACTCCCTAGAGAGGGAGTTCTAAGCCTGTCAAAATGTTGCGCTAAAGTATCCACCTTGCTAGCTAGCATATCCACAACATCCACTCCATAAACCCCACTAATCCTCTTGGGGGTTGCCCTCTCACCGGACCAATGATAGTTGTTGGAGGTCATTTCCTCCAATAAGGCCTTCGCAGCCTCTATCGACTTCCCTATAAGTGCACCACTAGCTGCGGTGTCGAAGGACATCTTCAATGACTGGTCTTATCCATTATAGAAGGTTTGGATTAGAAGCCAGTCGGGTACTCCGAGGGGGCATTGGCGTTGAAGATCCTTGAACCTTTCCCACGCCTCATAAAATGACTCATCGCCTCGTTGAGATAAAGAGGTGATTCCCGCTCTCAACTTAGCGGTCTTGCCTGGGGGAAAGTACTTGCTCAGAAATGCAGTCGATAAGGCTTCCCAGGTAGTGAAGGAATTAGGCTCTTCATTAAGGAGACAGTCACTGGCTCGGTCCGTTAGCGAGAAAGGGAAGAGCCGAAGTCTGATGGCGTCAGCGGAGACCCTGTTGAGCTTGATCGTGTCACACTTCGCCAGGATGTTGTGAAGGTGAATCTGAGGGTTCTCCATGGGACGCCCACTAAACTGATCCTTCTCCACGAAGGATACAAGGGCGGTCCGTAGCTCGAAGTTGTTTGCTTCGACGACCGGATTCACAATGGAAGAGGTGAGCCCGGTGGCCTACGGTATGACATAGTCCTGCAGAACCCTAGGATTTGTCTCGACCATAGTGCTATCTTGTAGCAATTGCGTCTTCCTTGCACCGTTTTGCCTTCGCGCAGTGGCTTCTATCTCAGGGTCAAAGGGAATGAGTGGTTGCGCCCTCTGACTGCGCCTGTGCATAAGAAGCCAAAAACTACACCAAGCGTAAGCAGGTTCAAGCAAAGCTAAAAGAACAATAAGGAAAAGGAAAAGTGGAAAAGAAAAAGAAAAAAGCCTAATCTAAAGCATTTAAAATCACTTTCGATGTTGAAACAACCAAGCTCCTTGGCAATGATGCCAAAAACCTATTGAGTTAGAAATACTGCAAGTGCACGATGCCAGTTGTAGCTAGCAACGGCAAGTACGGGTCGTGTCCATAAGAAACTTGGTTGCAACCACTGAATTAACCTTTAACACTCTATTTAGGCCAGAGTCTATTACAAATGGTTTTTTCTCAATAACAATTGTATTCTACTGAAAGTTTCTACTATTATCTAAATCAATATCAACGAAAGTCCTAGATTGGGTTTCACCACACTATTGTGTTCCTTGGACTATAAGCTAGATCATGCAAATCTGCCCACACAGACAATTGAAATGGAATTGTTACAAGTTAAGCGTATCTACGCCTTCTCTCAAAGGTCATTAGACTGGTCAAGTTATCCTATTTATCTATTATCATGAAACTAGAATCACGAAACCACAAGATTGAGTAACACTTAATTCCCAATTGAAACCCTAACTATTTTCATGTTAAGAAATCTAATTGCTCACTAAGTAGCTCTAGGTAGAGGATTTAACTCTCGTTAATCTCCTAAACCCCAAATACAAACATGAATCAACCCTCTCAGGCAATTCATCGAACACTTAGCATGCTAAGTGAGAGTTCAATTACAACATGGGCATTCATTCACATAAATCTAGAATACGAATCCAAATCGCACAATAGGGGCTACACCAAATCCAAGACACTAAATTTAGCCCATAATCATCATCACAATCACCACCAAAATCAAGAATGTGAACATGATTAAAAGTGTTAAATTTGAACTAAAACGCAAAAGGAAAAGGGTAAAGGAACGTACTTTCTATTAATTGAGGTAATAATATACCAGATTCAACAATCGATTTCAATCCAAAGCTTTCAAATCAAGAACAACCAACATGAAAACTAAAAACCTAAAGTTGTCGTTTTTCAAGAGGGAGAGAACGAGAGAAGGAAGTTGTCCAAATTATAACGCCAAATAGCAATTAAACGGGAGGAATTAAAGTGGCACGGTCATGCCATGTGGCACGGTGCCACCGTGCCATTTTGCTGTCTCGCGTTTTCTTGCTTCCTTCGGTGGCACGATGACCCTGCCTAGCATGGTGGCCCCATGCCACTTCCTCTTGGCTCAAAATCTACCCTTTTGGCTCCTATTTGCCGCGATATCAACTGGTTTTCCATTTTCTTTCAATCGAACTCCTGAAAACACAAAAGCACAATATTTAGGCAAATTTGGGGTAAAGAATGACAAATCAACCTCTATACTCTTGAAGTTTTATCGAAAATGGCCAAAGTGAGAGGTAAAAATCATGTCTAAAAGGGGTACAATAGAGGTTTATCAGCCAGCTCCAACTGAACTGGTCGGTTCAAAAACAGGAAGCCCAGCTAGTTTCCTGTGCTTTCTCTCACTTTTCCTAAACTAGGTCGGTCTATTCAACTGTTATGAAAAGGAGGATGCCCCAGGGGATAGGATCATCAGGGAATTCGTGTCAGCTAGACATCAGAGATTGACATTGTGAGAGAATTGAAAAATTGTGAGAGATTTCTATTAAAGAGGTATGAGAAATTGGAGAGATGAAATCCTGAGTTTTCCACTAACCCTATTGAAGTTTTAATCAGAAAAGATGTCACTTTGTTAGGTTCCCAGGTTAATCAGGTATCTTGAAGGTAAAATTTCTATCTTTCTCCTACTCATCTATCTCCTACTCATCTATTTGATTTGTCTTTTATGATTTTTGATTTCACAATTGCTAAAGATGTATTCTCTAGGTAGTTCCCCACCTGCTATAATTTGTTTACTTTAATTTTGTTCTTGTTAGACTAAGAAATATATCTTTTGCACTGTTAATGTTGATCCGTACCAATTTCAACATGATTCTCTTATAGTGTGAATACAATGTTGATTTCCCATATTGAATAGTAGAGGCATTAAGTAATGATGGGTTGTGATGTAATACATCCCATTATATCACCGTATAATCGACTCCGAATCTAGATCCTCGGTTTAAGACTAAAGTCAAGATGGTCCCCATACTAGGGATCCTTTTGAAAACCTTTTTTGAAATGAAATCAATTCTCCCTTTCAGTTGTCCTTACCGGTTATGATTTGCTTCGAAAAGGATATTGTGGTTCGTAAGTTTTTCGTAAAAACTCACTGGTGACCCTAGTAATGATTTAATTGTCTTCATTTTTTCATATTTTTTTCTTTTCTTATTTTATCTATTGGTAGAATAGTTCTAATCCAAGAGAGTGAAACTTTCTTGACCAGGAATTGGGCCTTTCACCGGCCTACAAACCCGACTGGGTTCCTAGATCAGATAGGCTTCCCTATTCCTAAAACATGCAACAGTCAATGCCAAGGATCAAGATCATATGACTAAGCTTGATTCTAACTCAGGAATCGAGCTGGGTTCCTGGATCAAAATATGAATCCAAACTCTTGAATCATTCCTATAAATCTACTAAGTTCGTATTTGAAAATTTTTTTGAAAAAAGAAAAATCAATAGTCAATTTTGAGAATAAATAATAATAAATACCAACAAACAGAGTCAAACCATTTGTAGGGAACTTGTGATCTAGGATAGGTTCCCCAGGGTCATTGGTCCTTACACTACTGTCGTTCTATTCATCATAGTTGCTCAGAACCATCCACAATTAGCTTTGACCCTAGTTGCATCTTGCATTCACATGAATTTGTTACTGTGACTTGACGCTTAGAAGTAAGGTATTGTTTTGAAAATTGTATCATAAACAAAGCCTAAGATTGGGGTTCATTGACTTCCAATTCAAAATTAAAGACATTATTCTAGTGAATTATATGTTTTTGAAATGGTATAACATATGCTTTTGGCTTTTTATTTAATGAAAGCAAAAAAGAAACAATGTTTTAGTGTAATGTGTTACAATTAAAAGGACATGGTTTCTTTGTTCCAACTTTTGCATGGCTTATTGAAGGATAAAATATCTTCACTTAAGGGTGAGGTTGCAGCTTTGAAAATGAAAATGAAAATGATCATAAATTTTCAAAGGGCGATTCTGAAAATAGAGGAGATACCAATAAGGTGGAGAACATAGAGCGGGAGAAGGATATGAAGAACAAGATAGTTACCTGCAAATTATCAGTTTACATTAGCTAGGACTCTTTTAAAAATTATTGTTGAAGTATTGGGCACTAATGCTTTGAACAGTAAGTGTACTTTTGTTAAGAGTGCGACAACGGTGGTACTTTGTAAACTCTTATACTTTGTAAACTCTTAAGTTAATTGTAATGGATGCCCAAATTATTCTAGCAAAAAGTTTTTTTGGTTCATGTGTATAATGTAACGGTATATGCTATGTAAAGAAATGTTGATACATATGTACATTACTACTCCTAACAATTTCTATATCTTGGCAGAGCCTTTTAACAATGGATGGTCTTATTAAGGAAATAAATTCGACCAATGGATTAAATCAGTAGGAAACGCTTTCTACCAATGGATATTGTTGGCAGGAAATGATTTTTTTTTTTTCAATAGATAAAATCAAGGGAGAGATCTTTTACCATCAGATAGTATTGGAAGGAAAGTGTTTTTTTTTTTTACCATAGATACGATTGTTGGACAAGATTATAGTGACAAGAAAACATTTACTAAAAGAAATTTTGTTGGTAATAATACATAGCACCAACAACCTCATATTTTTTACTAAAGGAATAATTATCAAAACAACACATATGTTGGTGCTAAAAAATAATTTCAACAATCAGCTATTATATGTTGGTAAAACCTTTACTGATAGAGTTTTTACCAACACACATGTGACAAACAATTATTTGTTGATAAAACCTTTTAACTGATAGAAAATTGGCTTACACCAACATATAGACTAATGTAGTTATTAGGGTAGTACATCGAGTTGCCCCTTGTATCAAAGTTCAAGTTAGGGTTATTAAATTGCAGTGCGTCACAGTATGATTATTCTCTCCCTGTTAGCAACAGCCAGGTTCTATTCACCTTCCTATTGTGAATATGGAAACCTAGGCAATCCAAGATCTACACCATCAATTTGAATATCCTCAACAACTTTAACCTCAAATGGAATTTTCACATATGTTCACTTGATTTTTTTTCGTTAAACGGTTCAACTGCCCAATCTCCTTACTCGATTTTGGCCACACACCTATGACGTTGCACTCGTTTTCCAACATAATTGAGTTGGATTGACAATTAGCTTTAGTCTTTAGCTACCCAAAAGAGAAAATGCATTGACAAGACATATAGAATGATCAATATATAAATCCCCTATTAAACCAACTAAGATGCTAAAATTTGAGAAAATTAGGACTCACCACCATCAGTAATGACTCACAAAAGCCAATTATTAGAGTGGATAGAGACACCTAGATTTTTATTCATGGGAGAGAAAGCGTGTTAACTTAATAGATAGTTGTGGTGACTCTAGAAAAAAACGAAGACAGTAATGGTGCTAATAATTTGATTAGCTTGATTATACAATAGAAGACATCTTCTAATAGGTAACACGATGAGTTCCCTATTAAAGGTTGGTTGATCAACAAATTTTCATGCTAGTGTGGTTGACATTACCAAACTATCTATAATTAGAGTGTCTGATAGGATAATTGGAAAAGACAATGCAAAATTTACTACATAGATAATCCAAAAAACACATTTTACCCAAAAAAGTCAGCAACATTACAAATGCCTACAGAATTTCCATTATTATTTATTTAAATAATAACATACCGTATCTCCTTTTTTCATGCACAAGGATTTATATAAAAAAACGAAGGCTCCTAGAGTATTACTATGAACAAAAACTGTATTCTTACAAATGAAAAATATACTAAAGATATGCCCGAACACTATGATTGGTTCATTTGAAGTTTTGTCATTAAAATTCCCTACTTTTATGGTGTTGTTTCCCTTGAATGACACCATACTGTGTTCGTAAAACTTTGGTCTCCATTTTATTAGTGTACTTAGAATTATTGCTACTCTAAATCCTGAGAGACTAGGCAAGTAACTATGCAATATTAAACCCTCTTAATCAAATATATTACTCCTAAAGAAAAACATTATTTTTCGTATCTTTTTTATATATGAAAAGTATAACATGAAATATTTGATTTCTTTTTTAGAAAGGAAATTTTTTTAAAAAAAATACAAGACCAAAATCATGTATAGTAATTGTTTAGCCTTCTTTTCTCTCTCTCTCTCCACTGCAAATAAGTAACAGCTCCATCCTCTTGACTTCTTCATCCCCCCCCCCCCCCTAAGTGACGCTAAATTGATAAGAAAAGAATTATAACTAATCAAAGTTTGATCCCTCATGACAAAAAAATATTCATTCCACTAATTTATTTACTAGAGGACTAGTAAAGACGGCCCATGCAACGCACATGCTTGCTCTAACTTAAGCTGTTAATGTCAAGATTTTATTTTTGCCTACAAAATAATCTATTTTGGAAATATTAACTCTACTAATAAGATAGCAGTGTGTGCGAATATGGCATTCTTTGCATTAATGCGATTACTCAACCGTTAAAAAAGAAAACTTCGCCATATTGTTAAATGGTACTCCTCTCATCTTATGCTTCATGTAAAAAAAAAAAAATTAACTCCTACAATCCCATTTCTATTCGTTGAAAATCCTTTTTGATGTTATAAAATGCATTTAGTACTTATGTTTATATTTTTTAAATATAACTATAAATATATGATGAAAGCAGTAAAAAAACAGATCTGCCTATAATTCATAAATTTTGATCCTTGACAAATGAAAAGTTATGAACGTATAATATTAATAAAAATACCATTATGTCTTACTATAAAAAAAAAAAAGTCTACATTGATATCTCATAGGGGAACATATTTGGCGTATGTGAGGCACCTTGATCATTCCTTTCTATAGCGGTTCCTTGGGGTTCAAAAACATATAGAGTTGGAAAATGATTAGTGTGGTCTATGCCATCCCCATTTCATCGACATTTAGTGTGCATAGAGGGCATGTTATAACAAAAATAATAAGATGCAAAAAAAGTCCTTTTAGCTTCTCAGTAACCTTTTGCAGTTGACACTTTAGGCTATTTGATCCTCTTCTTCAATCGGCTAAGGTGTCTAACAAAATATATAAACACATTAATTATAACTGATTGCATAGTCTAGTTTGGTAAACTTATATAAGTCAACTACATTCCACAATGACCTCTTAAATGGATACCTCATTCGATACTGTAAAGGACTGCTAAGTTGGGCCACTTCTACCAAATGCATTAGCAAGTGCCCCATTACATTAAAGAAGCCCAGAGAAAATATTGTTTCTAACATACATAGAGCCACTAAAATGTTCGATGCATTTCCTTAAGCACTCCTCTTGCAGTGATCTTAAGCACAAGTTCTTTAACAACTGCCTTATCTTAGTGAGAGGTTTCAAGATATCATCCTAAAGAGCACCAAATACAATCAGGAAAAAACTCTCCATGAACACATCGCAATCATGAATTTTCATATTGTTAAACTTTAGATTATTATGGTCCATGATATTCGTCAAGTTTGAGCAATATCCATCTAACATTTGAAGTTCCATAACCATACGCACAACTCTCTTCTTTTATCCATAGGAAGAACAAACTTTGCTTTTGACTTAACTATTTCACCACTTAGCCCTGACTAGAATTGTAATACTTCTCTGCTACATACACCTACAACATCCATCCTTGATTTGACACTATAATTTGTCTTCCCAGGAACATCCATAATACCGTTAATGATGTTTTTGGAGAAGTTCTTTTCTACGTGCATCACTCCTAAGTTATAGCAGAGTAGCTAATCCTTCAAATAAGGCAATCCCCGAATATGCTCTTCTTTGTCTAGCTATGCTCATTTACTTTAAAGTTGAATATTTGAAAGTCAATGTATGTGGTTACCATTGGATAGTTTTTCCTTTTTTAAATGCAATTATGTTTCTTCTAACTACGTGATGTCTTAGTAAGAAACATTGGAGACAATCAAACCATAAGAATTTATCTACATTTTTTGGCCTTGGATCACCTTTTTGTTGTTTCACACATATTGGACATACCAATTAACCATGAGTACTCCATCCATACAATGTTCCATATGCTAAGAAATCATTGGTAGTCCACATAGGTGAAGCCTTCAATTGCAAAGTCCTCCCTATAGAAATATCATACGTTTCAATTCCAACATCCCACAGTTCCTTCAAGTCATCTATAAGAGGTTGTAAGTTGTGACTATCATTGGCCAAATGGAATAATTAAAGACAGAGTGCAAGGATTAAATCCATTAGCGCGTAAGCAAAAAGCGTAACATTTCGAGGCTCTACGGTAAAATTAGTGTACTTGTTATCAAAATATTTCCATACTGCCGCATCTAATGGATGACATGAAAACGTCCTCTTCACATTGATGTTCATGTTGCCAACTCATATGCTCAACAATGCTTCTAGATGTATACAACCTCTGAACTGGAGGTTTCAATGGCAAGTAATGCATACTTGGATATGGTAATGAGTTATGATTTCATTGTTGCGACCTTTTCCTCTTCCATCTCGAACACCCACAAAACTTGCAACCATCAAGGCTTGAGTCTTCTCTAAAGAAGAGCATACAACCTTTATGGTAATAACAAATGTGTATTATATCATTGCTAAGATCTTAAACAACCTTCTTTGTCTGGCCATAGCTACTTAGCATGAGGGTGTTGGAGGTCATATCTTTTTTAATTAATAGAACAACTTCATTGAAGCAATTTTGTAGCATGTCATGATCATAGTTGATACTCAACAACCTAACAGCAGCAGAGAGCTCACCATGGGCAATACCTCCATCATATAAGGGTTGATATGTAATTTGAATCATATTATAGAAGGGTTCTTAATGTTTGGTCCTTCATCCCATATATTTTGATTGGCTAATATGGCATAATTAACCATGCACTCCATGCGACCTACATAAGATTCATTGTAGTCATGATTAAGGAGACTTGAACCACCAGCTTGGGGGTATTTCACTAATAGAATACCCAAATCGTATTATTGGGAATCTACTTCTCCATGACTTATCCAATACTGAAACCCTTCCGTAAGAACCTTGTATCTAAGGTGCATCTTTACCTTATCAGATGTTAAGTACACTCTGTTTTTGTATTTAGCTTATAAACAACTATACGTCCCCTGCACTTCAAAACTCTGCTACCTACGCGCATATTCATCAAGTTGATTAACTCCATTTACAAAAGTTGATTAACTCCATTTACAAATTCTCGGGTACATCCCTTACAACCTATAAATAACCTAACATAGATCCACCAACAATGTGGAGGGTCATTCATGCTCTGCTCAGATGACAATATTTATGTTAAGTTATTGGATTACTTTTAATTTCAATATATAAACTTATAACTGTCAAACATTACTCAACTGTTACATATATTTAATTGTTAAACATTAACCAAGCTATAAAAATATAAATAGATGAACATGAATATAACATTTTAATTTTCATTCTATCAAATGCTAACGTTTTTGTTTTCATTCTATCAAATGCATAAAAAAATATATAAACATATAAACCAGCATACATGAAGCTTATTTAATTAACATGCCCAGAACACATGTTCTTATATTATTTGCCTAAATATTCTTAATTTTGTTTACTGTAAAATCTATTTCTAATTACTCCTAATGTTCAAACAAAAACTATACATCACATTTCCAAACAACAAGCATGTTGAGCAAGTTTATGACAACACCCTTAATGAAATACAGCCTACGATATCCACAATTATAACTTGTAATTCATATGAATTTATAAAAATTATTCACATCTAGATATATAAATTACAAGAATTTTATGTATTTCTACTAATAATCATCTTCAAATATTTTCTACTCCATAAATTTCACAACAATAAATAGGTTCAAACTTCACCGCCTAATTTTTGTTAATCACTTGCATTTTAAAGTTAGCAAACCCCAACCTTGAATACATTGAGGGAGAGTAAGAAGCAACTTTGACCAAGTATTTCCCAAAACTTCCATAACTCAACATAAGTGTGAAGTAAAAGTTAAGATTCAACACTTTAATTTCATAAATTTTAACAATCAGAAGTCAAAATAGAGCAGGGAGAAATTAGACAAAATTGAGAGTTGAAGAGGAAAGAGAACGGGCTACAGTGGTGGTGGCAGACAACGACCAGAGGTGAAGGGCTGGGACGCCAACATCGCGCTCTCTGTCTTGGTTGTTGATAAGCGCTTAACGTGTATATCATTTTAGAGTTATTTTGCTGCATTTTATGGAGAATTATGTGCCTTGTGTGATAATTTATACTCTTTTTCCATTTTACACTCAAGTTTAGTGTTGTTGATGATATTATGCAAGGAAATAAGAGCCCACAAAAATTGACCAAAAACCTGCAAGAGACATCGTTTACCCAGGTATATATCATGGATAACCCGGGATAGCACACACATTCAACCCGGGTTGACCAGAATCAACAGGGCAAAGTGACCAAAGGGCACCATCATCAGGCCGTGGTGGATGCCATGGTCCGTGATGAGCATGAAATAGCTAGCCTGTTCGTTTTCTCGCATCGTGTGGCTGAGATTGATTTGGTTTTCCTATAAATAAGATGTCCCTCGGCTGCTGAAAGAGCAATTCCTATCCCAACATCTCCATACTCCTTTCATCTCTTAGATTAGTTTAGATTAGATTAGAGAGAGTCGAGAGCAAGTTGAAGGTGAAGAATGCAAGGATTCCAAATCAAGTTTGAAATGACAGTTCAAGCGCGCATCGACTAAGCAATTCCTCTCCTTTTTGTTCTCTTTTCTCTTTATGTTTTTACGCTTTTAGATTATTGTTGATTTTTATGGTATGTTTTGGATTGTTAATATTGGAATTAAGTTGAGTTGTTGTGATTGAACCGATTCTTGTTTTGATCTAAAAGTGCTTTGGATTCATTGGGTTTATTCTATTGAATCTTAGATGTTTATTTGCGAGTAGGGCACTTGATCAACTTCTTGCTTGTTTTAGCTATTTGGTGAAAAACTGAAAGGTGACACTAGAATGTTAGAAAACTAAGATTTGACTTAGGTGGGTGTGATATTGAGAGAGACTCACTGTTTAAGAGACCCCTAGATTTGATAATCATGTTCCTAATGATCTTAGATTAATCAAAAGCCCTTGAGAAATGGTAGTTGAGTAAATTTAAGAATTTTATTCTGCCTTGAAAGAGGGGTCTGATAATTTGATTATCGATTTTGGAATTACCCATCTAAAGAAGAGGCATTTGATTAATTTTTGAGTTGGAAAATTGCTTGGCTTGATTAAATTCCTTGATTGATTATCCATTAGATTAGATACTAGAATAATTTAGTTTCAATATCAGGTTTGGATTCGCTTAGTATATCTTGAGGGAATATAGCCTAATAGTTTCACCTAGTCTCTTTGGGATCGACCTTGATTAGCTACAATGCCACCGCGCACTTACAGTCGTATCAAGTTTTTGACATCGTTGTCGGAGACTAGTGTCAAATATTGGGTTTTTCCTAATGGGTTTGACTAAGCATTTTTTTTT
>JACYFF010010365.1:89830492-89868476 GCA_017589665.1 Selenicereus undatus | reverse complement strand
TTAAATCACCAAATTAAATTAAAAAAAATAAAAAACAATTGGAATTGTGTTTTTGCTTAAATAAACTGACAAATTAAATTTAAAAAAAAGAAAAATAATTGGGTTAGAATTGAATTGAATCAAAATTCAAGTTGTGCGCCGATTTTGATGTTTGCCTCAATTACTCCTACGCGCACCCTCTGCTTCTCCAATTTAGCCCTACCCAGCACTGTTTCGTTGTGCGTCTAGTCTACTCTAGTCGGTGGTGATTGGTGGCGAGGTTCCGGCGGTCATGTGGTGGTTTTTGCGGTTTGTAGTTCGGTTCGTGGGCTCCCTGCTTATCATTGCGCATCCCTCTGATTGTCTGAATTGTGTCTCCTGGCTTGAAATTCTGGCGTCTCGTTATTTGAATTCTGGCTCCCTACAGTTTGTAGTTTAACCTACCAAAGCTTGAAATTTTGGCGTCTCCTAACTTCTAGCGGCAAGGATTCCAGCCAGTCGCTCAATCTAGAGTCTGCATCGTCATCCCCTTTCTCTCATTATCTGAATTGTGTGGTCTAAAATTGAAAATTAGGGATTGTATTGTGTGCATTTGAAATTGCTTTGATTGAACACTTTATTGTTGTCCTTGGGTTTTGCGTTTAGCCTTGATGGAAGCGCAACCAGAAGGTTTTTTGCAATTGTTAAATTTTGGCAAGCCATTCTCACTGTTGCCTCTCTATTTACTTGAATGGTTGTCCTTTGAAATGTTTCTGGATATCTTCAATGGTTGTGAATTTAGAAGAGGAAAAGACTGCGAAATCCTGTTGTCCACTGCCTGTATGTTGGATGAAATGCTTCCTCACAATCCTTTTTCCTATTTCCACTACCTCCATGAGAGTCAAATGAGAGAGATGCTCAATGCAGTGATTTGACAGAAGGGGAATATACATAATACATATTATGTTTCACCATTGCAAATAAAAATCCATGAAAAACAGAAAAAATGTCAGTTGTTTGAAGTACAGAAGTGGACCTACTGTTTTTGATGACTGATATCATATAAGATCATTACGTAGAATGATTACTACGATAGTTTCAACCTTCAAAACTAATGTCAAAATGGAAGTGAGTAAATTTCAGTAATCATGCCTTTGCTCTTCCAGTTATCAAATGCAGTTCTAGGCACCTTTTGACATAATTGTTTTTAGTTGTCTGCATATCTTTTAATTCTTTCATCATCCATACTTTTGACATATTTCCTGCAGCTGATGTATAATTTCCTGCTTCTCCCTTCTATATCATTGTTTCAATGGTCAAATGACACAACCTTTAGTAGCTTCATCGCACCACCAACGATGATAACAATGATAAAATCATCATGGTGGTGAATTGCAGGGAAATTCTTCTTGGCATAGAGGGAGCATGCATGTGACATTTGCATGTTCCGCATGTCAAAGGAGAATCACTATTTATTCTCCTTACATCAATAGAGTCTTGGTTGTTAAATCTATAAAATGGATTACGAGATCAATTGTAGGTCCAAAATATGCTCCCTTGTCTTTATTTCCTAATAAAATGCTCCCTTATCTTCATTGGCTAATAGGTTAATGGAATTCCCTTACTTTTGATTTCCCTTAACTAGTTGCAACCAGGTCCAAGAATTTGGAACCAATCCGAGCCTAGTTTCACTGTTCCGAGTCTTGACCCACCTGGAACGAACCAGTTCCGGGTTTAGGATCAGTAGGTACCCAATGTTTATCTCAGCTCTACTTTTCAGTTTGTTTAATTACGTTAATATATAGCTCAAATAGCACATTTAAAAACCATTCTTAAAATTTTTGCCTAAAAAAGTGTCACTAAAGCTAATGGATCGTAAATTTCAATATGTTAACAAATTTCATATAACCTTGCATAATACATATATTTTCTAATCATTTAATGTTTTATCAATCAAGAAAATGACAACTTTTAGTGATGGTCATGAAAATATAAGTTTAAAATGTTGTAAAATATGTAACTTTTTATAGTTCGGAAACCAAGCTCAAAATCTTAAAATAATATTCTAAAATAAAATATATTCAATTCATAGAATTGTTCAAATTTGATTTCAATAATGTTTTAAGAATAATTTGACTTGGACTGATGAAACCTCCCCAGTTGTAGGTTTTAAGGTAACCCTCGGTTTTCTTATTCTATTTGAAAATAACAGGCAGAAAATCTAAATTAAAAATCATAGAAAATAATTTCAATTAATATTCTTCAAATTTCTAAAGTTATATTCCCAGAATTATTTCTAATTATTTTCAGAAAAATAAAACAGAAAATCACTGCAGAAAATTAAAATAGAAAATAAAATCGAAAATTTGAAAACTAATTAACTGCCCTAAACTAAATACGCAAACAAATCATAAAAACACCCAGCTTGTAAAATATAATTTTCCAGACGTAATAAAACCCTTAAAACTGAAAATAAAAATTAAAAACGTAACTTTTTAGGTTGTGTTTGTATGTTATGGAATTTTATTATTTTTTCAACTATGGTTTAATGTATTTTTGCATAGTCAGGTTGTGTTTAAGATCTTCATTACACATCTCTTTTTTATTTTTTCCTTATGGGGTTTGTGTGAATGAAGAGGGTTGTAGTTCACTTTTGTATGTTACTAATTAATCATGCTTTGTTTTTAGGTCCTACCACTCTTTTAAATGGATAAAAGTTGGATTAATGTGAATAGGACATCAACTGAATATATTAAAGGAGTTGAATCAATCTTAGATTTTGCTTTCTCCAATGCTGGGGATAGTAAGGTAATCATTTGCCCTTGTAACCGGTGCAAGATTGGGCGCAATCGTTGGTTTAATAGAGATGAAGTGGCATACCATCTCATGTTTTATGGATTTTGGCCTAGCTACACAGAATGGGTGCATCATGGGGAATTATTTTCTGTGCAATCTACTTTAGTACCTCAAAATGTAAGCCATAATGATGCTAGTGTTGAAGCTAGCTTTGAAGGTAATGTCGACACTACTGGATTGTTGAATGATATCTTTGGGATACATAATGAAGGAAACATTGAAAATAATGCTGCTAACAACATATGGGACATTGGAGATCCAATTTTGGGGGTAGATGATCAGTTTGTTGATGAATTTATGTGCAACAATGGAATGAATGAGGGAAAGAACAATGAAGATGTTGGTTATAGAATGCTAGTAGAGCAAGCTGAGCAGGAACTATGTCTAGGATCGAGTTTTTCAAAACTATCTTTCATTTTGCACGTATTTCATTTGAAATCCATGTATGGTTGGTTTGTTAAGTCATTTGATATATTGCTCTAACTCATAGTAACTGCTTTCCCCCAAGTTAATCTGTTTCCATCGTCTTGGAGTAAATGTAAGCAGTTGAAGAAGGATTTAGGGCTTGACTATGAAAAGATCCATGCTTGTCCTAAGGATTGTATCCTATATTGGGATGGGAGGGAAAACCAAGATGAGAGTGACAAATGTCATGTTTCCCGATGGAAGGACAAGGATAAGAAAGTGGCAAAATAAGGTTTTGCGTTACTTCCCTCTTATACCAAGTTTACTTAGGATGTATAAATCCTCTAAAATAGCAGAAGATATGCTTTGGCACCATAAAGAGAGGGTTAAAGATGGAATCCTTAGGCATTCGGCAGACGCAAAAGCATGGAAAGGCTTTGATGAACAGAATTCTCATTTTGTTTCTGATCCTCGCAATGTCCGGTTAGGACTTCCTACAGATGGATTTAACCCTTTTCGTGTAATGAGTACCACACATAGGACTTGGCTTGTGCTTTTAATTCCATATAATCCACCCCTATGGCTTTGCATGAAACAATCTTCTATCATTCTATCCATGATCATTCCTGTGGAAAAAGTTCCCGGTATGGACATTGATGTCTACCTTCAACCTCTAGTTGAAGAACTGTTACACTTGTGGGACGGGGAAGATGCATTTGATGCATACTCAAAGACAAAGTTTAAACTATGTGGGGTTCTTCATTCTACTACTAGTGATTTTCCTTCGTACGCAAACTTATTTGGATGGAGTACTGAGGGTCGTTTTGCTTGTCCATCTTGTGCTAGAGATATACATTCCATGTAGTTGGAGAATGGACGTAAATTTTGCTACATGGGCCATAGGAGATGGCTTCCTGAAAATCATCCATTTCGTTTTGACGATGTCAGATTTGATGGAAATATTGAGCTTGGTCTTACTCCTAAACCTTGTACTGGTAGTGATATTCTGATACAGTTACAGGGGTCAAGATTTTCCTATGGTAAAGGTGAAATTGAAAATGTCGGTATTGATGAAAAGGATGAGGAGAAAATATAGAAGAAGAGGAGCATTTTCTTTGATTTGCCATACTGGGAGAATGATCCTCTTAGCCATAATTTAGATCTAATGCATATTAAGAAGAATATATGTGATAGCATTTTGGGTACCTTATTGAATCTTGAGGGCAAATATAAAGATAACCTGAAAGCGCGTCAAGACCTACAAGTGATGAAAATACGACCAGAGCTTCATCCTATTCAACTAACAAATGGAAAATATGAAATTCGTAATGCTCTTTACACTTTGTCATCTGATGAGAAGACATGTTTACTAGCTATCTTGAAACATATAAGAGTCCCAGATGGGTATGCGAGTAATATATCTTGATGTGTTAATTTGAAGGAGCGTAAGTTATTCAATCTGAAAAGCCATGATTGTCACGTATTGGTGTAAGATGTGGCCCCCATGGCCGTAAGAGCAGCAAAAGATTCTGATGTTGTGGATCTTGTATGTGCATTATCAGCATTTTTCAAGGAATAATGTGCGAAGGAGTTGTCAGTTGAGAAATTGGATGATATCGGAGTTAATGTTGTTATAACACTGTGTAAAATGGAGAAAACATTCCCTCTGAGCTTTTTTACAGTTATGGTGCACTTGCTTGTACACTTAACTGAGGAAGCAAAGCTTGGAGGGCCTGTCTTTTATATATGGATGTACCCCATTGAAAGGTTAGAATATATATTTTTTCTATTATTGGTTTTTTTTCTAAGTATTTGTATAATGATAGTTGTATTATACTAGTTTTACTTTGACCTATGTAGGTTTCTGGCATTCCTAAAAGGTCTTGTACATAATAGGGCACAACCCGAAGGTTCAATAGCAGAAGGATACATTGCACATGAGTGTATAACCTGCTGTTCAAGGTACTTTAATGGGGTGGAAACATTTTTTACTCGACCACAACGAAATGATGGTAGTAACCCTAATGAGGATGTCTGTTTATTTGGTACTGGGGGTCAACCCAAAGAAATGGTGCAAATGGTTGAAATTTCTCAATTAAGCCTTCTGCAAGCTCAAAGATATGTACTTTTACACATTGACGACATTGATGAATATCATAGGTCAGTAGAAGTCACTAATTGCTCCTAAAAATATTATTTGCTAACCAAACATATTAAACTAACATGACCAATTATAGGGTATTTTTGAACGAGCGTATGACACCTTATCCTTACGTGGCAAGTGATAGACTTAAGTAAAAGTGGCTGCTTGAGGAAATTCCTCGGTGGATCCAAGACAGGGTAAATTCACCTTGATAACTAATGTCTTTTCATTTAGCATTGTGCTTTATCCATTTTGGAATAATTATTTTTAATATTTACACCTTAGGTATCCAACAAAGAATTCGATGATCAAGAATCAAGGTTGTTTAGGGTTGTCGCTGTTGGCCCTAACCCAATGGTAAAGTGAATGAATGCATTTGTTATCAATGGATATTGATTGCATGCTCGAAAGAGAGATAAGGCAAAGAAAACTCAAAATTTTGGGGTTATGGTAGAAGCTAAGGGAAAAACCTATTTTGAAAAAATCAATGACATCATTAAGTTAGATTACTATTCGGAGTGTAAGGTGATACTATTTCGTTGTGATTGGGTGAACGTAAACTCCAGCGGTCTAAAGAGGGACAAAAGAGGGTTCACTCTCGTAAATTTCTCACACAAAATACATGAGGGAGGCGCTTTAAAGGATGATCCATATATCTTTTCATCTCAGGCATAACAAGTGTTGTATGTTGAAGATGAGAAAGATAACAGTTGGGAGCATGTTGTTAAAGTAAAGCCGAGGGACACATATCGTCTAGGACCATTGCAAGTTGATGAAGAGCTCTACCCTGAGTGCATGCCCGTTGACATCAGAAAGGAGCATGAATTTAGAGATCCGACGTATTGAACCAATGTAGATGGGGAGTCGTGAAATATGAAACTGTTCTTGTTAGAGTTTTGTTGTTATTGAATCTCTTTTTTTTTGTATCATCAGAGACGTTTTCTTTAATATAATGATTTTGTCTCTGCATTTCATTTGTCAGGTTTAAAAATCATGCTTAGGATTACAATAAATTGTGTAAAGCGTTGATATTGCTTCTAGTTATAATTTTAAAAGTTTGTTATGTTGAAAATTTTGAAATAATGTGAGCTTGAAATTCAGGTTCAAATATAAGAAGTCATGTTTTGTTCACGGTGTACGTTTGTTGAGTATCAGAATTCCCTGCAAAATGAAACAGCAGCAGCAGAGGAGCTACTTGTAGATGATGCTGATGGTGATGATGATAGTGCCAATGAGGTGCTCGATGAGAATGACAAAAACAGTGATCCTCTGATGGATTTAGATCCATCCCTTGTGCCTGTCCAAAAAGGATTTAATGATGATGATGAAGTGCTTGTCATTGGTAAGTAACACTATTACATTTAAAAATTGTTATAAATTGTGAAAAAGCTGGTGTTATACACTAATTTCGATTTCTAACAACCCATCCATGTCTTATAATTGTGACTTTGGATTAATTGGATGTTGTGAGTTGATGATTATGCTGTGAATTTGTTTATTTGTATGCTAAACGACGGATTTTTGGGTTGATTGCTTGTATTGGAAGAATAAAATGGTAGAAAACAAGATGAATTTTCGATGTTCACAGAAATCGTGTACTGCTTGAGTTTTGCGAATTATTAGTTGCTTGGAAAATTCCGAAAATTTTACTGTAGGTTAGATATGATATTAGGCAATTTCCTACAACTTTTCGTGAATTTTTGATATGTATCTTGTGAGTTATAAATTGTTTATTTAATCTGCCCTGCTAATTTGTGTCGAACTTCGAATGATGTTTGAATTATTGTGAGCTATTGGGTTGGAGACAAGTCATGAAATTTTTACTTTAGAGTATACACGTTATTTGGCAATTTTTCTAGAGTTTCATGAATTTTATATGTGTTTTATAAGCTATGATTTTTTTTTGAAACAGCCCTGTTTTAAGCCGATTGTTGTTTAAATGTTCTGGTAGTTATTGGCTTGATAGAAAAGTCTGAAAATTTTAATGTAGGCTCTCTATGATGGTTGTAAGGTTTCTGGAAAGTTTTATGAATTTTGGATGTGTTCTTTATGAGTTGTGGTATTGAATATGATAGCCACTCATGGTCTTGAACTCCAATTAAGCTACTGAGGAAAGAGATGAGCAAAGACATGCATATGAAGATGAAACAGTACCAGTAAACTGCATTTTGTGGTATTGAACATGATAGCCACTCATGGTCTTGATATGATTGAGCCATAGAGTTCTAATATGATCTTGTACTTATCATGACTTGACTTTGTTTACTAACCATCCTTTTTCAGAAATATACATTGTATAGTTTTCAAACCAACTAATTTCGACCCACAGTTTTAATCTATGGCATTAGGCAATAGTGATATTGAACATCATAAAGATTACTTATTTTCTTAAAATGATAAGAAAAATACTAGCTGCAATGAATTGTTATGCTTTATCTTTAATGTCATTCGATTCCATTTGATAGATTGGCAAGGGATTGTAAGCAAGCTTAGAGGCTGAATCACTGTAAAAGTGGTGCATGACTTAGATGTTTCGAGTAGAATTCTAGTGCCTTTGAACAAGTTTTTACAGCCAGTAAAAAAGCAAGAAGCGTGTTCAACTGATTCCTTGTTGATGTGGCGAAGCGCCCTCTCTTCTGTCCTTTAAACTACAAGGAGTTGCGACTTGTACCTTCTTTGTTTAAGGATCGAATTATAAATTATATAAGGGTGAGGTTCTTTCATTTTTACTTCTAGTTGTTGTACTTGTCAAACTTAACTTATACACTTCATTATTTTCTTACACTGAATAAATGTAGAAAAAGTTTGTGATGCTAGCCACTCAGTCTGTTGACGAAAAAGTTCTAAGCGTTGTTGGGGAGAGGGTAAGAGGGTACAAATGTTATCTGAGAATGAAATAAATTAAGGAAGGTACAACCAAGGAAGAGTTGTACGCTTTACCAGCAGCTGAAGCAGGAAATACTACAGGTCTGAAGCGTCCTTGTGGAGTAGGTGATACAATGTGGTTCGGATTTGTAGACTTATGTTTTTCAGAGAAGTTTCAGGTTAGCTACCACACTCTAATAGTCTACATACGTGATAATAACTTTAGTTTGGAATATAAATTGTAACATATATATTTTTATTTATAGAAATACTCTGAGATTGGGAAGAGAGTTAGGGGAAAGCAATTACATCCTCACACCGCTGGCTCACAGAGTTTTGCTATTTTGCGTGAAAAGTTTGTTAGTTGGCTAAGTGTTGCGTTTCTTACGATGGCATTATTAATAGGCATGCGTAAAACATATGCTGCTATTATTCATTTAAATTGACATAGTTATGTTCTGGTTTTAAGAAAGGAAACATAATCGAGAGCCTGGTCCAATCGAATGGTTCATGGAGACTCGTCAGAATAAGAAAGATAAGACCTTTCATGATCCCATCACCCAACAATTTGTGGTAATTGTATATGTTTAAGTTTATATTATCATTTACATGCATTGAAGGATTGATGGATGTCTGAAGTTACATTTTTATTGTGAGTTAGGATTCAGCAAAGAACACTATCAAGCAAAAGACAGGGTCCGAGTTGTGTTCTCAGAGTCAACCAACCAAGTCGAGAACATTGCCTATAGAAAACTAATGGGCGCTGAAACGCAAGGAAAAGTGTGGGGATTGGGTTGTGGAGTATCTGCAAGAGATTTACGTAATCTACGTTACCCGGTTGAATCACCGATTGTGTTGAAACTTCTAAACAAAGTGCAAACCTTAGAGAACCAACTAGAAGTGCTGAATGCGAAAGTTGGTGCACAAGCTTTAGCCACTCCGCATGATTTAGTAAGTCGTTTGGCTACGGATGTGTAATCCGTACGTTGTATATTCTTTTATGGAAGTTCTTTTGTTGTGTACTCCGGGTGTGTGACCTGTTGAGTTGTGAGCTCCGGCGTGTGGCCGTTGAGTTATTGGAATGTTTTTTTCTTGTTTTTCTCTATTGTAGATTCCTAATGTAAGCCTTTAAGCCTGAGTTATGGTCCGGTTTTAGATGAAATGATGTCCATTTAATTCTAGAAATTTTAGGAATTGTTAACACTTCTAGCTGAGGGCAGGGGTGTTACACTGTGCAGGGCTGTGCATGCTGCTACATTGCTTGTGGTGCCATCTGCTTCTTTTTTTGTTATTTTGTTCCCCTTTCTTTATGCTCTTATTTTGCACAATTGTTTATTAGTTTTTTTAGGTTATTAGTTGTAATACATGCTCATTAATCTTTTCTTAAATTTTAATCCTTACTATTTATATAGAGTACAGGTTCCCAAGAAGTTTCAAGGAATGCCCAACCATGTGATAAAAACAAAGGCCAAGATTCACCTATATGCGATAGATCTCAAAAAGGTTCAAGGCCTGACATACCTGTTGATCTGGATAGAAGCAATGATTCACCCAAATCTGGGGATGCCTTCTCTATCTCTAATGTCCTAGGTAGTGAAAGATTATATGTTTGTAAGTTATGTTATATTTCATTTTAGTACTTGATTATATTTCTATGCTAATTGCTTGTAGGGCATGAGACCCAAAGAAGCACAAGGCCATCAAAGCATATCGACTGAATGCAAGGTGGTCACTAAAAGCAATCAGGAAAGACACCAGTAAGTACAAATGATATATCATTAAAATGTTATTCATCGGAAGCAAAAAAATATTCTAGTGGTTAAATTCGTTCATTTTTGCCTTTTAATTGTTTTTTTTTTTCATATTCCTAGTCATTGTCCAAGCAATCAAATGGTAACATCAGAACTAAATATCTTAATCATAGCGACAAGCGACCTAATCCTGTCCAACCTAGTTCCACACTTCTTAATGATGGTGGTGTCATACCTAATGCTCAACCATCAAAACATATTGCTTTTAATCATGATGGTGCTCGCTCTCATGTGGAACTTTCAACAAAAGCGAATCCTACCTCAGGAGGCACTTTAATAAAGGGTTGCGAACCATCATTGCATAGCCATGCAGAAAATCAGAAGGTACATATATCAATCAAACATTCTGTTTTCTTTAACATAAAGTATATGTTCAGTTGATTATGCATTTATTTATTTCGTGTCTATCATTAGCGAACTTTTGTGGGAATGAACAAGCAAGTCAAAAACACTCATGTTATATCTTCACATATGCTTCAAAAGGCAGTTGTTGAGCATGGAACTACAATACGACATGAAAAAAATTATTTAACTTCAATAAGAAGATTTATATTTACTTTGAAATCATGTAACATTCATATTGGTATGCTTGTGTCGTGGTATCTCATATATTGTTACATATATTTGATTCTAGTTGAGTCATGCTCAAATAGACATATTGGTTGATACTATCCTAAGAAATCATCCTAAGGAGGTGCCCAATATCGTTCTTTAGAGAAGAAGGAACTCATTGTTTTCTACCTAGCGGCAGTGGTACAAATTGCAATATTTTTTTTTCGAAGTTTTAATTATTTGTTATCATTTTTTAAAATTATTTTTCTCTAATATCGTTCTTTAGAGAACACGGAACTCATATTTTTTTTCTAAGTTCTAATTTTTTATTTTCATCTTCCTTGTAGGCTATGGGAATTTGCAAATGTAAGGCTGAACCAAGTATGTTAGATATCGTGCTTCGTGAAAAATTGGATGAAATTACACTTGTAAGTCTATCACTTCTTTCTGCAGTATATAACAATGTCTTTTATTTTCAAGATGATTTATGTTTGCTTCAATTTCTATAATGTGGAATGATATTTATTCTAATGGATTGATTTGGCATTTTTAGGTGACAACCAGGGGAAATGTGCAACAAGAAGGGACAAGAAATGAAAGAAATGTTGGCCCTTGATTCCCCTCTCCCATTTTAGACGTTACACATGGATTTTAGTTGAGAAACTCTTGCTTATTGGCTATGTATTTATGTCACATTCTTAGAACATATTTTCACTCTTAGGATGCATCCGGGATACTTCATTTCTATTTTACTATCATAGTACTTGTGAATTCTTGATAGCAACAATTATTCCAATAATTATTATGATTTTGTCATATTATTTTTGTAATTTTATAGCTTTTATGTATGTATATATATATATATATATATATATATATATATATATATGCTACAATGCTCAAAATCTTTAATTTATGAAGGCGTATATTATTACAAAAAATTAAAAAATTATTGAAGGCGCCAAAAGTTGTTAAAAAAGTTCCTGCCAAATTATTTAAGAATTTGTTCAAAAGTTAGTTAGTTGTTTAAAAGTTAGTTGAATAGGTTCAAGCTGCAACACTTATAAGAGCAGTGACAAGGAGCGTAGATGTTCACAATGAGCTAAATTTTCCCACACTTATATGTGCAACACAATACCCACATATACATCAGTGGGGAAAGACATCATTCTCCACGCTTATAAGTGTGGGAAACGTAACCCTTGCCGCGGATATCAAGTGCAGGGAATATTTCCCCACTCCTTCAAGTGGCACGCTTAGCTTAAGTGCGGCGAAGAATACCTGCTGCACATATATCCGTGGGCAAATATAATTTTAAGTGTGGAGAAAGACAGTTTTTCCTGTAGTGATGTGTGTGTGTGTGTGTGTGTGTGTGTGTGTATATATATATATATATATATGATAAGTGGTCATTTGTGTACCATAATAATGTTCATTTATACACCATATAAATGCTCTCTTGAGTTGACATACATGGTCCACATTGCTATACAAATTTGAGATTGTGATATAATTTTTGCAACTTCTTCCAGTTATCTTCTGCTAAATGCACCTTATCCATGCCTTGAATCCCCTGAAAGTCCACATTGACTATTTGAGACATGCATCTCTAAACTTTTCCAAACATCTAAAAACTACGACACCCCATAATAATCCAAGAATGAAACGCTTTCCAAACTCTTTGTCTAACGAGATAAAACAATCTGCTACATGTGTTCATGGGCTAGAACCAAATATAACAATGCAACATCAGATATGATTCGTCAAGATTGACATGAGCTCATCAAGACAGACGCCCAAAACAACCAAATGTAGTTTAACCACCATTCACTCTATGAGAGAGTACTTTGGTAATGACATGATCCAAGTTTGAGTAAGAAGACCCATTAGGGGGCAGAGCTGCCTCTCGAGCCAACCTCTTCCATTCCATGGCCTTTTGCTTCATCTCCTTACCATTCTCCCCTTCCATCAACTCTCTCACTAGTCTTTCAACTTCATGTCTCTTTGCACCAGAATCATGATCAATTTCCATAGCAATTCCCCATTTTGTGCAACAAAACCAGCAATTCGTTTGTTGCTCAGCAAAGAAAGGCGAACAGATCATAGGTATTCCATTGGAGATGCTCTCCAAGGTCGAATTCCATCCGCAATGGGTCAAAAATCCCCCAATAGCCGGGTGTGCCAACACTTGCTCTTGGTTACACCAGCTAACAAGAAGTCCCCTGTTCTTTGTTTCCTCCAGAAACTCGGGTGGAAGTACTGCAGATTTTCCAGTTACCAAATCAGGTCGAGTGATCCACAAAAAGGGATGGTTGCTATTTGCAAGTCCCCAGGCAATTTCCACCAATTGATCATTTGTCAATGTCGTAATGCTTCCAAAGTTGACGTACACAACTGATTCTGGTCCAAAAGAGTTGAGCCACGCTAGACAATTTGGGTCCTCTTTCCAGAGACTTGACCCAATTGATTTGGTTTTGTCATCCTCCACCTCAATGGGTTCGAGGAGGAATTGTAACGGCCCAACCGCATAAACAGGAGGGAAGTCCGAGGAGAGAGACTGGAGGACATCATGCTCTAGTACATCAAATGAGTTGAAAAGTATGGCCGAGGCTCGTTTCGTATGTTGTACTTTACGTCTAAGATGACCCAACATGAACTCCTCGGGGTCGGTGGCTCTCATGAAGGCAGGAAGATCCTTCATTCGAATGCCCTTCATTGCCGGAACCCAGTCTACTATCCTGTCTAAGTCCCCATTTGTCAAGAAGTTTGCATCTGCAAATTAACCATGTTATTACATCAATCATATTAAGCTATTGAGCTGTTAAGCTCTGTTTGGATCTTGAAAATTTTGGTAGAAAAAAAAAATTAGAAAAGTTACTTTTTTTTTTTTGTATTTGGTTTAAGAAAAATCACAAAGAAAAAAAATATGGATGAAAGGTAGACTGAAAAAATTATTAGAAATAAGTGATAAAATTTTGGTCATAAAATTGTGAGAAAAGTTTGAGAAAAATTCTCAACCTCTTCCAACCTCGTACTGTTTAGATGACATCAACAATCAAATTTCTCATCCAAATTCTTTTATTTTTTCCTTGATCCAAATAAAAGAAAAAAAACTCATTTTCTCTCAATTTTTTTTCCTTCAATATTTCTTTCTATCAAATTTTTTAAGGACCAAACGGGCTGTAGGTCTTCAGTGATATATCCCAAGCAATAGTAGGTGATTTCCACATCCTAACTCTCTGTGGTGATGCGTGTAGTTTCCTCTTCTTTCTTTTTTAACTGAAGTGAACAAGAGCTAAAATGTCTTAAGAAATTTCACATGTTTAATGTACTACAAGTCTACGATATTTTTCCTTGCAACACTAACAATAGCCCATCTGACAGAATCTTGACTAAAATTTCGATATGTCTATCAAAATGGATGAAATTAGATAGCCTATAAAATTGCTATTGTTTTACTAGAGTTGAAACGGAATGGAATTGTAAGAACGGAAATGGGGCCCAAAGTAAGCAAAGGGTGGCGGATTGGACAGTAAGCCAATATTGCAATTTGGTGGGCGTATTCAAGTAGGTCAACGACAATGGCAGGCATGGTGACTTGGTAGGGCCCTAGGCATGTGCAGACAAATCAACTGAAGCTGAATTAAAAAATGTAAAAAATCGAATCCAAAATTTGGTCAGACAAACTGAAAAATTTGGATACAATTCGATCTTTTTTATTTTACAGTTAGCTGAGCAGAACTGAAATTTAACATACTTGCTTTTTAAAGAAAGATTTATGATAATTTTATTTGGACATATTAGTCGACTATTTCAGTTCTATGAGACAATACTTTGGACTCTTTGCTTAGTTTAAAATGTAGTATGGGGTGACATTATGAATATATTGTGGATTCTCTTTGTGTGACTGCACAATTAATAAAAATTATATAAATTTTATTAAGTTAAAAAGTATAAAGTGGGTACATTAAAATTTTTATAAATATATTTAACAAAAAATTTAGTGCTTCCCTCATTAACTGATTGTCATAAGCGATAAATAATTATATTCTTTTTTTTCTTTGGTGTGTAAATATCGTTATTATACTATTACCTGAACCAAATTAAACCGCAAATGAATCAATTTAGGGCATAATATCTATGAAACGGAAGTATAGAATAGCTAATAGAGTGAGTAATATTTGCACAGCGCTAGGCAACGGCGTTTTGTTCGACCATATATTTCGAGCGGAGCGATGGTGACGTCTGGGAATAGGCTGCTTAGTCTTGGCTTAAGGCTTGTACAATTTTCCTTTTTTCAATATATATTTTGTTGATTTTTATATCAAATTTGTCACCTTCTACAGGTAAATTATTATAGAGTATACACTCCTTTTGTCACATATTTTTTCAATGTATATTTATCATATGAGTGGTTATTGACATATATTTTACTTATGTGACTTTTAGGAATACATACTCCAAGATGTATGATATTGGTTTTGCCTTGTACATGTTGCTATCTGGATTGTTTCAATAACTGAGCGATGACTAAGGCCTTTCTTTGCCCTAAAAGGACAGAACTTCTGTGCAAACAAAAGTTGTTATACGTGACACTGCAAATCAATATATAAAATGCTCTGAATTAAATTCACCAAATTATTAACGATTATAAGTAATTATTACTTGTTGAAAATTTTGTTGGCGTGCAATCAGTTGTTGGATTCAGAAATGGACATAGTAATATATTAATCTCATTGCTAAAGGTGGGATTATATATTATTATAACTTCACAAACACAAGACCTCAAAAGATAAAAACGAATATACTAAATAAATTAAATGAAATTATAATTAAGCTTCATGAACGAATTTTGTATCGCTTCTGGTATTAGTTACTGCACAATTATGGGTGATAATCATATTCAAATTTGAGCGAAATTAGACTACAGTAGAGGCAAAAATCTAAAAAATAAAGATTCAATTCGGTTCTAATAAAAAAATAATTTGACTCTAAGTCAGATTGGGTGGGATTGTGAGGGAAGGTAACTTACGATCAAATTTACAATAACATCTGATTATATTTTTAAACAACTAAGATTGAAATTTTAATTTTTAAAATTTAAAATTTTGAAACTTAGCTCGCCCCCATTTATTCTTAATTTTTAAGATAACTAAACCCTTGCCCACGCCCAATTAGCTACAGCACTTGATCACTCTGTCTCCCTCTGTCGCCCATCCCCCTCTGGTTTGATTCTCGCCCAATCAGCAGATAGCCATATGCTTCTCATCGCTTCAAATTGTGTGCAAAATAAGGTTTAAATAGTACAAAATGTTTCAGTAAAGGAGAATAAGATTGGAGTCATACTTATTTCAATCCAACTCGGACCAAATTCGAATGCAACATCCTACTCCGTCATGTTGAGTTAAATCAAATTTTTGTAAGTAAAAATTATCTGCATTTCGGGATCTAAATTTCATCCGTTGCCATCCTATATGTAATTAATGCCTAGAAACTTGGCTTTAGCTAATTGCCAATGAAGCAAGCAATATTTAGCTATACACTACCTTTGCAGGAAAAGAAGCCCAACTATCAGAGTAACGAAAATCCCCCCCCGCCCCCCCCCCGTAATGAAAGAAGAATGTAAACAAAATTTTCGGATGGTGGTATCTATACGCTCCTTACATTGGCTTAAGGTCCTTACCATTTCTTTTTTTTTTCTAGTGTATATTTTGTTAATTTTTTTTTTCAAATTTGTCACTATGTCAATGTTTCAATCTAAAGTATTTAAATGATGAAGGCATCTTTTTTTAAACAATCACGATTTCTTTAAAACGCAATTTTTTTTGTTATAGGTCAAAACTATATTAAGTCTATCTATAAAATATTTTAAATTAGATTCACTAAATTATTGATGATTATTAGCAATTATTAATCGTTCCAGATTTTGTTGAATCCCAAACAATTGTTGGGTACAAAATGGATATCGTAATATTAACCCTATTTCTTAAGGTAGAACGACATTTTATTATGATTATAAAACTACGAACCATCGAAAGTAAAAATGAAAACAATAAAGAAATTAAAAGAAATAAGAATCCTAAAAGAACTTGGTAATAAAAAGAAATTAGCTTTACAAAAGAATTTGGTGTCAGTTTTGTTGTCTGTACAATTAGGGTGGTGATTGCATCGCATGCATGTGAAGGCAGATTGAATTAGAATCGAGACAAGATTTCATTCAATTTCAATAAAATAAAAAAAATTTGATTTGAAGCGGGACTAGATTGGATTCTTAGGGAAGGTAATATCCAATCTCATTTTACAATGTTATCCAAATATACAGACAAATTGCAATGTTCATGTTACAAACTACCTACGACAAATATGGAACAGTATTTGAACAGGGTATGGGATGGGATGTTTGCTAGCTCCTCTTTTTTTAAATTGGGTTGGAGTCATGAAGGATCCAAGGAACCACTAGAACCCAAAAGGTTGGGATCCACATCGCATCTTCACAAAGCCAATGAATCTGGATCTAGATCTGCTCTAAGTCCAGCTCCAGGAGAAATAAATGAACAGTATGCCGATATTGGAATTTTGGGGGCCTATTCAACAAGTTCAATGGCAATGACAGGTAAGGTAAGGGGTGGTTGTTTCACCATCGAGGTGAGTAGAGCTGCAATAGGCTTCTTGCCATTTTCTATTTTTTAAAAATTTTTTGATATACTTATTTTAAGGGAACAACTAAGGTAAGAGAAGACGTGAGAGAGGAAAAGGAAAATAAGAGTAATGGAAATTTCCCCATGTGCCTAATGAAGTTAGGACCCAAAACCCTTCTCGGAAGGTGATTACCTAACCTTTCGGTATAGTCTTCTTACTATTGGCTTCGGGTCCTTGCCATTTCCTTTTTTGCTAATATATTTTTGTTTATTTTTTATTTCAAATTTTTCACTCAGTATTTGTTGATATCCAGATCATTTAAATGGCAAAGACCTTTTATAAGGACAAAATTTCTTTAGAAAACAAAAAATTTTGGTCGACTATAAATTGATATATGAAGTATTTTAAATTAAATTCACCAAGTTATTGATGATTAATTAAGTAATTATTAGTTGTTCAAAATTTTGTCAACGTGCAAATAGCTATTGGGTTTTAAAAAAACAAGATAGCGCAATATTAACCCTATTTTCAAAGGTTGGATGACATATTATTATGATCACAAAAATACAAGCCTTCAAAAACTAAAAATGAAAAAATAAAGAAATTATAACAAATAAGCTTTATAAAAGAATTTGGTATCACTTCTGTTGTTAGGTACTGGAAAATTAGATGTGGTAATTACATCTCATTTCGACATAAATTAAAGTAGAGTTGAGACAAGATTTCATTCGATTTCGACAAACACATAATTTGATTCAAAGTCGAATTGGATTGGATTCTAAGGAAATGTGCATAACATCTAATCCAATTTTACAACAAGATCTGATTATGTCTCTTAAACAATTAAAGTTCACATTTCAATTTTTAAAATTACAAATGTGAAAACTCCATTACTTCTAATTTTTAAGATGCGCAAAGACCTATCGACCCCCCATTTGCTGCAACACTCCATCACTCTTTCTCTTTTTCCCTCACTCAATTCCCCTCTTAAATTTTAGCTCAATCAACAGTGAGCCAGATGCTTGTCATCGCATCAACTAGTGGACAATAAGGTGGGGTAGATAAAACAGTGCAAAAAGGTTCCGAGTGGAGAGGACTAGATTGGATAAGATCGGAGTCATACTTAATCCCACCTGACGTAGAATAGATTCGGATGGATTATCCTACTCCATCAATTGGAGTCGGATCGTATTTTTGTAAGTAGAAATTAATAAGATTTCGAATCTGAATAGTCGTACATCTGATCCGAGTTCCATCCATCGTCATTGGATGTGCAATAATTATATAATGCCTAGAAATTTGATCTAAGCTAGTTATAACTCAAGCAAGAAAGACTTTAGCAATGAGTTACCTTTGAAGGGAATGAAGCCCAAGTCAACGAGTTTGTCATACTGGGCATATCCCAAGAAACCACAAGCGCTGGCAGTGAAAAGCAGCACTCCAGGGATGCCCAGCTCTTGAGCGGCATCAAGCGTGAAGAACATGGCAGCATCCGCCACTATGCAGCTCACTGGGGGAGCATCCCCAGCAGGGTGGTTGAGACGGTGGAGGAGATCCATGAAAGGGCGGAGGCAGTGGAGCTCGGTAGAGCGGCAGAGGGCCGGGATATCCGGCGTCACATCCAGCTGGTCATCATTGTTGGTATGAAGTCCGTCGGGTATGGTCTCGAAACGGAAGGATGGGAGGCCGTCAAGGGCGGTGGGCCCCCCACTTCGTAACAAAGCCAGGTGGTTGAGCTCCGTGTTGACAAAGGTGATGTGGAAGCCACGGGAGTGTAGGATCTTGGCCAACTTGAGGATGGGGTTTATGTGGCCCTGTGCTGGATAGGGGACGCATACTGCATGCGGCTTTTGTGCCTTATTTACACCCTTCTGCAGTGAAGCCATGCCCTCTGATTTTTCTTTCTGTGAATAGTAGTCTTGCTGCTCGTCCTAATCTTGCCTTATATCGAGGAGCAGTACGAAGCATTGCCACTTTCAGTGCAATATTATAATCATAAACAATGTCCTTGTCGGCCACGCTAAATTTAATAATATAAGCAACAAGGCTTGGCAAAAATTTAGCCGGACTGCAAAATCAGATCCTAACCCGCATTAAAAAAAAAAAAAAAAAGGGGGGGGGGGGGGGTATTGGATACAATTTCAATGTCTAAATCCATTAAGGTTATGGCTCACCCATTTGGATTAGGTTATTTCTTAAAATATTTTTTATGTAGAAATCCCAATTATGCAATACAGGTTGTAGCTTTATCTCTTTTAATTGGCATCTGTAACCATCAAAATGTAATTTGAAAAGAGTAAAATGTATATGTTTCCTCACTCTTTTAAATCTTCGTATTTTTATTGTATTCTATTGCTATGACATTTTTATTATGAGGTACTGTTGCTAGTATTGTCTGACCTTTTTCCTATGAAAAACTACTTAATCTAATATTTGAATGTATGTGTCACAGAAAAAAGCACATAATCTAATATTCTAATGTATGTGTAAACATTAAAGTCTAAAATTGTAACTAGGTCTCTTATTTTTATTTTCAAAATGATACATACAATATTTATCACAGAAAAAGAACATATAAAATGTTTCTAATCTGTTAGCTTTGGTCCGAGTCTGAAAGTTCAATGTTAGAATTTATCAACTTTCAACCCAAATTCAAAATATAACAAACTTGTATTTAACACATCAGACCTGAACTGACAAGTGATAAGCAACCATGTCCATGTGATAATCAATTAATTAATTTTAAATTTTTGATCCATTTATTAATGGGCAACTTAACCATACCTAACGACTAACTGTAAATTATGAGGTGCTTATGCACGGGATGGAAATGACGCAATGTTGTAAAAACAAGGCTAGAACCTGTTGTGTATCTACTATCTATGTATTGCCATTTTAGAGGATACATATTGTGCGTCTGGAAATATCAAAATGGTAGCAATAGTGACGTAGCTAGGGTTTGAACCAAGAAGTGTTGGTGTTAGTGTTAGTTAGTGGCTGAGCATCTTCTTTGTCACTTTGTTCAGTTAATCGTGAATTTTGTGATGGAAAGGTTGAACCAAACAATCCCTTAGCAATCTCATCATAAGGTTCATCTATTTCAAACTGAAAAAACAATCCCCTTTGTAACTGAGGTACTTGCATTGTTAGTGGCCACATCAACAAACAAAGCAAGTTGATTCCTTTTAGAAATCAATAGTAGGAATCCGAAATTAATTAGCTAATCAATTTCTTAGGTTCCTTTTACAAAAGAGATGTATAACAATTCAAATTAATTAACCAATCAATTTTTCCCAATCCACTGAAAAATCAATGTTTTTCGACGGATTTTCCTACGGAAAAAGCAACTTTTTCCGTCAGAAAACTTCGGCCGACTGCGTCCGTCGGAATAAGGACGGTCGGGAAGGCGTTCCAACGGAAATAGTAAGTCCGTCAGACCGCTTCTCCGACGGAATTCAGACTGAATTGGGAGGCCGACGGACTCATCTGTCAGATGCAAACAAAAAATTGAGAAAAAAATTTCAATTTTTTTTTTCACTGATTCCGACCGTCGGGAAATTCAAAAAAAATTTTGATTTTGAGTTTTAAATTTTTTAATATTTTCCGACGGAAATTCTCGCCGACTACGTCCGTCGGAATAAGGAGGGTCGGGAAGGCGTTCCGACGAAAATAGTAAGTTCGTTGGTCTGCTTCTCTGACGAAATTCCGACAGAATTGGGGGCCTGACAAACTCATCCGTCAGATGCAAACAAAAACTCTCCAAAAAAATTTTAAATTTTTTTTCCCCGGATTCCGTCGAAATTTTAAAAATTTATTTAAAAAATAAAAAATATAATACAGAACTATAAAAATATTTTTCAATGTATCTAATATACAATGAATTTTCATCATTGACATCAAATTGATATTATCATTAAATTATGCTTCATTAATTAAAAACTATATTCTTTAACAACAAAATACAAAATTGAGAATAAATTATCATCCTAACAAACTAACATCAATGTAACAAACTAACTATATAAACTATTAAATTTGCATAGTTACTTGCAAATCAATTATACAAATTCTTAAATTCAACGTATATACCTAATTAATAATAAATTTATGCAAATAAGACATAAGAAAACCTTATCAAAAAGTCGACGACCAATGACGACGAGAGGAGGTGATAGCAGCAACCGGTGGTGAGGCGATGGCAAGTGGCGGTGCTCCCCCCTCTGTCTCTATCTCTTTCTATTTTACGAAATGAGTAACGGAAAAATGAAGCGAATGACGAGTTTTGTAAGAGGATGTCCGACGGAATATGCCGTCGGAATTCTATTGGAATTCTAACGGATTTTTCCGTTAGAATATTCAAAAAAAATTGAATTTTCCCTCCATCAACTCGGGTCAAAAAATTTGAATTTTTATTTTTCCAACAGATTTTTCCGTCAGAAAATTCAAAAAAAAAAATTGATTTTGATTTTGAATTTTGAATTTTTTTGATTTTTTAATTATTTTTCGGCGGAATTTTCGTCGGAATTCGGGCGGAAAATCAATCGGTCGGAATTCCAGCGAATTTTTGTAAATCTGTCGAAATTCCGTCGGAGATTCAGACGATCTAATTTTTCGTCGGAATAAGTGAAATTGTTAGTAGTAATAACCAGTCAAATTACCCTATGTCCTCAATAAATTAAGAACTCTAATTTCTTAATTCTTGAGTGTAAATTGTTTTGAATGATTTTTCGTGCCAATGGCTAGTGTCGTATCGGTTTCTCTTCAAATAAAATTTGTATCTACTTATGTAAGCTCAATGTAGGAGAAGCAAAGGCAATAGAGGAAGTCACCATTAGTGAGATTGACAAAGATGTTGGTCACTGGATAAGGGTTGGATAGCAAAAATTGAAGTAGGGATCCCAAGTGTTATGTGAAAACAAGATCCCTACAAATATAAAGGGAACAATGTATCGAATGATTATTAGACTAGAATTGTTGTGTGCTCGTAGTGTAGGCCAATTAAGAAGACCTAGGTTCAAACAAAGATAATAGTAGACATGAGGATGATTAGGTGGATGTATGATTGTATCAGGTTGGATAAAATCCAGAATAGAGAGATTGGAGAGAAGTAGCGGTAACATGTGCCCATGGATGACAAAATATAGGAATCAGGACTCATGATTTGGTCATGTCAATAGAAGAGATTTACAAAGGCACCTCTATGGAGGTGCGAGGATGTTGACCTTTGGGAATGCAAAAGGGGTAGGGGTGAAAAGAAAAACTAGAATGAGATTCTTCGAAACGATATATGACAATTAGGATTTACAAAGGGCATGACTACTCAGAACGAAAGTTTTGGAGGTCTAAAATTAATGCAGGACATCTTAAATAGTTGTTTTGACTTTGACTTTAAATCTCTTGATGACCACTAGTTTTGTTTGCCGCACACTAGACAATATTATAGCTGTAATGGCTTCCTAGTATTTGTAATACTATGGTACTACTCCTCGTTGTCGTGTTGTTCATATGTTTATTTAATATTTACTGCTGCGTAATATTAAGGTTAATGCTTCCAAAAATGTTTTTACCTGACAAAATATTTTTTTAAAAAAATTCATTTTGTGACCCGATGTCCCTACTTGTATGAGTGCTTCTAGGGGTGATGTTGTATACATTTAGATCTCCCTAAACCCCGCAAAAGCAGAATGGCGCTAAGAGTAGTTTTTATTGGTGTTGGTTTTTTCATGTAAGAGTTTTATTTTACCATTGATGGGAAAATTAGTCTCAATTTTTATGAGACTTGTGTTCAATTGATGTGGTCTAACATATTGGATTCGAACGCATTTTCAAACTGCTTGAACACGAAGATCATCTATCAATAGAAAAAGAGTGTAGTCATTAAAGATTGTTCATGGTGAGATTGTCATTTTGGATCCAAATGTCAATAAAATTTTGAAAAAATAAAGTCCATGTCTATGTTTAGATTTACACTAGTTCATTCATGATTTTTCATGATTTTTATTTTAAGTGATGTTTGGCATTTTAGTAATGAAACTATCATATTTGAGTTTCCAGAAAAACCCATGAACCTATTATACTTTCAATAGTGTAGTTCGTACATCGTCTTCCGTATTCTCATGTCATATACCATGATCAGTATGTTACTAAAGACTCTTCTTATTGGAGAGAATTTTGTGTTATGGCCCTCTTCTACTAGTATGTTACTAAAGATTTGGTGCAACATAAGGAAGGAACCTAATTACACACGATCTAGGACTTTACAAATCCAAGTACAACTAGATATCCTAAATCTACTAGATATCCCAATACTCCCTCTTAAGTTGGCATGTGGAGATTCTCAATGCCCAACTTGCCCAATAAATAATGGAATTGACCATGTCCCAAGGCCTTGGTGAAGATATCAGCCAACTGTTTAGTGGCATGTGTGTAGCGAGGAGTGATAACTCCAGATAGAATACTCTTGCGAACAAAGTAACAGTCAACCTCAGTGTGCTCAGTAAGCTCATGAAAAACTTGATTATTAGCAATGTAAAGGGTGGCTTGATTTTCACAGTGAATATTACTGATGAAAACGTTTAAGCGAAAGGACTTAAGTAAATCGCGAATCCAAACAACTTCACTGGTAGCATTGGTCATAGCACAATATTCCGCTTCAGTAGAAAATTGAGACACAGTATCTTGGTTTTTTTATTTTCCATAAAATTGGTGCATTGCCGAGTTGAACTAGATAACTTGTAGTGCACTACCTAGACATCTGGCAGCTAGCCTAATCATCATCACAGTAGACAAGCATCTGTATATTATTCTACGTGAGAAGAAGAATCCCTTGTCCAGGAGAAGATTTCAAATACCGTTGAACTCGCATAGCTGTATCCCAATGCCCTTGGGGGGTGATCATGCATAAACTGACTGCATAAGTGATATCGAGACGAGTAATTGTAATATAGATGAGGCGCCTTTCAAGTATGCGATATTGAGATGGATTGATAATGGCTTTCCGGACTCATTAAACATCTTATGATTTTATTCCATAGGGAATGAAGTTGGCTTGGCTCCAAGCATACCATATGCTGTCAGAATTTCTAATTTCTATGTGTAATTATGTTGGTATAGGAACAGGCCCTTGGGAGATCAGGTGGCTTCAATCCCAAGAAGATACATCAAAATGCCGAGTTCTTTGAGTTTGAAACATCATTGCAAATATCTTTAAGGCACCATAGGAAGCAAAGATCAAGTCATCGACATATATTAAGAGACCCAGAAAAACGTCTTGCTTGGGGTAGATAAACAAAGAATGGTTGAGTGGTGATTGTTGAAAACCATAAGCATATAAGGATGACGCTAACTTGAAGAACCATTGTCGGGTGCTTGTTGTAGTTCATATTAGGGCCTTTTCAACTTACAACCCAAGTGAGGCTGAGGCAAATGAAAACCTAGCGGTGGTTTCACTAAGATTTCTTAATCAAGGGCGTTAAGCAAGACTGCATTATGAACATCCATTTAATTCGAGCATTATGACACCACAACAGCTAATAAACATTGCACAGTACCCATCTTAGCTACAGGGGCAAAATTCTCATTAAAATCTTCTCCCCTTAGCCTGAGTGTTGCCAAGGACCACCAAACGTGCCTTGTATTGCTCTATAGTACCATCTGCATGATAGTTGATCTTGTAGACCCACTTGCATCCAATGCACGTTTTCCAAGTGGTAAAGGAGCAAACTCTCAAGTTTTATTATCTTCTAGGTGGTGAGTTCCTTTGTCATGGCCTCATGTCATTTGGGATCTTCAATTTCTAGAGAAAAATACCGAGGCTCAACATTAGATGTCATGTATGGAAGGAATGCACGATAAGTAAATGAGAAATTATTATAACAAAGGAATTGAAGCAGGACAAAGGATATTGAATACCGGAAGAGCTGTCATAGAGTGGTGTTGAGATAGGCTGTGTAATAGCATGGTAAACATAATCTTAAAGATAACCAAGTGGTTTGCAATTTCATTGATGTTTGGTATTCGAATGCTCTTCCGGCCTAGGACTATTGTCATTGTCGCTGTCACTCAGCCTGCCAAAATCAGGTGATCCAGTCTGAATTTCAGCTTCCATAGCCTTAGTGGGCCTCGAGTCTGTTGGCCTAGTCTGCTGAGATAGCTATGTTTAACCCGAATTGGAAGGGGTGGTGCTAACAAGGTGTAGCAAGCATGGGTTACAAGTCGTCGGCCACTGTTGGATCAAGCTGGTGGGCCTCGGGTTGGGCCGCCCGGTCAGGTCCACATGAGTTTAAGGGTTTTGTCACTCTAGTCCTTAGTTCTTGTTCGACATATTGGTCAAATGGAAATTTGACCTCGTAGAATTGTACATTCCTTGACACAAAGAGCCTTTCAATTTCTTAATCATATAATTTCCATCCCTTTTGACCATAAGATAGCCCTGAAAAATACACTTGGCAGCCCTAGCATCAAATTTAACGTGATTTCTTCGATGGTTGTGAACATGACACAAACATCCAAAGACTTTGATGTTGTCGTAACTAGGTTTTATACCAAATAGAGCCTCATAAGGAGTTTTCAAATCAAGTAACCTTATACTTGTATGGTTTATAAGATAGGAAGTAGCAAGAACACACTCATCCAAAAATTTTATAGGTGGAAAGGTTTGAAACTGTAATGCCCTAGCCACATTGAGGACATGTGTAACACCCCAAATGTACCTAATTCACTATTTGCATTCGCTTTATTAACTGCACCAATTAGAAGTAAATCCCAAATGATCAGGACGTTACCACCCTCCAAAAAGGACCAGGCTTTGCTTGTAAACAATAAATATAGTAATGCTAAACAACGTTTACCATCACAAGGCATTCACTCAAGCACAACCCATCTGAACCATATATGAACAGTTCTAACATCAAAGCATTCAACTATCTCAAGGTTTACACCAAAATATAGTAACTCTTGTAGAGTATACAGTTCCAATATCAAAATATTTCACAATATAGTGCTAAAAGCATCTCAACACTAATACAACACCCTTCAAATTCGGACTTCCTTGCTCATTTATCACCTTTAGTTAGCCTGCCATCCTGAGGGCAATTCACTGAACATTTACCTAAAACAAAATATGAAAACATTTCAAACTGTGAGCCGAAGCACAGTACAAGCATTTCTATATTGTTAAGTGCTTACTGAAAAACTGGTTGTGCAAGTATTGCAATTCATTTTAATTTAAAATAGGGAATGAGATGAATATAAAACTGTATTGTCAATTATTATTTGATAACTGTTACGATCTGAAGATAGGTGTACACCTGTCAAGCCGATCGGAAAACCTGGCCTGAAGCCGTGCGGGTAACTAAAGGGCAATGCCCTTTAACCGACAACTGATGGGGTCACTAATTATATGATAAACCAATGCTTAAACTGATTCATTGATGTACTTACCAAAACATTATAATTTTGGCAAATATGTGTTGATTTCTAAAGATACAAACAATGAATGTACCTAGGACTTTTAATGAAATGTCACTGAGTATGATTCTACACAAAAGGGGAGAAAATGATAGATTAGGCCTTGATTCTGTACCAAAGTATCATTATAGGAACATATAGTTAGCAAATGTATTTATTTTCATAGATAATACTTTAGTAAAAGAAAACTAAGGGCGTAATAGGGGCTAAAGTAAATGACTCATAACCTAATCTCCCAATCTCCATTTGAGAGCTAATTTCCAATATAGAAAGATTAAGAAGTCGTGAAAAACTTTTATTTAGAACACAAAACATGATTCCCACGATAGGATTCTCAAAATGGGGTTAGAACACAAGTATGCCAGTTTTGGTCTAATATGTGTAGTTCTAGTACAACGGCCATAACTTTTTTGCACAAACCTCGAATTAAAACGATTCAGAAGCCATTTGAAAGCGAACTCACTGGTCTATCTACCCACCAAACATCATAATTTTTGGTTGGGCCGTTCCTTACCAGTTTGTAAGGAAATGCTACCCTATTTTTTTCCATTTCCTGGCCCCCACTGTCATTTCTTTCTCCTCTCTTTTCACACAAATCTTCATCTAAAATCACTCCTTCAAATTATGTAACAAAGCTTTGGTCTTTTCCATCACCATTCAAATCCACCAAACTCAATTTCACTTCATAATCATATACATCAAAGATTCATTTCTCAATTAAATATACACAACTAACATGCTTAATGGCAAAATAATTCAAACCATGCATTACTTGTCAAAACCCTAACTTGTAAACAACTTACCTCTTCTTTATCTCATCCCAAAATCACCAAAACAACCCTCATAAATATTATTAGAGATTAAAACTATTAAATCAAATACAAACAATCCAAGAAAAACATAATGCCTTCCTTAAATTTGCAGGATCATAAATAACCCTAACCCTAACATGCTCCAAACTCAATCAACCACTAAAAATATCAAAATAACTCTTGTTTCTATTCAATGAACATGATTAAAACTCAAATCAACATAAACAAGAATCAAAGTCAAAAATTCAAAGAAAACTAGCTTGTGGTTACTCACCACATACACTTATCTACAGCCTTCAACCTTCGTGGGCAGGCAGCAATGAGGTGTTCAGGGTTTCCACACCACATACACTTGTTGGTTCCTACTTGGCATTCAAGGGTGGTGTGATTGGTTCTTCCATACTTCCCGCAGGGCTCCGTCGAGCTTGTAGGACGGCTATTAGGAAGAGCGGGAGAAGGTTTCTTTTAGTTCACACTTTCACTCGGAGTTCTTCACTCAAAACCTTTTCTCTTTTGGTTGATCGGGTTCAAGGCTCTCAATTTTGTCTTCACTTGCTCCACTTTAGTAGCTCGCTCATATAGTGCTTGGTAAGTCAAGATTGGTTGCCCTGCTAATTGATTTCGAACGTAGAAGGCTAAACCCTCTTCAAACCTCCTCATTTTTAGCCTTTTAGTTGACATAAATTTAGGGACAAACCTGGACAATTCTGTGAACTTATTGGCATAGTGCATCACAGTCATATCAACACTCATCTTCAACTCCATAAACTCTTTCTCCTTTTATCTTTGGACCACAACTGGGTAAAATTTTGCCACAACGCACCTAGGAATTTGGCCCAGGTGAATTCAGGCCCTACGAGCCTATCCTCAATAGTGTTCCACCAAATATCAGCTTCACCAGTCAAATAATATGACCCAATGTTTACATTCTTTTCTTCTTGTACCTTAACTACTTTAAAGATTTTCTCCATTCCCCTTACCCATTCCTCCAATACTACTGGATCATAATTTTCGTCATACACTTTAGGGTTGCTTCGTGCTACCCAATCTGCTAATTTATCATCTTCAAGAGGGGTTTCAGTAGGTACTTGGGGAAACGGCTTCATCAGTTCAGCTACTAAGGCTGACCAGTAGTTTGGGTCCCTAATGTTGTTAGCGAACTCAGGGGGAATTAGTTGCATTTGAGCCAAATTTGGTGGCACATGATGTGATGCTTGTTCACCCGATCCCTGGCCATGATCCAAGTTATCCTCTATATGAATCTCCACATTATTTTGCATTAACTCAGACATTCTGATCATACATTAAACGAAATAATTTAATCACTTAAATACCAAAACATATAAGATAAGCATGCCCAACAAATACATTTAATATGACTCAAATATTATTTAAAACAGAACCCAAGGCTTCATTATATCATTTCATAACTGCTTATTTACGTACATAGCTACCTGCTTATATAAATGATGAACAAAATATAACACATATAGCTGACTAAGTAAGATCAGCCCTAGCTCCTACCTAAAACACTAACCAGCCCCCAGTCCCTAAGTTCGTTGCATGCCCAAAATAGAAATGGAACATGTCATCACAGTCGAAAGGATTTGACTAACTATATACAATGTCATATGCTACACAAAATGCAACTATCCAATCCAACCATACTATATACATGCAGGGCTCAAAATGTAACCTACTCAAGTCAAAAACCTAAAAAAAAAAACCTAATGATCCCTATACGGACCATAATCTGGGTCGGACTCATCCTCCAACTCCTTGCTTGAGTCGAAGCTGCTGTCCAATGCTCCAAACTCTACTCATCGATCTCTTGATCGACTTGCTGCTCTCTCACATCCTCTTCGACCTCCTGATCCATCTACGACTCCTCTACTACCTCATCAATCTCTTGATCCTCCTCTGGATCATTCTCTTCCTCTGGATGACCCTTGAAACCCTCCATGGGCTCATCATCAAAAATAACTACCACGATCTCTGGTGTATTGGGGAGATCCACCACCATATGAGCCTCCCTAGGACTATCGGGCATCTGTGGAGTACCCGGTACAGGCGGTGAAGGCGGTCCCTGTGCTGGTGTAGGTGGTGTAAGTGGGGGATGTGCCTAGTGTAAAGGAAAGACGTGCTGAAGAGTCTCCATAGTAACCCCCCCTCTGCTTGAACTCCTCATGTAACATTAACTTTGAAGTAATGGTAGCCCAAACTCCCTGAACCTGAAACCTAGGTCCTCCTAACCTAGGTTCCCCATCATCATGAAATGATGATAACGGAGTCTAAACTCTACCCACGGACCAACCACGGGTAAGGACCATAGCAATCTGAATGCACAGACGGTGATGCTGTGAAAATTGGAGAAAGGGTCCTGCGCATGAGCCATCAAACTAGCATGCAATAGTGAGACGTGGGCCGCCATAGATGTACCATGCATCTTTTTAACAGCATAAGGATCTATCTAGCATGGAAAATACAAATGGGGGGCATGTAGAAGATAAACAATATGTATTTCTAATATCATAAGTCTATTTCTAATATCACAAATTTCTAATAGTATACGATATTCCTTACTAATAACCCTTCTCACCCTCTTGTATCTAAACTCCATACTCCGTTTCCCATCAGGAAAATCAAAACATGGCTCTGATACCAAATCTGTAACACCCTAAATGTACCTAATTCACTGTTTGTGTTCTCTTCATTAACTGTACCAATTAGAAGTAAAATCCTAAATTATCGAGGTGTTACCACCGTCCAAAAAGGACAAGGCTTTGCTTGAAAACAATAAATATAGCAATGCTAAACAACGTTTTCCATCACAAGATATTCACTCAAGCATAACCCATCTTAAGCATATATGAACTATTCTAACATCAAAGCATTCAACTATCTCAAGGTTTACACCAAATTATAGTAACTCATGCAGAGTCTACAGTTCCAACATCAAAATATTTCATAATACAGTGCTAAAAGCATATCAACACTAATACAACACTATTCCAATTCAGACTTCTTTGCTCATTTATCATCTTCAGTCGGCTTGCCAGCATGAGGGCTATTCACTAAACATTTGCCTAAAATAAAACATGAAAACATTTTGAACTGTGAGCAAAAGTTCAGTGTATGAATTTCTGTATCATTAAGTACTCGCTGAAAAACTAGTTGGGCCCACATTGTAATTCATTTTAATTTAAAACACAAAATGAGATGAATATAAAACTGCATTGTCAATTATTATCTGATAGTGAACCCCTAATAGCTATTACGATCTAAAGATAGGTGTACACCTGCCAAGCTAATCAGGGAACCTAGTCTGAAGCCGCGCAGGTAACTGAAGGGAAATGCCCTTTAACTGACAACTGATGGGGTCACTAATTATGTGATAAACTACTGATTAAACTGATTCATTGATGCACTTACCAAAACATTATGATTTTTATAAATATGTGCTGATTTCTAAAGATATAGACAATGAACGTACCTGTGAATTTTAATGAAATGTCACTGAGTATGATTCTACACAAAAGGGGAGAAAATGATAGATTATGCCCTGATTCTATACAAAAGTATCATTATAGGAACATATAGTTAGCAAATGTATTTATTTTCATAGTTAATACTTTAGTAAAAGAAAACTAAGGGCGTAATAGGGGCTAAAGTAAATGACTCATAACCTAATCTCCCAATCTCAATTTGAGACCTAATTTCCCAATATAGAAAGATTAAGAAGTTGCAAAAAACTTTCATTTAGAACACAAAACATGATTCCCACGATAAGGTTCCCAAAATGAGGCTAGAATACAAGTGTGCCATTTTTGCTCTAACCAACTTAGTTCTAGTAAAATAGCCATAACTTTGTTCACAGACTTCGGATTAAGACGATTCAAAATCCATTTGAAAGCTAACTCACTGATCTATCTACCAAAAAAAAAAAAAATCATAGTTTGCGGTTGGGCTGTTCATTACCAGTTTGTTAGGAAATGCTACCCTATTTTTTGCCATTTCCTAGCCCCCTCTATCATTGCTTTCTCTTCTCTTTTCACACAAATCTTCATCTAAAATCACTCCTTAAAATCATGTAACAAAGCTTTGGTCCTTTGTATCACCATTCAAATCCACCAAACTCAATTTCACTTCATAATCATATACATCAAAGATTCATTTCTCACTTAAATATACACCACTAACATGCTTAATGCCAAAATAATTCAAACCATACATTACTTGCCAAAACCCTAGCTTGTAAACAACTTACCTCTTCTTTATCTCATCCCAAAATCACCAAAACCACCCTCATAAATATTATTAGAGATTAAAACTATTAAATCAAATACAAACAATCCAAGAAAAACATAATTCGTACCTTAAGTTTGCATGATCATAAATAACCATAACCGTAACATGCTCTGAACTCAATCAACCATTAAAAACATCAAATTAACTCTTGTTTCCATCCAAAGAACATGATCAAAACTCAAATCAACATAAATAAGAATCAAAATCAACAATCCAAATAAAACAAGCTTAGGGTTACTCACTTTGAACTTGAAAAAAGTAGAGACGGAGGTGATGTTTGGTGGTTTTGAGGATGGAGGATGGTAGCCGGGAGGGTGGGCTAGTTGTGGCTATAGAGAGAAAAGGAGAGAGAAAACGTGGTTAGGGCGTGGTTGTATTTTTTTGACTAGTCTAACAAACTTGGTTGAGTTTTTATTTTCAAAAAATGACTTTTAGCTAACTATAGTTCGACTTAATCATGGTAATTAGCTAGCTTAACTAAACAAGCTTGTTGGGCTTCAAATTGGGCCAAAATAAGTTGGGTTCGGAAATATAACACTCCGTAATGATAAGATTTTTGCGTAACTCAAAATTAAATTTTTGGAATGTTCCGGAAAACAAAATAAATTTCTTAGGTTAAACTTGTTAGGGCCTACTATCAATTCTCGTTCATAATTAAATAAATAAATAAAACCCAAATTGCCAAGTGAAGGCCCAAATAAAATTTTCCCAAGCGGGATGATTAATTGTGATAAATAAATATGAGAAAATCATTAACATGATGTAATTAAATAAATAAATATAATTTTGGGTTGGACTATTACAACATGTCAATTTTTCCTTTCAACGCGCTCGTTTTGTTGAGGTGTATCAAAACACGATGTTTGTTGAAGAATCCCATGGTAATGAAAATAAGTATAAAGAGGTTAATTCATGAAGTCCATGCCATTATCACTATGTACTTTCTAAACAAACAAATCAAATTGGGTCTTTACTATAGAGCAAAAAATTAACAATCTTTTCATACACCTCCCTTTTTATCTTTAAGCAGATAAACCCATACAAAATGAGTATAGTCATCAACAACACAAAAGAAATAATGGCAACGACTCAGGCTTGGTGTTCAATAATATCCCACAAGTCACAATGTATTAATGCAAAGAGTCTATTTATTTTACTTTCACTAAGAGGAAAAATATTTCTAGTTTGTTTTGCTCTATGACCAATATCACAACACTCAAAAGAGGTTTTACTCAACTGATATCCAAAATCAACACATAAAGCAGTGAAGCTACCAATTGATGGATGTTCCAGCCGCTTATGCCAAAGGTTAGCATTTTTGTTCTGAAGAGTAACAAAGACAGTTCCTCCCGCATCAATCTTCAGATAGTACACCCCATTTCTCATTTCACCCGTTCCAATCAGTTTCTTCGAGGTGAGGTCCTGAGTGATACAAAATTGAGCACGGTAAGTAATAATACAATTATTATCCTTGGTTAATCGATGAATACATATGAGGTTATAGGTAACAGATGGTATATATAGAACATATCTCAAAATCAAACCATGTCCCAAATCAATGGTTCCTGCCTCTTTGACCAAACCTACTTTACCGCTGAGCCTAACTATTTTTATCTCATCAAGCAATTTAAACAAAACAGTAAAGATATGAATATTTGAAATCATATGGTACGAAGCCCCAGTATCCAATACTGACAACTACCATTCCCTCTTTCTTTATTTTACCTCTTCTTACATAAATTGAAAAAGGCTTCGACCTGGGCTAGTGAAAATTCTCCATACTTGCTTATGTCTTTGGCTCCAAAAGCCCTGTCGCCTCATTGAATGCTCAACGGCTCCCCCTACTTGCCAATATGAGTCTAGCTTGAATAGCACTATGGGCGACTCTAGTGGATTGCGAATCTTGCCCAAAACCCCACTAGTGACCCACAGTACCAGCTCAAGTGTTGTCTCCAACATTAGGGCTTTGATTCTAGCTGCAGCTTTGTTCTGAGTTGGGTCAATTTTGCCTCCGGTTCTGCCAATTGGGAGGATAGCAGCGCACTTAGGTCAGTTCTTGGGTTTGGATCCACCACTCACTATAGCCTAAAAAGCAATGTCCTCACTCGAGTTCTTCATCTCCATTCCCTGAGTCATATTTTGTTATCGTTCTTCTCTTAGGATCATTGAATAAAATTTGTTCAAATTGGGAAGTGACTCAATATCCAGTATGTTGGATCAGATCACACCAAATTGGCTCAAGTCCAAACCCATAAGGAATTGATGGACTCTTTCGTACTACCGGTACTTGAATAAAGATGAAATCTTTCATACACTTGCGGTTCGACATCTGCAAGTATGAATGAGCCCATTCCACAAGGTCTTCAACCATGTAAGGTAGTCACTCACACTTGTCGTTCCTTGATCTCTAAGTGTAATTGCTCATCTCAGTTGGTGAATTCAAATTTTGTGGCTCTGAGAGTATGTTTCTTTCAAGTCTATTCATATTTATCTTGCAGTTTTGGAATATGCAACCGATCAGTGAAGTCTTTTGTCAATCACCTTGGGTCATAAGGATCGAATATTTTTCTTTCTATAATGTTGATTCCTTCAACAAGTTCATCATTATTTCCCGGCATAGTACTAGCAATCGATTCTGAAAGTTATACAAGGTTAGAACCTTGCTCTGATACGATGACCAATTTTATGATTGGAGAGAATTTTGTGTTGTGGCCCTTAACCACTTGTGTGCCTCTATCCATTGAATACAAAATATTTAGTACAATTAAGAGAATCCACCACAATTGTACATGAGGAAGGAATCCTAATTACACACAATCTACGACTTTACAAATCCAAGTACAACTAGATGCCCTAAACCTGGGAGATATCCTAATAGTTACCTTGCTAGAAGGAGTACTATTTCTTTGACCGCTTCATTCTTTTTTGTACAACACTATGTTTAACTCATGCCTTATTACAAAATCTAACTAGATCCATCCATTTTTTTGAAAGAAAACTTGTTGATCACATGTTCCAAACTATATTATGAAGACTATTAGGCAGAACAACGACATCTTGAGTCAACCTCTTTGACTCCAAGGCCATTTTTTTTTCATCTCCTTCCCATTGTCTCCTTCCATGAACTTTCACATCTACCTTCTTATTTCACCCCTTTCTATATTCACATTGTTCTTTATTCCAATCTCTCATTTTCTATAAATAAACATGTAATTGGTTTACTGTTCTGTAAATAGAGGGTAGCAAATCATATGTATCCCATTGCATATAATCATTTAATTTCACCCATGGTGCATTAAGAGTTACTTTTAGCTGGTTGGAAAAATACTTCTCCATAGTTACACCATCTTGTAGCAAACATCTTATTACCAAATCAGGGTTGAGTGATCCATGATGATGGTTGTTCTAGAGAAGTTCTTCAACAAATTTCACGGCTTCAAAAGAGGAATTTTAGGGTCTAGTATAAAAAATGGTGAGAGATCAAAAAGAGAGCTTTGAAGACAATGTGATTTAAGGCATCATAAGAGCTAAAAAGGAGAGTTAAACTCTTTTTGAATTGTAAACTAATCTATATGCATCCGCACACCCAAATTACATCCATGCCAAACCTAACATGACCTTGGATTTTTCATTCCAGTATCTACTATTGTACTTGGGTTTCGCTTGTCTAAGAGTGCTTTGCAGGCATTTAACGGATTAAAATGCTTAATTGTATAACTTATAACCCTATTTCTATTGTGATACTAGGGTTTCGCTGGATTGACAGTGTTTATAGATTTTGACTTTTTAAGCACAAGTTATATGAGCAGAATAATAATTTTGAGGCCTTATGGATAAAAGTAGTAAAAAAGTCCTAAAATGCCTAACATAGATATACCGTGGTTGTTACCACGGTCTAGCAGCTTCCATGAAGAAGCAATAAGAGAAATAATTGAAGACAGAAGATCTAAAGGGCACAATGGCCTGGCTGTGGAGATGGCCACGACCTATGGAGTCCCTTATAATGAGCCCCTAACCATCCTTCCTTTCCAAGTCATGTTGTTTTCTACGTGGTTGTTCAACTTCTAGACATTTTGATGAGTAGCTGATGCATTTTTTGTGATAAAATCCAATTTCCATCCATCATTGACTATTCCATGCACTATCTTATTCACCATCTAGATTAGGATTTAGATTAGATTAGAGAGTAAGACATAGCGAATTGAAGTGGAGATTTTGCAAGGAGTCCTTATTGGGCTCACAATCGACAAATTCAAGTGCGTTCTTTAGCTGAACAATTCTTTTCTCTTTTCTCATTTTAGGATTTATGATTTGTAATTTAGACTAACTTTTGTTGTTATGATCTTAGATTTATGCAAGCACTAGTTAATTTCTTGATCTTGTATTCAAATCTTTTGGTACTTGGGAATTTGGTGGGTTGTTTTTTTCATTAAAACTTATATGTCTATTGGCCTATGAGGAATTGGATCATTTTATTTTTTTTTTGTATTAGGTGAAGAAGTGAAAGGTGAAATTCGATACAGCCCTAAGATTTAGCTTGATTGTGTTGAGTCTAGGGAATGTCATACAAATTGATAAACCATGAATTTGAGCATCACATGCTTAATGAACCTAAACAAATTGAGAGCCCTTGAGAAATGGTAATTAGTTTTATTTCGATATATCACTTTACCTTAAAGGGGGCTATGATACTTCAATTATCAATTTCAAAACAACCAATTGAGGAAGAAGTCCTTGATTGATGCGTGGATTAGGTGATTACTTGTTTTGATTTATTCTATGATTATGTATTTATTAGATTAGAGAATTGTTTTTTTTTATTTCAATCTTAATCTTTGATCTGCTTAGCCCATCTTGACTTAATATAACCTGGTAGCTTGACCTAGTCCTTTTGGGAGGCGGTCTGGATTTGCTACAACGTACGGGGCCCGGATCACGACGAGAGGAAAACCGGGGTTCCCCACTACGGATCCTGTGTGGGGTAAGTACATCTTTATAAAGAGACGACCCACTACAAGAAGAGATCGCTCGAGGTTAGGGTCGGTCTCTATGGTAGATTGGTGGAATGACTAGAGTCACCACCTTGTTATGAACCAGCCAAGGACGTGGCTTTCAAAAAATAGTTTAAAAACCATTTTTTGAAAATGAAGATGACTCGTATGAATAAGAAAATGCAAAAATCAGTGAAAACTGACTTGGGAAACTAAGATAGTGAATCTGGGATCTAGGTTAGGTAGCGTAAACGTCAAGGAGTAGCCACTTCCTTCATCCTACAAATGTGCTCCTACTAATATGTTGTGTCCTTTTAGATCTCCCATATATTGGCCAATTGCTTTTTCAAAGTGAATTGCTAAAAAATAAGACAAACACCTATGTATATATAGATAGGAATGTATAGGCGAGCATACAATTAAAAGACTCAGAGCTAACATATTGCCTCATGTATGTTGGGTTTGTATTAAGATGAGTGGTGAATGACTCTATGTACCACCATCGTAGGACTTGAATCTACTCTTACATCAAAACCCTCTGCAGTTATGAGGGGGATTCTATCATAACTCTTAAAGTTCCCCTAGACAATATTTAAGTATCGCATTCCTTGCCTAATGGTCATACCAAGAGGCTTTAAAGATGACTAATGTTCAGAGTCAAAATTATTCGGGTGAGAATGTAGAGAGTCACTCAAGGTCTCAACTCAACGCTCGAGGTGATAAGTAATTGGATGGGTGGATCGTCCCAAGTCTAGTCATGAGTATAAGGCATTAGACCTCCTAATAGTTAAATTTTGACTACGAAATTATTCCTTAGGGACGAGTGGAAAGGATTTGTGCGTCCTTAATGGATCTATGTTTGGTGACTAGTGGTTCTCACAAATTGAAAACGGAGTCGTAGGCGGTGGCCCATCACCAAACAAGGGGATATGATCAACTATTTGGTCATATCTGATCTAAAAATAGTCCAATGGGAATGATGATGAAGTTGTGATTATTATTTGAATGGAGATGGACGTGGACCATCCCAAAGATCAGACATGGACAAATTGCTAATTAGGACCTTGAGTTTGATGAAGGGCCATGACCACATCATATATATATATATATATATATATATTTACTAGTTGATTTCACAAAGTGAATTCGTAAAAAAGAAAACAAAAAATAATTGAT
>JACYFF010010365.1:89794066-89830092 GCA_017589665.1 Selenicereus undatus | reverse complement strand
GTGATTTCGAACGTTACAGCTGTGACACATGTCATGTTAAGCATATATTAAGATTTTATTTAAAAATAAAAATTTCAATAATATAAATTTAAAGTCATCATAATGAATAGTATCTTTTTAATTAGTTCAATGAAAAACAAAGGGAAATAAATTACAGATATATTAATTCTATTATTTATAAAAGTTTAAATTATAAGATTAATTGCAATACTTATAAAAATATTTAGCCGAAATTTTAGAACAACCTAAGCATAAAACGTTATAGGCTAGTACTAATGAATATGTCAGCCCTAAGGACAATCATGAAAATATATACAGATATGTACAGGCAGAGTTGCGTCTAGAAGTCGTTATTTAGTATTTAGTCAAGTCTGTTTATGACTCATGATTTAGGTCTAGTACCTATCCAGGGCTCAAGTTAAGAATGAGTTTGAAATGGTTGCGCTGTCATCATGGTCCAAGTACCATGCCTATGTTAATGTGCCATAAGTCGAGTTTACTTCATTATTGACTAATTATTCTAACAGTTTATTTTGTTGTTTTCTCAAGTTCAGTTATTATAATTGAACTAAGTCATTCTCAAAGGTGATTATTTGAACATTGGAGTCAATGATTTTAAATGAACCAGATTGTTACAAAATGAAGAATGAATATGAAATATCTACAAGGTATTCCCTATATACAAGAAATCTAGGAAAGATGACTAAATGTTCTGTTCTCTAGACAAGTCTTACTCCATTGGCTCCTTGGAAGAGTTATTAGCTTTAACATGTGGTTAAGCATGAGACTCCATGGTTGGTTTATGACCTAAGCACCCAATTATTAAAAGAGATTTAATTAACTTGAAAAAATGATTTATGTATAGTGTCAAAATAAAATTATGCAATATAGGAAAAATGGACCCAAAAAATTCCACAAAACTTCATAGAGTTAGATTACTCTATAACAAGCTCAACTACACAATTTGAATATTTTTGAAGATGATAAAATTGGTAAAAATAACTTTGCAATCTCACTCTGCTCTACCTCAAGTAAAATAGTGAATGCCAACTTCAAAAACTCTTATTTTTCAAGTAAAATTGGTAAAAATAACTTTACAATCTCACTCTCCTCCATTTCTAGTTGTTTGATCTAAATGGAACTAATTTTGGTTAGTAAAGGAATACGAATACAGCTGAGCTTAGGACGGCTTCTTGATGAAGTTGCTTGCTGAATGCTCTCTTTTCTGGGCTTTATTTTTTGCTTAGTTTCTAGTCATAGTGTCTTGGAGAGCTTGGGTTGAGCACCCTGAAAAGGCAGGGATGCTCAAGCCTTCTTCTGCCCCACTGTACTCCCTTTCTAAATCGCTAATTTTAGTTCATTAGGGAAATCTTGGTTTAATGAAGTTGTTTTTGTTGGTGCATTACCAGTTGTTAAAGTCGTGAAATGCTTAATTTCTTAATTTCATTTTGATCCCATGCTCAGTTGAGCCTGTAGTATTCAACTCATCTTATAAGCTAAATAGTCGTAAGTGTTATTTAAAGTAGATAGGTGATTTCTTATATGCAAGTTGTATAATACAATCATGTGAATAGTTAGTGATCATTTCAAATTAGATCCTTTTCTAATCAATAGTTGTAGTTATTTATTGTTTTAATTAGTTCAGAATGATTTTGGATTAGTTTATTTTCATAATTATGACCGAACTTCATCCGCACCTCTGCGGAGACGAATCTTGAGTACTCTAGCGAAAGCAGTACGCTTACGGCCGTTATATTTTACTTCGAAAATCCCTTTTTCTCTCTTCTCTCTCTATTTTTTTTAAGACATAGGAACCTGAGTGGGTTTTCCAGGTCTGTACTAATTAGTTTTTTGTTTTCCCGTAGATATGGCTATTAGAGTATCTTAGGATGATTGTTGTTCCACAGTATGTGGACTCTTATCGACTGGCACATTGTTATCTGCGAAATAGACTTTTCAAGGACCAGTCAGCTCCTGATTGGGCTAGCTTTATCAAGAAGTCCCCACCTGCCCACTGGATCATTTGTAGGTCGATTTATCGAATTGTGATCCATGGAGATCACAATGCCTATGTGTGACTTATTGGTCTTATAGTAGGGACTTACTTATTCCGTGGATGTCTTTTAAGACAATGTGGTCTTAAATGGACCACTCCGAGGCTGGACTATATCCCTCCAGAAGGTTAAGCGAACAACACTGCTTGTGGTCACTCTTGGATGGAGCATTGGCTTACCACCAAATCATCACCATGCCGAAGACATCTTGCTCTACCAATGTTTCCAAGTTCTATATGTTATGCAGAGGGAACATACCACGACATCAAAAGCTACCGAGAATAGTGACTCGTCTTAGATTGGAAAGAAAAGAGTTAAGGATCCTACTCCTCATAAGAAAACCCCTGAGTCAACAAGGAAAAGAAATTGAAGGTGGATTAACTTCGCCGCTTTAGACGAAATAAATTTTTATTTTGCCATAGTTTTGTTAATGTTTTTAGTGCACCTTTAAGTTGTATGCCTTGTAATTATTAAGAAATAAAAGTGACATGTGTGGATTATTCACTGCTTTTACTTCTTCTCTTTTTTTCTTTTCTCCTTTTTCTCTTTCTCTCTCTCTTTTTTTTTACAGGGCACGTTCTACATGGAACCTAGCCAGGTTCCCTAAACTATAGGCACGACCTTATTTCGGGCATGTAGGGTTGCTAGGCTCACACAGGATTTCCTACAATCTGCTACGATTTCTCTTCTTTTTAAAGTTGACAAGAAAACAAGAAAAGTGTGATAATTAACTGGGTCAGACTAATTGGCTTCCTAGGCATCTACATTGCGGAATCAACCCATGGTAGTTCATTTTGTTTCGGCATATCATGGGCCTCACTGGGCTAGAATGTAAAAAAGCTGTTATGGACCACCCAGCCATAATACTTTTTTAGTTGATTGAGATTTGCATGTCGTTCATATTCTTCTATGCCCATATTCGTTAATTTTATGCTCCTTCTAGTAGTATGAATAGGCCTATTCAATTGGGCCTAAACTTTCTTCTTAGATCCTAAATTGGGGCTCTAATTTATTTTAGCACCATGTCTCCTTCTTATAGGTCTCTAGTCTCATCTTTTTATTAATGGCTCTTAACATTCGAGCTTGGTACAAGTGAACATTATGGAAGCCTCATAGCCTTCTTTTAGCCAACATTATCAATTCCTCATACTGAGCCTTGGCCTATTCAAATTCTGGGATCTTACTTTTCGCTATGACCATTATTAAAGGTGTTGCTATCTCAATAGGGAGTATTGCTCCTATTCCATGCACTAAAGAATAGGGTGTTTCCCTAGTCGACGACTGGATCAAAGTTCGATATCCCCAAAGGGCAAATGGTAGTTTGTCTTGCCAATCTTTATAATTTTTAGCCATTTTCTCAATTATTCTCCGTATGTTCTTGTTAGTTCCTTCAACAGCTCCATCTACCTATGGTCGGTACATGGAAGATTTATAACGTTGGATTTTATACTTTTCTAATGAGCTAGCTACTTCCTTCATAAAGTGACTTTCCTCATCACTTATCAATTCATGTTGCACCCTATATCGACATATAATGTTGTTAATGATGAACTTTGCCACATGTTTTGAGGTGATTTCCACATAAGACGTTGCCTCTACCAATTTGTGAAATAGTCAATTGCTACAAGTATAGATCCTCTGGTTTTGCACTCCCCACCGTGGACTTCTTTCATCATCTGACAGGCCTCCTCATGAGTGACACAAAGTAAGTTAATACCCATGTTAGTATTTTTACACAACTTCCCTTTATCCTCAAAGTATTGTGAACTTCGTTAAGTATTGGAAGATGTCGTGATACCAGACATCAAGTTCAATAGTGCATGCTTTAACTATGTATAATGTGCGGGCTTATGTCTTCTTTCCACTACTAGTGGCATAGAATGAATGTCGCTTGGAATATTAATAGTTGAGGCTAGCTTGGCTAGGGCATTCACAAATTGATTGCTTTATATGGAACATACCTGTAGAACCCCCTTCATTGAAAAAATGGAAGGTCCCTTCTTCTTGATCCTTTGTTGGCAAATTTGCTAAGAAATTGGATACAACCCTTCCCTTAATTGCTGCTTGTGGTATATACTGGAAGTCTAATTCTGAAAGCATAATTGTCCATCTTGCTTGCTTACCATTGATCATTAGTTGCTATAGTAGGTATTTTATAGGGTCCATGGGTGCTACCACATATATTGTATGAGTTAGCATGTAATATCTAAGCTTCTTAGTTGCATATGGTAAGATAAGGGTAGTCTTTTCCAAAGGAGAATACCAAGTTTCGTGGTCGAGGAATTTCTTAATTAAATAGTAGACTGTTATTTCTTCTTCCTCAATCTTCTATGCCAGCATGGCACTAACACTAGCAAATAAGACAGTTACTCCTTAATCTTGTCGAATGCTTCTTAGCACTCTTTGGGTGATTATGGCTTGACCCTTTTCTTTAATTTCTATAATATGAGCTCGTATACTATGCTTAGCTTAGACATAGAGTGTCTGATGTATTATAGGCATCCTAGAAATCATCATATCTCCTTTTCTATCTAGGGAGATGTCATCTCCTTTATAGCTTTTATATCAAGGGATCAACCTCAATTCCTCTTAAACTAACCATGTATCCCAGTAACTTTCTAGAGGTGACCTCAAATGTACATTTTTGTGGGTTTAGAGTGTAGACCCATGTTATTCTTTCTTAATCCTATAAAGAATTTTTGAAGAATTAAGACATGGCCCGCACTTTCCTTGGACTTTATAATGATGTAATCCACACATTTCTCTGCATCCTTGTGCATCAGGTCATGCAGTAAGGTGGTAGCTGTCCTCTGATATGATGCCCCAGTATTTTTCAACCTAAACGCCATCACAATATAGAAATAGGTTCAACAAGGGCTGATAAAGGCAGTGGTACCTTCCTCAATCATTTTTATTTGATTGTATCTAGCATACCCGTCTATAAATCATAGAAGAGCATTTCTAGTGGTATTTTCAACCAGAACAACTACTTGTGGCAAAGAAAATCATCTTTTAGACTTGCCTTATTAAGGTTTCTAAAATCTACACACATTCATACCCTTCGATCCTTCTTAGGGACTTGTACTATGTAGCCATCTATTGAGTGTACAGTTAGTTTAACTTTGATGAAGCCGACATCCAAATGCTTTTGGACCTCTTCCTTTATCTTCAAAGCCCACTCTGGCTTCATTTGCATAGCTTTTGCTTTACTAGTTTGGCATCTGGATAGAGAGGAATCCTATGTTCAACAATATCTGAATCTATTCCTAGCATGTCTTTGTAAGACCAAGAGAACCCATTTGTAAATTCCTTTAGGAGGAAACAAATTCTTCCTACTCCTTAAGAGTTAAGGATTTTCCCATTTTAACTTCTCAGGGCTCTTGTATTGTCCCCAAAGTTAATTATTATAGTATCCTCTATTATGAAAGTTCAATTTTCATGATTTTCCATTACTTTAATAAAATCTTTTAAGATTAGCTCTTCATTTTCATCATTATTAGAGGTAAAACAGTCACAGGAATGAGACGTGTCATAAGCAAAAGGGTTCATCTTATTAAAATTAGAAATGAATACAACTAATGCAAAATTTATAAAAACAGAAGGTTGACTCTTAGACTGTACCCTAACCTACATACCAGACTCTCGTAAAGTTGTAGTGAAGATTTTCCCTACCTCCTCATCCTTCCAAGTCACTTGGATGTAGCTGTTCACACTAGGTTCGCTGATGAATTCAGTAGCATTGAAACCTGGGTTATCCATGGTAAGAGATAAGACAACAGCATGATCCTCCCTCCTCCTATACTCTTGCCCAAATAGCACACCAAAGATGTTGTTGTTAACGTAATTGATCTAATTTGGTGTGAATTGGTCTTTGCCACCTAAAATGAGCGTCTTCACCTGCAGTAATTAGCAATCATTAAACACTTCTAACCCTAGACTGAGGTCCCCTTTTCTTTTATATACTGGAGTTTAGGAAAATCATAAAAAGGGCAATTTTCTCCTTGATGGAGGAACTAACCATGAAGAGTGTGCAAATACGACGTTATGACGTAGTCCTTCCATTATCCGTTCTTGATTGTCATTTTACGCGCTTGCTCTTTCCATTGGGCATCAACTATTTCTTTAAGAGTGGGTTGGTACCTTAGTCCAAACTTGTAATTTTCCTATTAGGTCATGGGAAAGGTAATCCAACCTTGTGCCCTTCGACTTATAGCCCTCCTTGGGAACTATCTCCATCTTTTAAGAATGACTTTCACATTTAAATTTGAATAAGGATCAAAGTCAAAATGAGCTCGGTCCTTTTCCAGGAGTGCTATTGCTTCAAAATTATAGAGTTCTTCATCAGTTTGGCCATGCTCTATCTCAAATATTGGCCCTTTGCTGGTAATGGTGGCACATGGACTATCGGCTTTAATAGTGACCACTTCTCCCTTTATCAGCATTTTTACCTTCTGATGTAGCTTGTATAGGGCTGCCTGATGTTCATGGAGACATGGGCATCCTAAGAGCATATTAGAAGTGGCGAGAATGTCCAAAACCTAAAATTTTGTATTCCTCTAGATGAGACCCACATTAATAGAAGGAGAATAGTGCCCATGACTAATCTATTTGAGTTATCATATGCTCGAAGATGTGTTAAAAGGGCTGAGAGTTTACTTTCCTTAATTCCCAACCTCTTTGCAGTCATCCAAGGGCAAACATTCACAATTGACCCATTATCCACCATGGAAAAGGATACATGTTTCTGAACATAGGTCATAGTTAAATATAAAGCATTGTTGTGTGTTGTGCCTCCTGGTGGTAGATCCTCACTGTTAAAGGTTATAGTTCCTTTTTGATTACTGATAGAGGGCAACAATCCGTCAGGTGTGGTGTTGGGTGACAGGCCTATCTTCTTTAGGTGTTGGGTGACAGGGTCGTCTTACGTAGTTCTTCAGTTAAGAGCTGCATGTGCTTTTGTGAAGCCACCATAAACTACCAGATGGTTACATCAGCTTTGAGTTCTTTAACTGTTTTAACACAGGGTCATGTTTTTTAATCTATACGCCTTTTCCTTTTTCTAACGCCTACTGCGGGCTATCTTTAGCTTAATATTGCCTAAGCTTTGTGAGATGCTGGACCTAGCCTTTACTTCTTTCCACTAGAGAGTCCTCCTTTCTATCTTCTGCTCAGAAGTCTTCGTAACTCTCTTGACCAAACCAAAATCCTTGTTGACTTTCATACACATCTTCCTCATCATTTTCCCATACGCCACAGACTTCAAACTACTGTGTAGGGAGGCAAACCTTAGGCTTTGGTATATAATCCGAAAGGCCCCAATCATCCTCATGATTATTGTTGATAGTAAAGATGTTATCATGGTCGCCAAGTGGATTTATGCTATTGTTAGGCTTTTAAGCAGCCTTAGGCAAAGGTAGTTGTCCCGAGTTGAACATTCGCCCTAACCTAGTCTTGAAGGTCCAACAATTCTCAGGGTCATGCCTCGGGCACACTGATAATTCCAGTATTATGTCGGATCGAAGTTCTTCCCTTGCGTTGTTACCTCGGTCTATAGTTTGATTTCAAGAGATCAATCACTCTCTTAACTAGCAGCCACTCTAAGGTTGTGCACAAATAGTCCATATGGGAGTATCGTGATGCAGAGTAGCTCCCGAGCTTAGGCCTACTTTCACTAGTGAGGGTCATAAACCAAGTTGGCCAAATATTGACCCTAGGTCAAGGACTAGGTCCCCCTAGGTCAATATTGACTTGGGGCCTTGAGAGGTCCAATTAAACATATGAAAGGTGGTTGGGCTAATAGTAGCCCTGAATAAGGGGTTAACCCCTTAATCCTCCTGAAACCACCTCATTAGCTCATTTTCATTTTCTAAGAAGAACACTTTGCTCCATTTATACCTCAAATTTAACTTGGCAAATGAGCTCCACTTTTTTCCAATTATACATGGATGGAAAGTCCTGAATGTCTATTTTCTAACTAGTCTTAAATCACACTCAACCTCCAAGTACTGAGGAAGTTATGGGCTAAATACCAAGCAAGGGTCAATCCAAGATTGGAAAATGCACGATTCTAATTATGAGCTTAATTAAGGAGGTTATGGCGATAAACTTAAAGATTAATTAGTATGGGATGATTCTTTACACAAAAGGGAAGAGTTGATAAGTGGCAGTAGCTCCATTAGAGGAGTAAAGCCTAGGCTCTTTAGAAAATGGTGAATGAATCCTGAAAAATACAATTCATAGTGATTGTAATTATCTTAACATCTTAATTTATTTTCCTTGGATATTTTTTAAGCCTCCTATTGGTCCACTTGTCTCCCTAATGTACACCATATTTTGTCTCTGATTGGCTATTTATAGACTTAATTACCTCCACAAAAAAGCAAATTTGATGAATGATATGAGAGCTTAAAGCTTGGTTTTCCTCAAAATCTCAAATTCTTTATCTCTCTTAAAAAGGTGGTGATTTGAGTCTTTCCTTTAATCCAGTCACTGGTGCTAAGGCTTTATAGGGTTAGAAGGTGGGTTGATTTAATATAGGTAGTGATTTAACCTTTTGCCTGGATATATCCTCTTTGATTTATCTGTTGTTTACATATTTTAAGTATTGATTCATCTCTATTAGAGACTTTCTTCTAATTGGGAATTTTCTTTCTTGGTTTATCCTTGGAAAGATTGGTCTTCAACATTATTGGGCTCATCTACATGGATTTCACATCTTTATTTGGTCACTATACATCATTCGGTATCAGAGCATAATGATCCTGTCTCTTGGTAAGCATCCATTCCAACCATCCTAGTGTTGGAATTGCTTAAAGTTTCCCCCTTTCTATGCTATTTTGTCATTAGTTCTTCTGCTTTAAATATCTTATCTAGTCCACAAAGAACTCTAATTATAGCCCAAATACAAACGCCAACCTAAACACATTCCTAAAACTCCATAAAAAGCCAAAAATACGAAACCAGAGATTTGGTGCTGCCACCCCGTGCCACTTGGCACGCCCATGTCAAAATTCTGCACTTTGAAAATTAGATCCGAAGATTTGGCACGACCATCCCTTGCTACCTAATTGATTGTGCCCCCTTCCTGCACTTTTAAATCCTATTATAGAGAACTGGCTTGACCCCCCATGCTCCAGAGCACGACCATGCCTTCTCCCACTTCACTGTTTTCCTGCATGTGCTCCTCCAGCACACCCGTGCCTTCTTTGTTTTTGCCCTTCCCCTTTCTTGCTTTTCACCTTTGTGTCAACCATGAACAGTGAGGACAATCCTTCTCACTCCTTGAACATTCCTTTTAAGCAAACCCATAAATAGGTAGGGTCCTTGTAGAGCTTCAAGAGAAAATAAGGAAGCTCAGTCAAGAGGTTGCACAAGTAAGAGAATATACTCCACGAAACCTTTATCGACGATGCTGCGATGCTCACCCTATAGACATTGAATACTCTTCCTCCCATACAGACTTTGAGGATAAGGAAGGAAGACCAAGAAGACTAAGGCATTGAAGGGATTATCTTCGGGATCTCAAACTTGAGGCTGCGAAATTTGATGGCAATCTTAACCCGGAGAACTATCTTGATTGGGTTTAAGCCCTTGAAAGGATCTTTGAACTCCAAGATTACAACGATGAGAAGGCCTTCAAGTTGGCCATTCTTAAATATGAAGGGGTATGCTTCATTATGGTATGAACATTTGAAGAAGAGTAGGGCTAGAGAAGCCAAACACAAAATTAAGACTTGGTCCAAGCTCAAGAAGCATATAGACAAGAGATTTCTACCTTCTTCTTACAAAGAAAAACTGTATCTCAAGATCACCTCTCTTAACTAAGTGAATCTAAAGGTAGAAGAGTGCACTAGGGAGTTTAAACAACTCTAAATGCGGGTTGGCTTGGATGAAGAACCCGAACTCAAGATTGCTCAGTTCATTACGGGTTATCTCTTAGCATTACTAGCAAGGTGGAATTACAGCCTTAACCTTTGATGGCGCGTGCCACCTAACTATCAAAATTGAGAAGCAATTTAAGGCTAGGAATCCCCTTTACACCTCCCTGGCTAAAAGCCCCTCTACTCACATTGACCGTGAAACCCTGCAGGTTTAAGTCAAAGCTCCTGATAAGGGCAAGGGAATCGCTAGTGAGCCTCCCAAGAAGTTGGAAGGAAAGAAATGTTTTAAGTGTCATAATTTTTGGCATTTTCAAACCAATTGTCCCTATAAAGAGGCCCTTACAATCAAGGAGGTAAAAGAGATTCAAGTTGTTGATGAAGAATCAAGTAAAGAAGACGATGAAAATGATGGTTCTACCTTGGTGGCCCCCGATGTTGGAGAAATATTGTTGATCAAGAGGTCCTTGCATTCGACAACGATTCTATGAAAATAGCCAAAGGGAGCAAATCTTCAGCTTAAGATGCACCATTGGAGAGGTTTGTAATTTAATCATAGATGGTGGAAGTTGCACAAATGTGGCCTCTAACAAACTCATTTACAAACTTCAAATTCCCACCAAGGAGCATCCTACTCCATAGACTCTTCAATGGCTAGGACCAAGCAATGAGGTAACCACTTTGGGGTAAACTCTTATTTCATTGTCAATTGGTCCTTACTGTGGTGAGGTACTATGTGATGTCCTTCCTATGAATGCATGTTATTTATGTTTGGAAGACCATAAATGTATGATAACCATGTGACTTATGATGGGTATGCCAATACTTATTCACTTAACCACAATGATAAAAGCCTCACATTGGCCTCTTTACCTCCACTAGAACGTCACAAAGCTAAATCGAGGAAGGGAAGTGAGAAAATCCCCCACAGAAGTGAAACACAGGAAGAGTGTACCTCTAGTAAGAGCAAGCCTCGAATTACCTTAGTATTGGTAAAGCCAAACACTGGTGAGGGAGGGAAACCCTTCCCCCCTTGGAGCTCGCCAAGAGCTTGAGGATGAAACCCCTAAAGCATCCATCCCTAAGGTCCCATTACCCATCAAAATGGTGTTGGAAGAAGACCCTTATGCAAGTAATCAAGCCACAAGCTTCACCTCTTGTGAGTATGATGGTTTTGGGATAACTTGTGATGATTATGTTGAGATCTTCAATGAGCTCATGAGGCCTAGGAGAGCTACTCAATGCTTTGATATTCACCCAAAGATCTTTAACAATTCCTACCCATTCAAGAGGAGAGAAGTACTCAGTACCTTAAATGTTATCAAACCCAAGAATGGAAAAGGGCATGCAAGGGTGATGACAAAGAACTTTAATTCCAAGGATTTGAGGTAAAATCCTCCTCAAGAGGGTTGATGCAGAGGAACTCCCGAACTTGATCCCACTCCCACAAGTGAGGGTCATGAACCAAGTTAGCCCAATATTGACCCTAGGTCAAGGACTAGGTCCCCCTATGTCAATATTGACTTGGGGCACTTAAGAAGGTCCAATTAAGGATAAGAAAGGTGGTTGGGCCAATAGTATGCCTAAATAAAAAGTTAATCCCTTAATCCTCCCAAAACCACCTCATTAGCTCATTTTTAGTTTCTGGGCAGAATACTTTTATTCATTTCTAGCTTAACTTTAACCCATCAAATAAGCTCCAATTTTTTTCAATTTATATATGGATGGAAAGCCCTGAATGTCTATTTTCTAATGAGTCTTAAATCTCACTCAAACACCAAGGATTGGGCAACTTGTAGGCTAAACACCTATCAATGGTCGACCCCAGACTAGAAAATGCATAGTTCTAATTATGGGCTTAATTGAGGAGGTTATAGTCGTAATTTTAGAGATTAATCAGCATGGGATGATCCTTCACACACAAGGGAAGAGTTGACAGGTGGAGGCACCTCTATTGGAGGAGTAAAGCCTACTCAAGGCTCTCTAGAAGATGGAGGATGAATCCTCAAAAATACAGGTTACAGTGATTGTAAAAATTTAAATATGTGAGAACATTTATTTACCTCATTTTGACCTTGGGTAATCCAACACTTACTAATTTTTTATTCGAATCTTGAGAAGCCCCACATTTTATTCTCCACTTTGAGCTTTTTAGAAATTTAAATGCTTATGGGAACTTGTTAAATATTTCAAAATTAGGGGCAAATAATTTTACAAAATTTGTCCATTCTTCATAGAGTTCTGTAAAATAGAATATCTGGGATGAAATTTTTTTCTTAGGTCTATAAGGGTTAGAAACAAGAGAGAATCTTGAGATGGCTAAATTTTTCTTCTTACTTTTGTCCTACTTTTTATATTTAATACCACTTGCATAAAACTTCGAAAAAATATTACCAGTTGTAGTATTTAAATCCATAAAGTAGAGGCAAGATTAAGAAGAATTATCAATGAAATCCTTTACCTCATTTTCCTTACTTATTAGAGTTGATAAGTCTGGAATATTCTTTTTGAACTCATACTCTTCTTGGTCTTGGTTTTCCACTAACTCAAAGAAGCTCACTATTGTCATCACCATTCTCATCATTGCACTTTTCATCTGGGCTGTTTCTATCATCAACATATTGAACTTTGAATTTAGTGATCTCAATTGTCACCTTGTTTGTAATTGTATCAAGATATAAATCCATAATGCCAACAAAGATAATCCTAAATCTCTTTGGAACTCTTACAATGACAAACTAGTTCTCAAATATCAATAGAAAGGCTGTGGTATAGCATATTAATGGCTTTAGAATATTTGCACGTCATCTTGTAATCATCTTTGGTAAACTGATCCTTTGATTTTCCAATGGCAATGGGACCTTTCTTGATAATCTCCCAAAGATCATGATCATTATGCTTAACATAGAGTTCTATAATTTCCTGCCACTAGAAATAATTACTACCAGTAAAAGAGGTGGACAATCAGAATTAAGATTATAACTAGCCACGAGATCTAAGCCAATAGATGGTTAAGTCTGATAAATAACACCCGCTCTAATACTAATTGAAAATTCAGATTGCCCTAAAGGGGGCGAATAGGGTGATCACAAAAACCTAAATTCAAAATCAAATGTAAATGCGCAAATCAAATAGAGATAATGCGCAAAGATATTTTAATGCGGTTGGGCCTTAATTAAGCTTAAGTCCCCACCTCGAGTTATCTAACTCTAGGATTCAACATTTTACTTTTCTAACTAAGATGAACTCTTTAACAATCTCCTAGAGCTACCTCACTCCAGATATCCCAAACACTTAAACCAACCTCTTGAGTTAAGTTTGGGGGAGCTGACCTTACAACTCCTAAGCTTACTCCTTAATAAAGAACAATTCCTCACAATCACAACTTTTGATCTCAATACAATATTTAGAACAATATCACAATGTAAGACTTAATGCTTTTCAACTTGCTTGGTTGCTTGCTTTGCTTGCTCTTTTCCCTTTGGCCTCTATTTATAGGCTTTAGTGGTTGTGCTCTCATCCTGCCAAGGAAGGAAATTTTGCCCAAAATACTTTGAAATTGCATTTCAAGTCCCTAAAATCTAGTCAGCAGATTCTGATTTGATTTTCTTGTAATCTTGGCCACGGTAAATTTGATATAAGGTTGCACAGAATCTTTTCCTTGCTTTTCTAAAATGTTGTTGATATTCATTTAGAACCAAATGAAATATCAAGAGATTTTGATTCTTGATTAAGATTTCATCATCCTTCTAATTTTGATTTTCTTTTGCAAACTAATATAATGATTCTTACATAATATCATCGGCAGAACTTTTGTTTATTTGATTTAAATTTGTAAGATCAAATCATATCATTTTGTTCTAGCAAGTATAATGGATTAGAAGCATGCTTATTTTGTGAGGATAAAATCATAGCAAGGGAATATCAAGTGATTTGATTCTTCAAAATTTGAAATTCAAATTTTGAATTAGCTAAATAATTTCTTTAATTAACACCCCAATTATCAATCAACTAAAATTGTTTTGATACTAAATGATGCACACATATTTTCTCTCCATAATCGTACACATGACTTACTAGTATAAAAGAACTACTTTCTCCATGCATATTTTGAGTTTGCTTACCACTCATTTTCATACCCTAATCCATAGCTAATTATAAAAGCAAGTCACTTCACAATTTCACACATAACACTAATTATATTGTTTGTTATCATCAAAATCAATATGTAACTCTTAGAGTCAATACATAATATAAAAGACAACATACATAACTTCTAATCTGAATTAAGTGTAGATAAATATTCAACATATTCACTTACAGAGTCCAGTTCCTAGGAAGAAAAATGTTCAAAGCTTCTACAACCATAATTGCAACTATTATGTTCAACCTTTGGATGTATGCTTCAAAGTATTGTGTGAGCAAGCCTGTTCTAGTGCACTGGGTGTGGAGGGTATAAGTAATTACCACTCCCTTGTACTGCTGTCAATATTTAGAAAGTGATCTAACATTTTACTTTTCCAAAAAAAAAAAAACAAAGCATCAAGCGATAGGATGAGAGGTACCTTTTCAAGCAATTCAAGATTAGATTTCCCTTAATGCATGAACGGTTAACAATTGAATTATTTTACTTACTGATTCACATGGAGCAGTCATTCCCTGTGCTATGGCTTTAGAAGTCAAGATATCTATCACATTCTGTATAACATGCATCATTCGAAGAACTTTCCCCAACAATGGAGATTCCTCTGACGTTGTATACCAGATACATCTTTTGCATAAACTCCACAGCCATATCTCGTACTCTTCCTTTGCTTTCATCACCCATTAGTTTGCTATAGCCGACATTCTCTAAGTGTACATTTGATCATAAAAAGTCAATCTAGAACACCTAGTCTTTTTTTTAATGATCCCCAATGTCGAATCTTGAGTCAACAAAATAAATTAAGAACTAACAAAACATTATTATCATAGGTGTATGTATAATACAATGTACACTTCAGTTGAGAATTTATGGATTCAAAATGTGATCGATCCGCCACAAAATGTCCACATCCGATAGGTTTTTGAGTTGGCTGAACCACATGTTCGCTGCATTATAAAATGTAACTTATATATTAGAGCGATTTTTCTTTATTGTGACCGAAACGAAATGCAATCACAATCGAAATCGCATTTTGAATCCTTGGTTAATATACTAAATTATCATAAAATATTTTGTACTAGGATCATGATATGTCTTATCATTTCTTTGATATGCCTCAGTGAAGCAGTCAATTAGACCAAGTTCTATAAGTACACATGTAGAGGATTAAGCACAGGGGCTTATAGTATGTAATGTTAAATCTAATAACAGTACTATAAATGTAACACCTTTTAACACACACAAATTTATCCCGTATAATGGCATAACTTATACAAAATAAATGTTCATTACAACCAAAGTAATGAACATTTAGATATGCCTAATCAAAAAGCGTTAGGATTGATTATCCGCTACTTAAGCGTTAGGATTGATTATCCGTGTGACAAAATAATCAAAAAGCCTAGTGACATTTAGATATGCCTAATCAAACAACCAAAGTAAAATAATGACCATTTTATACAAAATAAATGTTCATTACATACTTGTCCAAACCAAAAAAAGGATATTCTAATTAACTAAACTCTACGGAGACCAAGACTCATCATATGAGTTTTGAACACATCTCTTGGAGTAGGTTTAGTTAATGGATCCGCTATCATCTTAACAGTAGATAAGTATTTTACAAGAACTTCTTTCGACTTTATGCCATCTCTTATAAAATGATAACGCCATTTAATATGCTTGGCCTTCCTATGGAATTTAGGATCCTTAGCATATTGGATAGCAGCAGTATTGTTGCACCAAATTTCTACAGGATCATTAACTCGTGGAGTAAGATCAAGATCCTGGAGAAAACTCCTCAGCCAAACTGCCTCCTGAGTGGCGAGGCAACAAGCGACATATTCTGCTTCCATAGTCGATAGGGCTATGCAATCTTGCTTCTTGCTGCACCAAGATATGGCTCCCCTACCCAGGGTGAAGACATATCCAGAGGTGGACTTAGACTCATCTAAGTCTCCACCCCAGTCAGCATCAGTGTACCCCCTCAATCTTAGGTCTCCTCCTTGGTAGCAAAGTACCAAGTCAGTAGTTCCTCGAAGATAACGCATTATCCTCTTGACGGCTTGCCAATGAGCATTCCCAGGGTTGCTTTGGTAACGACTTACCAAACCAACCGCGAAGCAAATGTCAGGCCGTGTACATAACATGGCATACATTAGGCTTCCGACTGCACTAGCATAAGGGACACTACTCATTTTCTGTTTTTCATCATCTGTTGTTGGACACTGTTCTAGACTCAAGGTTAAGCCCTTGTCGATCGGGGTATCAACAGGTTTGGAATAATGCATCCGAAACCGTTCTAAGACTTTCTCAATATATGCCTTTTGATACAAACCGAGAAGTTTCCTGGAACGATCTCTTATTATTTCCAGCCTAGGACATACCTAGCTTCACCCATGTCCTTCATCTCAAAGACAGAGGACAGCCACCGCTTAGTGGCATTGATCATCTCCAAGTCACTCCCAGCTAGTAGAATGTCATCGACATACAAAGTAAGAAACATAATTCCTACTTTTGTCTTCTTGACATATACGCAGTGGTCTTCTGAGACCATGGTTAAGCCAAACGCAGTAATGGTTTCATGGAATCTGAAGTATCATGCTCTTGAAGACTGTTTGAGGCCATATATGGATTTTCTGAGACGACAAACTTTGTCTTCTCGCCCTTTTGATACGAAACCAAAAGGTTGTACCATATATATCTCTTCCTCAAGGGACCCATTTAGGAAAGCAGTCTTCACATCCATCGGGAACAGTTCTAAGTCCAGATGGGCAACTAGTGCTAGAAGTAGGCGAATAGAGGCTAATCTCACCACAGGAGAAAAGGTTTCCTCATAGTCTACTCCCTCAACTTGGGTGTAGCCTTTTGCCACCAACCAGGCTTTGAACTTATCAATTGACCCATCCGCCCGACGTTTTACCTGGAAAACCCACTTGTTTCCAATGGCTTTACGTCTAGGAGGAAGGTTGACTAGATCCCATACTTCATTCCTAGCCATTGAGTCCAACTCATCCCTCATGGCATCCATCCATTCTTCCTTATTTGGTGAGTCAACAGCCTCTACATAAGATGTTGGCTCTTCTATTTCCAAAGGCATGCAGAAGAAAACGTTCTCTTCGATTTGAAAAAATCGGCGAGGAACTCTTCCGCGCTCACTCCTTCGGGTTATGCTAGGACCTGATTGCATTGTCTGTTCAGATTCCAACTCTTCTCTCCCCCTTTTTCTCTGAGGTACCAAACCTTGAGTAGGAGAAGTCCCTCGAGGCACAGAACCTCGAGTAGGAGTGGTGTCACTCCAACTAACCCCTTGGGGTGTGGGCTGGTGAGTACGAGGACTATCCTCGTTTTTGTTAACGGGAAACTGAGGGTCTTCCTCGTTCTCAGGTTGGGCATCCTGAGCAAACAAGCTTCCTTCAGCAGGAATGATGGGTGTACTCCCACTATCTCCAGCATCAGGAAAAAATTCCCTATCCTCGGTGATACGGTTAGTGTGCATATCCTCCCCTTCACCGAGAGGTAGGTTTAGTTGTAACTCATACAATTGTAAGTCCTATTTGACTTCACCAATAGTTGGGAACTCATCCTCAAGAAAGTCGACATTTCGGGAATCAATTTCCTTCATGCCGCCACTAGGATGTTCTCCGTACATCACATAACCTTTTGAATGTTCAGGGTATCTAATAAAGACCATCTTAGTGACTCTTGGACCAAGTTTGCCATATCTATGAGTCGGGTTATGCACATAGCCTGCCGACCCCCATGGTCGTAAATGGTCCAAAAGAGGTTTCCGACTGTTCCATAACTCATATGGAGTAGTTGAAACGCTTTTACTGGGTACTCTGTTTAAGATGTAAGTTGCTGAAAGCAACGCATCACCCCAGAAGCTAATTAGGAGATTAGCTTGAGCCATCATTGACCTAACCATGTCAAGTAATGTACGATTCCTACGCTCGGCAACACCATTTTGTTGTGGACTGTAAGGAATCGTAAGATGTCTAACTATACCCTTTTCCTCACAAAAACTCTTGAACATATCAGAGAGGTACTCTCGACCACGGTCGGTCCGAAGAGTCTTAACTCTTCGATCCAACTTAGTCTCTACCTCTAAGACAAAGCGTTTGAACACATCTAAAGCTTCATGACGATGTGATAACAGATAAACATATCTGTATCTAGAGTAATCGTCAATTAGAGTGAGGAAATAAATGGCACCATTACGTGCCTTTACATTCATAGGTCCGCAAATGTCGGAGTGAATGAGATCTAAGGCACCAAGCGCCCTAGAAGCCTTACCAAAAGGTTTCTCTGTTGCTTTGCCAGCTAAACAAGGTTCACATTTAGGTAGCCTAACTTTAGTAAGCGATCCTAATAGACCTTCTTTAGCTAGTCTAGTCATTCTTTCTTGACCAATATGGCCTAGTCTAGCATGCCAAACAACAGAATCATGGTCTGAATCAACAGATGACACAAAAACAGAAGACGTATTATTACTATAATACTCATTATCCAAGTCCAAAACAAGGAAATCATCTACCAAAGATGCGTGGCCAAACAAATTGCCACTATAAAAAATGTCTAAATCGTCAATACAAGAAACAAACTGAAAACCTAATTTCATTAAAGAGACATAAGACACTAAGGAACATCGGACTCCAGACGCATAGAGAGTGTCGTGAAGAAGTAACGAATTCCCTCCACGCAACTTAAGCCGATACGTTCCGACTCCTAGAACGTCCTCTGCAGTGCCATTTCCAAGAGTCATAGTCCCCACCGGACAAGGGTGAAAGTCTACAAACCCAACTCGATCTCGAACTACGTGCTTGCTTGCTCCGGAATCTACAATCCATACTATAAGTACCCTAATTTTGCTGCAGAGCCTCGAAATGTTAGGCTTGGGTTATGTACTGATGGATTTAAACCTTACACTTTGTCTTCAAGATCCTATTCCATTTGGCCAGTGGTGTTACACCTTATAACCTTCCCCCTGAAATGTGTATGACCACACAATTTATGTTTCTCACTTGTGTAATCCACGACCCTAAAAATTCCAAGAACAAAATAAATGTATATTTACAACCACTTGTTAATGAGTTGAATGAGTTATGGGATGTTGGAATTGAAACATACGACATATCTACGGGGAAGACATTTCAAATGAAGGTTGCACTTATATGAACCATCAATAATTTCCTGGCATATGGAATGTTGTCTGGGCAGAGCACTTTCGCTTGTCTAGTATGTATGAAATAACAAGAGGTTTTAAGACTAAAAAATGGAGATAAATTCTTGCGGCTTCATTGCCATAAGTGTTTCTTGCCAAGCACTCATGCATTTAGAAGAAGAAGAACTTCATTTAGAAATGGCAGAACTGTCACGAGGGGTCCTCCTCGCTGTCTTTTTGGGGAACATCTTTATGCTGAGGTGGAACACTACCCGATGGTAACGATAGACGGTGACTTTCAAATACCAGGATTTAAGAAAAATGAGTATAACTGGACGAAAAAGAGCATAATCTGATAGTTGCCTTACCGGCAACATTAGTTGCTCCTTCATAATTTGGATGTGATGCACATAGAAAAAAACTTTTTCGAAAACATCATTAACACTATTATGGATGTTTCTGGAAAAACAAAGGACAATATCAAATCAAGAATGGATGTTGTAGATATATGTGATAGGGAAGAATTACACTTGCAACCAAGCCCAAGCAACAAAACAATTAAACCAAAAGCAAAATTTGTTCTTGTTCTGGATAAAAGAAGAGAGCTGTGTGAATGGGTAAAACGACTTAACATGCCTTATGGATACTGCGCTAATTTGAGGAATATTGTGGACCCCAATGAAGCAAAGTTCAACAATGAAAAGTCATGATTGTCATGTGTTTATCGAGACTCTGTTACCAATTACATAATTTACATTTAGTGCTCCCCCGGATGAAGTGTTAAAACCTCTCTTTGAAATACGTCAGTTTTTTAAGAACTTGTGCTCCACAACATTACAAGAGGATGCGCTTGAGGAAATGCAATGGAACATTGCAATTACTCTATGTAAGTTGGAGATGATATTTCCTCCAGGATTCCTCAATGTCATAAAACACTTACCGATACACTTGGCAGAAGAGAGACTACTTGGTGGTCTTGTACAGTACCAATGGATGTATCTATTTGAGATGTAAAATATATTATATTTGATGAAAATGGATTTAAACAACTAAACTATGCAATCACTTACAAGTAATTGGTCAATTGTTTTTGTTAGGTACTTCGGTCGTTTAAAGAAAGAGATTAAACAACAAGCGTATCCTGAAGGTTCAATTAAAGAAGCTTACTTAGAAGCTGAAAGGATGTTTTTTTGTCTCCTATTACTTCAGCCCTAATGTGCCCTCCATACACAATAGATGTGAAGAAATAAGGATTGCGATGAACATAATAACCATGTCCCAACTCTAGTTGTGTTTGAGCCATAAAGAACCGCGATTGAGAAGGAAAGATTAAGGTATCCCACAGATGCTTAATATATTGTTGCTCATCTTAACGTGCTATTAAAATGTGATGAAGTTAAGCCTTATATTGGGTGAGTGCTAACCTTCAACAACAAAAGTTGCATTGAGTATATGCTTGAAAAAAATGTGCATTTACAATGTGTACAAAATGTCGCAGAATTTTCATAGAACATGTTCGAACTACATATCCCATGTTAGTGATGCTGATGTTGATACCATTATTAAACTCACTTTGTAGATTGGTTTTGTTAAAATGTAATTAATAAGGCTCGTTCACTTAAAATTATTTGGACACAATTACATGCATTGTATTAACTCAAACCACATCCTTTGTCGCCTTAGGTACATTACATTTAACTATTCGACAGTTACAAACATTTGTACTTGACACAATTGGTGCGAAGCCTAACAGACATGTGTCAATGTGGACTACATATAGAGTTAATGGATTCAAATTCCACACAGAAGCACGTAGTGTTGAGAATAAAACATACAATTGTAGTGTTGGTGTGTGTGGAACTGGAGAAGGTGATATCAAAAACGATTATTATGGCGTACTTAAAGATATCAAAGAAATCGAGTGTGTAGGTGAACCAATTAAAAAATGTGTGCTATTCAGTTATGAGTGGTTTGATCCCACATTGAATCATGGGGCACGATCTCATAGACTAAGCAAACTTGTTGAGGTTCACCACACAAGGAGGTACAGAAAGTACAATCCATTCATCTTTCCAAACACTACATCACAAGTGTGCTTCATGCCACATCCAGATCGGTCAAGGGATAGGGTCAATTGGCTTGTTGTAATACCAACCAAACCAAGAGCCAGAGTGGATATGTAATATACTCTCTCCATTTCTTACCAAAAAACAGGCATTGATTCAGGTATTTCATATATGGATTCTACCCCTCATCAAGGTATGTTCTCCATCCGAGGTCGAGGAAGAGGGAGGAGGATCTCCAGCGCCCAAGCTGGTGCAATGGCCATTGATTCACCCTTCTTCCCAACACTTCACACAACAGGCGCTGTAAGAACAATTTCCACTCAATTTGGGGCAGTTTCTATGGGGTTTTTCACTACCCATACCCCATATATCCCTCACCAGACATTTATTTCCCAACAATATGCATATAACATTGCAACCAACATCCGTGTTCCCAACCAAACCAACCCTACTCCCCCACCTATCGATCCTAACTCTAACCAGTCTCAGCAAGATATTAGAACTAGAGATTGTGAAGCACAGCTTAATCATGGGAGCAATCGGCTAAAGACATATATTGTGCCATATGGTAACAGGCAAGTGGTAAAATTATTATGTGTTTGCTATTGAAAGTATTTTGTGTAATGTTTCGTTAATTGGATGTTTTCTGTTGAAATAGGTTTCTCCCAAACGAATTTGCTATTGGAATGATTTCCTAAATCTTCCAAAGCAAATATGATGCCCATTGACCTTCCTAGGGTAAAGTGCCAAGACAAGCTAGAGATTTGTGGTTTGGAGAGTTTAAGGTAACTATAGTTACTACACATTCACACTTTGTGTGTATTTGATTCATTATTATGATGTTATTTGACGTATTTGTTGTTTTATTATGTGAAAAAGTGGTTTACTTGGGATCCTATCCATGAGGATCACATAAGGAAAAATTTTGAAAATAGAGGCAAATCATGTTTGAGGGACTTCCTTGCTAAGGAAAGGAAGTACAACAAGCAGCCTGCATGACTTCGTGATGAGTAATGAAGAGGACTCCAATAACATTAGGCAAACGAATCGTACAAGAAATTAGGTGAAAAAACCCCCAAAAAAACTGACTTGGTGACCCAGCTAGTCTTGGACCATCTCTTCACACATGTGGCTTAATCCCTATGCATAAGCGTAGGAGGCATTTGGTAACTAATTGTACATATTACAACTTCTTCTAGTTATTTGGTTGATTGTGGTGGTTATCATGGTTTTCTAAATTTGTTTGACATGTAAAGGGAGCAACTTGGGACAGAGCCAACAATTGTCGAGTTATTCATCCGCACTCACAAACTTCATAGCAAAGAGGAGGGACCTTAGGTTAATAAGAAATCATAACAAACATACGTAAGTTATTCTCGATGGTCAAACTTAATTAGTGGTTCATACACTTTTATTATGTATGATATATTTGAATTTTTTAAAATATATTGATATCTTAGGAATCATTTGAGAAAGAATTTCAAAACATCATCAACTCTTAGGGACCTTAGATGGCAATTCCCAAGATCAATCTTAATCTCTTCGAAATCCAAACGAGTTGTGAGTGAAGGCCTATACGAACAAAAAGAGTCGTATTTATGGCATTAGAGATAAGGCAGTCAACACTAGGGAGTCCTCCTATTTCAGTCTCTCTCAGCGAGCCGGTATAGTAAATTTAACCATTATTTGTATTTCATTCATTAATAGAAAAGACTGAGTTAAGTCGTTGTCACTAATATATACTTCATATATATACATGGTTTTCCACAGGTACAGGTCAGGTTTCATCCCAACAGAAGTTGGACGATTTAAGGGGCACGGTGACCAACTTAGGAGGTGAGCTAACCATGTAAGCTCAAATATATCATAGGCTTGTAGAGAGATATAAGCGATTAGAGGAGTCCAACCAAAGGATGAGCCAGCAAACAATGAGTATGAATCAGCAAATGGCGGCCTTTTTTTCAAATATAACAATCTTCCGGTTCGGGCTCCCAACCTCGCTTCACTAACCCCCCATAACATGATAAAGAAAATGAGGATGACGATGACGATGAAAAGCATGATTTGGTTGCTTCTTCCCTCTCTATTCCTTGCTTATATACACATATATGTGCATTTCCATCTCTGTTTTTTCTCTTTTTAACATGGTTTGTTGAGTATACTTATATTTTCAAGCATATATTGTTTGAATTTGTGATGAATTATGATGAGACACTTGAAAGTATTTGGTTTGTATGTGATCGTTGGATTTGTTGTTGGATGACATTTGTTGAAAGCGCTTTTGGTGAAGCATTGGCATCGAGGGGGTTGTCCTCGATGTATTTTCTTGCAAGAAATGAATTGTATTTGTAATTTGAGACAATTGCATAAACAAATATTTTAGTTTAAAAAATGTAAACCTAGCGACGAATAAGCGACGGACTGGCCATGGTGAGCCATTTTTTTAAAAGACACTAACTTAGCGATGGAATAATCATTCCGTCGCTATCAATGATAAAAATTCCGTCTCTGATTCCGCAGCTGATGGTGACAAAATGAATATTATGTCTCCCAGTTGCGCACCTATCTTTCCTGCCATCCCAACTTATCCGTCGACCGTTCCGTTGCCAGGTGGCGACGAAATTACAAAATTCCGTCCTAGAAGAGACAGTGATGACCAAATATGTCACAGCCAAATTCCATCGCCAATTTCGTCACTAGGTTCAAATTTCCGTGGCTAAAATGCATTTTTCAGTCGGTACTACCATTGCTGAACGACCTGTTTTGTAGTTGCGGACATGTTGGAAATGCTTGTGCTTTGGCAAAGGAAAAACTTATTTTAGAGGGTTACACAAATGGTATATGGCTTGTTCTTTGGCAATGGAAAAATCTACTTTAGAGGGTACTTGACTACTTTTGCAAGGGGAGCTGTATTATAGCAGTCTAAGCTCAAAAAATGTGTGGCTTTGTCAACCACGAAGGCCGAATATATTGTAGCTATTGAAGCATGTAAGGAGATTTTGTGGATAAATATTTTTTTACTCAAAGTGGTTCACAAGCAAGAAAAATATGTGTTGCGATGTGATAGCCAAAGTGTTATACTTCTGGCCCAAAACTCCACATTTCACTCCCCGTTCAAAATATATAGATGTTGGCTATCACTAGATTCGGGAGTTTATGTAAGATAAACTTCTATAGCTTGAAAATTTTCAAACATGAAAATTGGTCAGACATGTTGACCAAGGTGGCATCGACTGAAAAATGTTGCGTGTGGTTCCCCCCCCCCCCTTAAGTCGAGAAGGGGGAGATTTATTGGGTTCCCTCCATAATTGATGGAACCCACACATTAATAATGGAAGGTGAGCTCGCCAGATGCTAGCTGAATTGTATAAGTGGAGCAATAAGGTGGTGAGTGTGCTTTTCTTCAAATGCATTTCATAGTCTTGACCTCAAGTGTGGCCAAGAATGCCAAAGTCAATTGACACCCAATATTAATAACATTGCGTAGTTGATTGAAGAAAAGTTACTCGTTAGGGCAAGACTTTGGGCTTGTTCTTTTCGTTGGTAAATTGAGATTGGTAAAAGGGAGAAGTTACTTGAGGTAGGTGAAAGAGGGTTGAAGTTGGCATCTTTTGTTGAAGTGGGCTAAAGTAAGTTGACGTAGTTTGAAGTGGGTTGAACTTGGTATATTTTTTGAAATTGGTTAAAATAGTGAGAATAAAATTTGAAAGATGTGGGTTAATGTTGGTTGAAGTGGATTAAAGTAGGTTGAAGTTAGTTAAAGTGGATCAAAGTTGGTATTTTTTTATTGAAGTGTGTTAAAGTTAGTTGAAGTGGGCTAAAGTTGGCTGAAGTGGGTTAAAGTTGGTTAAAGTTGATAAATTGAAAAATACCAACGACAAGAACAGACCCTTTATGCTTAATTTGCAAAAAGCAAGCACTACCAATTTGCAAGTTGAGAGGTCAAAAATAAGTAGCTCTTGATTTTCTATAAATTGGAAGTCTCAGCTAAGTTGTTATTATCCACACAAAAAAAATAGAGACACTACTATAAAACTAAACACTAGATAGTGATCATATACCACCAAAAATAGGCGAGGGAATTCCACCAAAATTAGGCGAAAGTATTTTGTATTCCATCCTGAGAGGGTAAGATATTGAGTGTACTCTCTAATTTATTAGAAGAGATAACTTGTAATCCTATTATTTCAAATTGTTGGGTTTCGTGGCCCAAAATCCAAGGTGGAGATTGTAGGGAGAATATTTGGGTGGTATAAAGGTAGGAATTAAATGTATAAGGAAAGTTTCCTGAAACCATAATATTTTTCCAAATATTCTAATCACACAATGAATATTCTACTGGCGGCTAGGGTTTGTCTCTAAGGAAAAAACCCTGGTTTTCTAGACCCTATAAAAGGGGGTCATACCTGGGATCTAAAATCATCCTTGAACTCCTGAATCACTCCTAAATCCCTAAACACATTGAGAGGTAGAGAATTGTGAGAGAGATTACAAAAGAGGTTGTAATTCTACTGTTGGATCAAATCACTTGTGGTGATTGTGATCGTTTTGTATTCTCCCTACTCATATAGTGGATTGATTGTGCTCGTCGCCGTCCATGGTTTTTTCTCGTATTGGGTTTCCACATAAATCTTGTGTATCGTTGTTTTTGTTCTTGTTATCTTTCTTTAAGTTTCTGAATATCTGTTTCATCCTATTGCTTCCGCTATTAGTTTGCTCTAATTTCCTAACAAGTGGTATCAGAGCTTTGGTTTAGGATGTCTTCAATTATGAAGGTTGATATTCAGAAACTTGATGGGGAGATTAGTTTTAATCTCTGGAAGGTGCAAATGAGAGCAGTTCTCATCCAGCATGGGTTATGGAAGGTTCTGAAAGGACCTCACGTGAAACCCGAGAAGATGACTGATGAACAATGGGCAGCAGACCAAAAGAAGAGGCATGGATCGTTAACAGACGAGGAATGGAAGGAACTGGAGTTGAATGCAGTTTTAGCCATACAGTTGTGCTTAGCACCACATGTCTTGCGAGAGGTGCTTGATAAGACAACTGCGGTAGATCTTTGGGTTCGGCTGGAGGAACTCTACATGACGAAGAGTCTCGCCAACAAGATCCGTTTGAAGGAAAGGTTGTACACCTTTCGTATGGCTGGAGGTACCGCTGTTCAAAAACACTTGAATGAGTTTAACTCTATTCTTGTTGATTTGGAGAGTCTGAATGTGAAAATTAAGGATGAGGATAAGACTATTTTGCTTGTTGTGTTGTTACCCCCTTCTTATAAACACTTTAAGGAGATTATGCTATATAGTAATTCTAATACTATATCGTTTGAGGATGTTAAGTCAAACCCGTTGTCTAAGGAAAAGTTTGATCTTGACATTCATGCTGATTCTGCTAAGGGATTAGTAGTAAGGGGTAAAACTGAAAAGGGGAACGGTAAGAACCATTCTAAGTCTAAAAATTCTCACGCTGGTAAGACCTGCAATTATTGTGGTAAATTGGGTCATATTGTTGCTAACTGTTGGCAACTGCAAAAGAAAAGGGAGAAAGAAGAAGAGAATTCTGGTGAGCCTACTGAAGCTTCATTTGCTGAATCTGATTCTGATGGTGACGCCCTGTTTGCTACCTCTACTGAAAGGGGGAGCGATTCTAATTGGATTCTTGACTCTGGGTGTACCTTATCATATGTGTCCTCACAAGGATTGGTTTTCAACATATGATCCAGTTGATTCAACTATTGTTCACATGGGCAATAATGCCCAATGTACTGTAATTGGAATCGGTACTGTTAAAATCAAGACCCATGATGGTGTTGTCAGGACTTTATCGAATGTTCGTCACGTTCCTGACTTGAAGCGTAACCTCATCTCTTTGGACACCCTTGAATCCAAGGGGTGCAAATATTTAGTTGAAGGTGGAGTTCTGAAGGTCTCGAAGGACAGTCGGATTCCACTAAAGGGTTTGAGGCAAGAAGGCCTCTATGTCTTGCAGGCATCTACTACGACAGGTTATGTGAAGAAAGGTTCATATAAGTCATCTCCCAGAGCTAAGTTCAAACATTGCTTGGACTTAGTTGGCATTCACAGTATTTGAGCGCCCTTCGGGGCATTGCCCCTTGGGTGGGGGGTCATCACCCTTCAGGGTGCTATGACGGTGTTATAGAGTTGGTGATTGGAGATTTCGGTCCAAGTTGGAGATTGTTGGGTTGGTGGGTTTCGTGGCCCAAAATCCAAGGTGGAGATTGTAGGGAGAATATTTGGGTGGTACAAAGGTATGAATTAAATGTATAAGGAAAGTTTCCTGAAACCTTAATATTTTTTCAAATATTCTGATCACACAATGAATATTCTCCTAGCGGCTAGGGTTTGTCTCTAAGGGTAAAACTCTGGTTTTCTAGATCCTATAAAAAGGGGTCATACCTAGGATCTAAAATCATCTCTAAACTCCAGAATCACTCCTGAATCCCTAAACAAAAGACGTAGAGAATTGTGAGATAGATTACAAGAGAGGTTGTAATTCTGCTGTTGGATCAAATCACTTGTTGTGATTGTGATCGTTTTGTATTCTCCCTACTCATATAGTGAATTGATTGTGCTCGTCGCCGTCCGTGGTTTTTTCCCGCATTGGGTTTCCACGTAAATCTTGTGTGTTGTTGTTTTTGTTCTTGTTATCTTTCTTTAAGTTTCTGAATATCTGTTTCATCCTATTGCTTCCGCTATTAGTTTGCTCTAATTTCCTAACACAAATAATGGAAGTATTTTTCGGACCTACGGTCCCGTGATTTTTCCTTTTGCCTTGCAGGGCTTTTGGTGTCTTCATCTGCTACATTTTCACAATTCTTCTTGCCCATCTGAACTTATATAAAGAGGGAAAAGGGTCCACTTCCATTGCATTGAGCTGCCTTTTCCCAACTCTTAAAAACAATCAAAGCAAGCAAACAATTGAAATTAAAACATAGAAATCAATACTAGAAGTACAGTTGTGCATAAAAGGGAAAACCATAACAGAATTGCCAGCCCAACTCATATCATCAAGCTTGATTGAATTCATAAAATTCGGAAGCAAGTCGAGGCTCAGCACAAGCAACAAGAGGTATCTTCTTAGGGTTTGAAAGGCGATAAGTTTCTTCCATGTTCAATTGCTCTGGTTTCATGTTATGGGGCAACTTCCATGCAAACCCATGTATGAGATTAGCCAAAGTTGACTCAACAATCTTGAGCCCAAGGCTATAACCTGGGCACATTCTTCTACCAGAGCCAAAAGGCAATAGCTCAAAATCATGCCCTTTAAGATCTATATCTCGCCCAATGAACCGTTCAGACCAAAATTCCTCTGGTCTTTCATAGATGTTATGGTCTCTCTGTGAGCTGAAAACATTGACAAACACTACAGTGCCTTTGGGGATATCATATCCGTAAAGTTTCGCATCTTCCCTTGCATAGTGCGGTAAAAGTGTGGGTGCCGCAGGGCGCAACCTCATTGTCTCCTTGACAATGGCACGAAAGTATGGTAAGTTCTTTATGTCATCATCTCGGACCCATCTGTCCCGCCCAATCACATCATCAAGCTCTTGGCGACCTTGGCAATAATTTCAGGTTGCCTTAGAAGCTCTGCCATTGCCCACTCAACTGTTGTCGCTGAAGTTTCTGTTCCTCCAACTATTAGATCCTAAATATAATTTTGCAAAAATTACACAACCAATTAGTTCGCTGTTGCTGAAGTAGCACACATGTGTGTACATACTAGATTATATTAAAATATAATATGAGCTAATTATTAAGAATGAAGAGGATAGTATTACAATGCAGAGAGAATTGACAAAAAATGCTCAACTTTTCGTAAACTAAAAAAATCTCATGAGCGACACATAAAAGAAAGTTAATTTTAATTTAATGCTACATTCACTGAAAAGAAGTGACTATGTACATATATCATGCTATAACTAGTAGGATCACAACATTAAACTAAGTTCACCAAATTGGATTATCCATGTGACCACTATAGTATGCCCAAAAACCACACCCAAACACCCCCCCCCCCTAAAAAAAGAACACACTGTCTCACATCTTAGAGAATTTTTTAAAAACACATTACTTAAATAAATACGATTTTACAAAAATAAAATGAAATTAGAGTAATTTAAATGAAAAATTGAATAGGCATGTCGTTCCGTTAGATTTAAGGGTAGCTACAATTTTATTATTATATAATAATTAATTAATCTACTTTTAAGGTTAATACTATTTTTTGGCTAATCTTTATAGATACAAATAAAAGACTATTTTTAGTTAAATTCTTACATCGCAAAGGTTTAATGTCAGTGTCGGTCAAGCCTTTAAAGTGCACATACTATGCTCTTTTTTCCTCCTAAAGTCCTAATGTATTCATGCGAAACTTTTGACCCAGAGGACTCAAAATTAAAGAGCGCAAAAAATAAAAAAAATATCGAATGTAGAAGAAAAAGATGTGACCATACCTGGGTCAATCCCTTTATTTCGCTGGTCCCAAGCTTGACTTCAAGGTCGGGATCATCTTCAAGTTCTAGTAACACCTCTACCGTACCTCTGGGCAATCAATTTTCCCCTCTGCCTTTTGTCTCACTCTGTGTTCAACCAACACATGCTCCAAAAGCCGATCAAAATTCTTAGCCAAAGCCTTCATCCTTTTCTCGTAACCTTGTACATCAAAGAACTTTAGGCAGGGGATCCAATCACCTAGGTTTAACACCCCATTTAGAAAAAGGAATTCATCAAGTGTCTCTGAATTCATTAAATTTCAAAATCGAGCTCTGATCTCCCTCATTTACATACTTTCTCCCTAGCACAATCCTACTTATCACATTTAGGTTCAAATTTGTTAGGTAACTGTTTAATAATACGGGCTTCTCACTTCCCTTGTGTTGAAATATCCTTTTTAACAAGAAATTCAACTCCTCAATTTTAATGTACTCATATGATGCTAGCCTTTTTGCGCTGAAAAGCTGCATGAAGCACAATTTTCGTGCTTGACGCAAGTATACGTCATATTGGGACCATGCCATGTTGCTTTAGGTTTGGGTGGTGTACTTCCCACCTGCGAGTTTAGGCCTACCGCAAAAGGCGAAATCATGGGTTTGGCGGAAGAGTCTTGCCATCTCAGCAGATGAGCTAACTACCACAGGGATTGAACCATATCGGAGCGTCATGATGGGCCCATATTTCTTCGAGAGCTTGTGGAGGGAGCGATGAGGAAGTGTCCCAATAAGATCAAAGCTTTCCAATGATGGGCCATGGTTTTGGGCCAGGTGGTAGGTTAAATTTACGATAGCGACTTAAAATGTACTTAGACAACAGTGTTAGAGTTATTGTCAATAGCGCTACTGATGCATAACCAGGCCCAGTTAGTAACTGTAACTCCATTGGTGGTACTCGTGGTGGGAGTGGAAGAGAATACTGGCTAAGGAAATAAAATTAGACAATGCAAGTTGGACTTCGCTTGGCATACAAGTCCAAGGAGGAGTGGTATATATAATCGATCAAGCTTCCTGAAAAAATTTAAGCATTGTGGGGGTTAAAATTGAAGTTATTAATTAAATATTCAGAAATTCTAAAATACAATGTTGGTGCTGTTGGTGCATAGAATAACTTTGCCCTCCACCCCCTCTCCCTTAAAAAAACAATGATATATACCTTGTAGCAAAATATGTAACTGTCTTGTTTTGTTTAAAATTAATATGTTAGATAACTTTAAATCACCAAATTTTCAATTGTTAGACTTAATATGAATTGTAAAGCCCTAAAATTCTTCGATTTTCGATTATGTCGACGGATACAAAATGGATACCCTCGGATCAACCATATCCATGAAGACATATCCCATGCGCAATTTCCTTATTGTGGAAGAATATAGATAAAAGAAGTTTCTATACAATTTATAATAGCAACCGTCTTCCGTCTATTTGATCTTACCGTTTCTTTTAAAATTAAATACATGATTGTTAGAGTACAAACTTATTTCTAATCTTTCAATCAGTAGCTTAAACTTTTAGTTAAATTGGTTCTTGAATATGATATTAGAGTCCTTCGGAGTAAATGGTCTCAAGTGCAAATCTCAGTAGCCCCCTAGTGATTTATTGTGCAAGGTAATGGAAGTCTTTGCAGCATCTACACCTCACGCCCCAAAGGTATTCGTGTGAGGGGGCGTGTTAGAATATAAACCTATTCATGTGCCTTTAACCATCAACTTAAACTTTAGTTGAATTGGTTCTTGAACAATGATAATATAATTGTTTAAGTCCAAAGAAGACACTTAGAAAGTGTTTGGTAGCAAGACATGTATCACTTTGTCCAAAAAAAAAAAAAAAAGAAGAAGGCATTTGGCATGGACCTGGCAAATGAGTCATTCGGTTCGGGTATGGGTCGGGTCATGTTCGGGTTAAATGAGATTTCGGGTCCTTTCGATTTGGATCGGGTATGGTTCGGTTCGGATTGATTTCATGTCAACCAATTTTTGGTCAAATAGGTTTGTCATGCCAAAACAAGCAACTTTGTAGAAAATTTCGAATTGGGTATGGTTCAATTCGGGTCAATTCAGGTTTCGGATCTACTTTCGGGTGAGCATATTTCGAGTATTGGATAGGGTATGGGTCCAGGTCGTTTGGTTCAGGTTTCGGATCTCAAATCAATTTTATCAATCTAATTTTGCATAATATATTGTCAATTCCACTTAAATTAGAACAAGCAGCCTAGAAAACAAAAATCGAGCCTAGAAAATTATTTTCCCTACCATTTCAAGGGAAAACAATTTCCTTCAAATGGGGTAAAATAATTTTCCCCTGAAAATGATTTTACCCTTCTTGTTTTACCGAACAACATAAAATGAAAAAATCATTTTTCGGGAAAATGATTTTTCCCCCTATCAAACACATCCTTCATTTGATGTTGTTGGCACAAATTAACGTTACAACAAGGGTCTATAATCGTGTTCGATGACTCAAGTATATTCTTTCACCTGAAGGCTACACAAGATCAACGGGTCTATGTTATTGGGAAAAATGCGGCAAATATGTGGATCTCATCCCCATATTGGCTATCAGAAGGCACCAATTCAAATGGGAAGACAAGGCATTCATTATGTACTAAGTTACACATTGTCGAGTTAGGATTTTTTAAGGCAAAAAAGATTTTATTTTATTTTAGTCGTACGTTGTAAATGCCGGCTAACACTTTAAAGATCAATGAATCTATATATTGCTTCTTTGATGGTTTATATACACATGTACATACACACGTGCACGCATGTCTGTATATATGTATGTATGTAAAGATGTCTGTATGTACACTTGGTAAAAATTTACCTGACCTGAGTCCCCCAGAAAGTTTTTGGTTTTGTACGCTATTTTCTCCGCCCCAATTCAAAATAAATTGAACCTTAAAAACTCAGAAATTAGCAAGTCAAACTCGAACCTAAACCTGTACCCATCCACTTGACCCAAATATCACTTATTTTTAATTTTTTATTTCCTTAATTTATCACCTTCATAATAATGGTCATTCATTATCAAATTATTTAGAGAGATATTATATAGCTATCGCATGCCTCACAAATTAAATAATAGTATCCTTTCTTTCCCAGGTCCAATGTTATAAAATAACATCATACACAACTTGTAGTGACAACTTTGAAAAATGCGAATAAAATGGAGTAAAATAACTTTTTAGTTTTGTTTCAAAAAAGTACTATCTAGCTTTAGGAAAACCAATTTAAAAAATGCAAACACTAAAAATGTGCAAGTTATACTGTTATACTTTTACTGAAATCAATATATATAATAAAACAATAACAATAACAGCTCCCAGTATAGGTGCCACTTTTGCAGGGTCAGAGGAGATCCCGTTGTAAGTAACCTTATCTTTATAGGCATCCCTGTCCATAGAGAGGCTGATTCTAGGAGGTCCACGAAAAAGGATTTTGTGAAAATATTTTATAAAAAAAATAATTTTGTGAAAACATTTTATAGAAAAAGGATTTTATGAAAATATTTTATAAAAAATACTAAGGATAAAAAAAAGCATTTGACCATAAATATGTAAACTATTAGTACATATAGTAAATGAAAGTATTACACCTTAACAAACAGAGGTAGGCAAACAATAGTTCTTCTCAGAATCTAGATGTATGTACTATCTACATACAAATACGACATCTGAAAAAAAAATCAAAAACACACCACAGTCAAACCTACCCTACTACAACCGAATGACATCTACGAAGTCGTCTTTCTGTGATTTAAGACCTTAATTCTATCCCACCATAGTCTTCCATCCTAAGCCATACCCTCTGTCAACCCCACAACTTTTAAATCCTCTCTAATCACCTCATCAAAGCTTTTTTTTTATCGTCCCCTACCTATTCTATCTTCAGGGATGCTAATCCTCTCGCATCTCCTCACTGGAGCATCCGCACTCCTTCTCTACACATGACCAAACCATCTAAGTCTAGCTTCTCTCTTCTTATCCTCGATGGGAGCCACTTTGACTATGTCTCTAATTACTTCATTTCTAATTCTATCCATTCTTGTATAGCCACACATCCATCTGATCATCCTCATCTTTGCTACCATCAACCTTTGAAGCATCTTTTTTATAGGTCAACACTCCAATCCATTCAATACAGCAAGTCTAACTACTATACGATAAATTTTGCCTTTTAATTCAACATGCATCCTCTTATCACACTACACAAATGAATATATATAATCATATTTTGAATAACATTGCTTTGTATAATCCACATTTTTGATGTTGTATAATTAAAAAATAATTGTAATATCTTATATGTAACGCCCCGACCCCTCCAGGGTCGCAGATAGTTACCAGAAACGGCTTCAAGGATCGTCGACTCGCCCCACAAATCGGCACAAGTCTTTTCGGCGTGCTTCATCCTCGCTCATATGCTACATAAGAAGCTTCCCAGGAGACCACCCAGCATAAGATTTCTTCACAACAAGCACGTTTAACTGTGGAGTTCTTAAGAGTGGGTTCCCCAAAAAGAAAGATGCATCTTTGATGATATAGGTAGTCACTTCAATCCTTTTAAGCCCACTCAAGGTGTTAAATTATACTTATGTACTTCTTTGTTCTTTTGTTTCTATTCTAATTAATCTTGAACTATGATGCCATTGGTGGGCAATACCATTCGTGTTAGGGATTGTCAATTAATAAAGTGTGCATGCCTAGGTAATGACAAGCTATTTGACAAAAATATCGACTCATTAAATGGATTATTAGTGTGTTTTCAACTCCGACCCATTAACATGATGTAGACGGCTTGATTCATAAGTAACTTGAACCCATTATTGACCTTATTTCAATGTATGGATTAACCAAACTATTTCAAAAGGGGTGTGACTCGTTGTCCATGCGTATATGGTGTTCACATATGGACAATTTTCTGGTAAGAAATTGCCATTGCAATGCTTTTTATTAAATATGGACAGTTTTAAGTAAAAAATATGTCTAGTTTTTAATATGATATAAGAAAAATAAATCACAAGAGAGGCACTCCAAACTCATTGGGTCGATCTGAAACTCACAAAGCATAAATACATTTGACCGTATTTTACCTCAACCCGAAATACACTCCACCTGTATTTTACTTCAACCAAAATACATCTGACCCGTATTTAACTCATCCGTCCAAACTAATAGGTCTCATTATATAAATATATATATAACACCCGAGATTTTATCCCCTTCGTTAAGTCGATTGCGCTATTTTATATCGTTATAAAATCGCAGTTGGTTATTGCGATAAATTGAAATAATATCGATGTGCCTGCTTAAGTATTGATTTTATTGAAAAGAATATTATTATTATTATCATTATTAGTTTTATTGTTATTAAGGAATATTATTGGGTACCACATTGAGCAGATTCCCGAATACGATTAGAATGTCGAACCTTGGGAATAATCTTGCAATTTATTGAATCAAACCTTAATATAATCAAAGGGCGAATAAACCTACCGATGATTATATTAATGGTTACGGTTTAAGAATGGAGGTCGGGAATTGGATGTAGGGTATAGCGGGTTGGTGTCTTTATCAGTGGCTTAATAAAAACAAAAAAAAATGAAAAAAGGGGCCGAAGCCCTTTCTTTCTCTTCGGGGGGAAGCAGATCGCGAAGGGGGGGGCTCCTTGACCCCCAGCCCCGCGACCCACACACACATACTGGGAGAGAGAGGGGGAGGGGAGGTAGGGCCGTCGGCGACCAGCCGACGCCCGCCCGACCGTCCCACACCCCGATCGACCACCAAACCAGAGCCAGAGAAAGAGACAGACGGCGAGAGAGGGAGAAAGAGATTGAGGGGGAGGGGAGGCCGTTGCATGTGTCTCGGCGACTCCTCCAGGGTTCGCCGACAGCAGCGGTTTAGCAGGAGGACGGTGGCTAGCGGATGGGGAGCAAAACGGGATGAATCGAGCCCACACTGAGTCAACCCAAATCAAACCCTAAAACGGGTCCTTTAGCTTAGATTCAAGGTGTGTTTCTTCTTCCTCCTATTTATTGTTCATTTCGATGAAAGTTTATTAATTATAGTTCGTTCAGGTTGAATTTAAACTGATTATCGGTCATTTTAGGAAATTATAGAGTAAACTGAACGATACCTAATATCCACATATATAGTTCGCACTGAAAAAAAGTTTATCGATTATATATATATATATATATATATATATATATAT
>JACYFF010010365.1:89761406-89786139 GCA_017589665.1 Selenicereus undatus | reverse complement strand
AACGAACTTCCTGGAATATAGCTCAAGGTCAAACTAACTCCTCAACAGAGGCCCCATGTTTATTTTTTATTCTTATTATTTCCTCCTCATTTTTTCCCCTTCATTTAATTAAATTTCAGCCTCCTTAAGAACTAGGAGTCATATAACTAAAATATAATTAAAACTTTATTTTTTATTCTTATAATTTCATTTTTTGCCCTTCATTTAATTGAATTAATGAGTTGTCATGGACAACGTTAATATGAAAGTTGTTTAGACATGAAGCTTATGTAGTATCAAATCCTTGTATAAATTGTCCAAAAAAGCATAATTAATTGAGATGATATTAATTTTCTTGAGACAAAATGAAAGTTGAAAGGCATAAATTTATTTTATTTTGTTTTAAGTGGTTCATGAAAGATTTGACTATATACTTTGCTAGTTAGATGACAAATTCCTTATAAAACGTAGGTCAGTGAGGTATTTTGGTAGTGTAAAACCCATTAATGTTATTGGGTGTTTTTACTTCGATCTATTTGACTAATTCATCTCAATTACCTAGTAGCCATTTGATACCCACAATTATTGGTAAAGGAAATTAATTCAATAGTAAGTGTACATTTGGTAGAACAAAATTTTCACACTACAAAAACTTCTTTAAGTAGATCCACCATAATGTGCAAATAATATAACAGAAATATACAGACAGATAGATAGAAAGGGAAATTTGCATTGGCGTGTTACTTTAAATAGAGTGTCTCATTTTACTTCCTCCTTTACATGGTGGTATTTCAACATGCAGGAAAATGCGTTGGATCTAGGCTTCAGATGTGCATAATGAAATGTATACATTCAAGAAGGAAAATTGTCTCATTCGTGAGCAGAAAAAAAAAAAAGAAGAAGAAGAAGCACAAAACTCTTTTGATTCGAAGGCTATTAAACCACGCCCCTACACACATAGTAGAGTAAGGCCCTGTTCTTTTCAGTGGGAAATGAAGGGTGTGGGATGGCTGATTGTAGGAAAGGGAGGGAAGGAGTGGGTGAGTGTAAGTTTCTTTTTTTAAGTGTGGAAAAAAGTGGGTGAGTATGGGTGAAAGTTGAATGTAGTTGAATGAAGTTGAAATATTAGTTATTAATATTTTTTTGTTTTATAATGTAATAATTTTATTGTGATAGTAATTAATGACAATGAATTTTTTTTTTTTTCGTTTATTCTGTTTTGTTCTGTTTTATTTTGTTTATTTTTTATTTTTTATTTTTGTGTTTTTATATTTGTATTTTTTATATTTTTTTTTTAATTTTTTATTTTTATTTTTATTTTTTTATTTTTTTTATTTTTTATTTTTTATTTTTTATTTTTTATTTTTAATTTTTTTTTTTTATTTTTTTTTTTATTTTTATTTTTTATTTTTTATTTTTTATTTTTTATTTTTTTATTTTTTTATTCTTAATTTTTAATTTTTTTAATTTTTTTAATTTTTTTAATTTTAATTTTCTAATTTTAATTTTTTAATTTTTTTAATTTTTATTTTAATATTAATTTTCTTAATTTTTTTTTGTTTTAATTTTTTTATTTTTTTGTATTTATTTTTTATTTTCTTATTTTTTATTTTTGTATAAATTTTTTTATTTTTTATTTTTTTGGAATTTTTCGTTGGTTTTTTTTCTGGAATAAAAAATAAAAAAATACAAAAAAATATTTATAATTTAAATTTTTTTAAAAGAATAAAAATAAATACAAAAAAATTAAAAAATTAAAAATTAAAAATTAAAAATTTTAAAATTTTAAAATTGAAAATTGAAAATTAAAAATAAATACAAAAAAATTAAAAATTAAAAAATCTAAAAATTAAAAATTAAAAAATAGAATCAAAAAATAAAAAATTAATGAAAAATAAAAAAAATAAAATTGTTCCATAACATTCGAAAAATTAAAAAATTAAAAAACTAAAAAATTTAAAAACTAAAAAATTAAAAATAAATACAAAAAAATTAAAAATCAAAAAATTTAAAAATAGAATTAAAAAATTTAAAAAAATTAAAAATTAAAAATTAAAAAATTAATCGAAAAGAAAAAAACAAAACTGTTCCATAACATCTGAAAAATTAAAACTGCTCATAATTGCTATCAGATTATTCGTATACACAGTTACGTAAATTATAAAAAAATTTCAAATATGAGAAATGGTTGTTTTATGTAGGTGTGAGAAAAAGTGGGTGAATATGGGAAAGAGTGGTATTTTTTTAAGTGTGGCAAATAGTGGAAAGAGGGGGGAAGAAGCGGGTGGGTGTGGGGTGGGTGGATTTCCCCACGAAAATAACAGGGTCTAAGTAACAAAGCACAAGATAGTCACCACATTGCACCGGTGTGGAATTTTAAAGCAAAAGTGTGGAGCAGGGGCGGATTCAAGGGGGCATGTCAATTATTCTAAAAAGCCTTGACAAAGCAGCAATTTGTGCACGCAAGTTTGACTCGGCCGGCCAGCTCTTAGTTAAAGTCGGTGTAGTGTTGTGTTGATGTGTTTGATTCCTCATTTAGCATCATTTTAGTTTAGTTTAGTTTTTTTCTTCTTCAAACCGAATTTCTCCAAATACCCACTTGAACCTACTATTTTAACCAATTTGTATCCATCATATAAAAAATATACCAATTTCAATCCACTTCAACTAAAAAGTAGTTACTGCAACTCACTTCAACTAGTTTCACGCATTTTCTAACCCCTATTTCTTAACGAAAAGAACAGGTTAGTCCTCTCCGAACCTTTCACTAATTAAGAGCAACTCAACAGCCCAACAACTGATTTCATATGTTTACTTTTTTTTTTTTTTTCTCCCTTGACTTTAACTTAGTTTTTTTCCCCTTACGTTCATGAATTTTTACATGTGCATCTTTTTTACTTTCTTCCAATTGCATGTACCTTTTTATTTCATAATACATAACCTCTTCCTCCCCCCCAAATCAAATTAGATACCCCATCCTTTGCTTTCTTTTTTTGTTTATGATGAAATTAAAGTAACAGTTTCAATTTGATTTCGAGTAACATTTTAAACCCTATATAAATATAAATAGTCATGTGTATGTACTTATTTTCTTATGTTTAATGTGCTATGAATAAAAATCTATGAGGAATTTGATCATGCTGAATCCAACAAATCCCAATCACAATTCATAAGGACTTATAGTAGACATCAATCAAAAGAAATATATTGGTCACAAATGCTTTTTTTCAAAAATAAAAAACTACTGCATGTTATATTAACTGGTCCCCCTAGTAAATTTTTTTTGACTCCGCCCCTAATGTAGTGGTAGTGAAATTGCTTTGGGTAAGGATAACAAGTGAGTTGTTTGTATTGTTATCTTCAACTTGTAATCCCATAAATTGTTTATGTTGAGTTTATTTGTCTTTCTTGGCAATCCTTGCAAGCTTCTCATGGCGTAAAAGGGTAGGATTAGGATCTTGCTTTTTAAACCGTATTATATTATATACTGTCTTTGTTGAAATTGGAGCTTTGCTACAATTAACTGAGGGGCTTGTTTTTAAAATGGATGATAGACACATTAAGAAATCTAATAGCAGGTCCAATGTACAGCTCGTCAGCCGAAAATGGAGGAGGACGAGAGCGCGGGCCATGCGTGACTATGTAGCAACAGGCCCGTGACGTTTGGCCTATTCAGCGGCTCGCAAAAGCGGGCGGCCCGCACGCCGTTAATTTTTTTTGGTTGTTTTGTGGCTAAAACGACTTCGTTTTAGTCGGTGGTCCCTTTTTTTGAGACTATTGTGCTGGATTTTTTTCTAAAAAGGAAAAATCTGATGCATTGGCAGGCAAAGAGTCGTTGGGGGAAAAGAGTCGTTGCCCAATGGCTCTGTTGCAGATGGCTTGGGATTTTTTTATTTTTTTGTGATTTATGCCTGTTATAAATACCAAACACTTGAGGTGAATTTACCACACAAATATTTCAATTTTTCTCTACCAAAATTCTGAGCTACTTGTTATATTTGTGAGTAATTTCATCCAAAAAGTGAAGCAACTAAGTAAGTATTTCTTTTTCTTTGAATTAAGTAATTACTTTTGTAATGTTAAATTTTGTAATTACACTTGTAATATTTTGTTATTATTTTGTAGACAAGTTGAAGGTACTCTCCACCAAGAAAGAAGCGAAGTAAAATTATGAGTTTGAAATTTATTTAAAATATTGACTATTTTTATTTTGTGGTAGTAATCAAAATATGTGAATATTTTATACGTTCATATGAATGTCATTAAATGAATATGAGTTGATTAGTTTATTAAGAATGTTAATATTACATGTTTGTTGAATTAAAATATGACATGGTTACATGTTAATATGAATATCATAATTAAAAAGAATATGAGTTGATTCATAAAATCGAAATACTAAATTTATTTAAGCAATTTCATATGTGGAGGTAAAAGTTTTAGCTCATATGAGGAAATATGGAAGCGAAATTCGGGTTGGTGGTAGAAAGGATAATTAAATGATCGTCATATTGTAAATTTTTTTAAAATTGTTGACCTATTGTAGTTTTTTTTTTGGCAATCAATGTATCTTTTTTTTAATCATCGAATTATTGTAATTTTTACATTCAAGCATATGTAATTTTTTTTTAAAATCATACTCCTATTTTTTTTGAAGAAAAATTATGCATCTTTAATTACTTGTGTTATTAAATTATTATGTCTAAATTATTTTTCACATAAATAATAAAGTTAAATAACAAACCAAAATAAAAAAAAAACTAAACTAATTAAATATGATTAGGTGTGGGGTCCACAGGTATTGTTTTATTTGGTGAGCCAAAGTGGTAAGTCTTGCATTGGAGAGAGTAGAGATTGTGAGCTAAAAGGTTGGAAAAAGGATTGATGTGAAAGTGGTAGACCCCATTGGTGAGCCAAAACCACTGAGTTTACTCTAAGTCAACTCAGAAGGAGTGATTCTCAATGCATCAATGTATATCAATTTATAGGGATCCCAGAAGAAGTCCAATTCTAGTCCCAGAGGGTTAAAGATGGCAATAGGTTTATTTATCATTCTAGAGTTTGGTAAATGTATAAACATAGAAAACATGGTATGTTAATCTTGTCTAATTACTAAATCCCATGACCTAAGAGGCAGCTAAACTCATACTAGGGAACTTTATTTTCTATTTGAAAAATGTTTAATGTGTAGACAAAGGTTGACATGTTTTACTAAAATTTACATTTCTTATTAATTAAGGTTTACCTAGAAAATATATCAGATACACTGGGGTATAGGTATATATAGCAAATATATGGATAAATGTATCTTATGAAACTTCATTCTTAATTTATCTAGTTTTGATTTATATATTCACATCTTGATTGCTTTTTGTACTGCTTTAGAATGCAACAATGATGCAAGATATTTAGAGAGAAATGAAAATGAGAAAAATTTTGCTTCTCAATCTGTTAAGAGGACGGGTAGAAAACAACACAATCTCTTGTCTACCCTCTCAATCTTGTCTCTGCCAACATGAGGTGCGTAAAAGATACTTTATAGACGTTATTATTTAGTATAAATTTCTGTATTCCTATATTAGACGGATAAATATAGGCTTGATTTTCATGACTACCTAATATCTAGGTATAGAAGGATCGGATTAATTATAGGCAAACACAAGAATATATTCCTTGAAAATCTTTTTCTGTGTACATCTATGTATTTCATCCCATTTGCTCAAGAGATGTGAACAACTATGTTGACAAATGGAGTCAAAAGTAGGGCAAGATAATAACATATGACCTGGACAAACTGTGAACTAGCCATTTACATCTTAGATTTATCCGCTTGGTGGGTTCATATTCTCTTCTTAAGTTTCTTAATAACTTGGTCTATACTCTATCATAGCTTAGGGGTATTCAAAATTGACCGAATTCGAAAAACCAAATCGAAAATCCATGAACCGACCCCATTTTTCGAGTACCCAAACTGAAATATTTAAGTTTTGCAGTTCGAACACCCGAATTGATAATTTGTTGGTTTTCGATACGGATACGGTTCATGATTTTTTGGAGTTTCAGGTACCTGAGAACCTGACAGTTTTATATATATATATATATATATATATATATATATATATATATATATATATATTTTAACACAGTAGCATGAGAAAGGGAAGAGGGAAGGTTTTGAAGTTTGGGGAGGGGGGGAGAAAAGCCCTACTCATTTGCTTTAGCCATAATTGCCATTACTACATTTCAATACTTCTGTTTCATCGCTCTAGTGCTCTCTACCTTTCTCACTTATGCACAAATCAACATAATGGTATATTTACTAATCTCATATGTATTGGTTTTTTCAAAAATATTTGTATATAAAATGATTACTAGAGAGCAAAATAAGAGAAGGGCAACTTCTATGGTTGCCTACCTTTTGCACCCTCCCCCCCCCCCCCCCCCCTCCTCAATTTTTCATTTGTTTGAATTACAATGAGGAGCACAAATTTGGTATCAAAACATTTCATTTTTAATTTGAAATTCAACATATCTTAAATAAGTTTAAAGAAAACTACCCTCAAAAACTAATGTACTATACATAAGATATATGAAAGTGAAAATTTCAAATAAAAAGTAAAAGAAAATTGGATTAGCTGTATCTAAGAAACTGAACCAAAATTTTCAAATACCTACAGTTTGAATATCCAAATTTTTCTGTTTAGTTTCGATTTATAATTTTGTTGATCCAAAATTTTGGATATCCGAACTGAAATCTATTTAAATTTGGGTGCTAAACTATAAACACTCCTATCATAGCCATTCGTAGGTGGCTAGTGTCGAATCTGTTGATCATAAACCCATGTTGGATTCGAATCTACCGAACTGAACCTTAAGCTTTTCCCGCCAATTGAATTAATATACTTTTTAAATGTATGCAATCATTTCTCCATGACATTGTCCTAAAATTAAATCCAACCAGCAGCACCCATCACTTTAAATTTAATTATTTTTGCTGGGTGGGGGCGGTTGGTGAGGTAGGGCTGGCCAAGGCTACGGCCTACGGGGAACACAAAGTTTGTTGGAAAACCAAAAAAGACAGATTTAGCCCTCTTCTTTTTAGTGGAAAATGAGAGGTGTGAGATGGATGAGTGTGAGAAAGGGAAGAAATGAGTAGGTGAGTGTGGTATTTTTTTTAAGTGTGCGAAACAGTGACTGAGTATGGGTGAAAGTTGAATATAGTTGAATAAAGTTGAAGTATTAGTTATTAATATTTTTTTGTTTTATAATGTAATAATTTTGATGATGAAATTTTTTTATTTTTGTTTATTCTTTTTTGTTCTTTTTTATTTTGTTTTTTTTTTGTATTTTTGTGTTTTGTATTTTTATTATTTTATTATTTTTATTATTTTTTATTTTTTATTTTTTATTTTTATTTTTAAATTTTTTACTTTTTAAATTTAATTTTTACTTTTTATTTTTCTTAAATTTTTTAAATTTTTTATTTTCTATTTTTTAAAAAAAATTTTAAATTTTTTTATTTTTTATTTTTTAATTTTTAATATTTATTTTTCTTAAATGTTTTAAATTTATTTATTTTTTATTTTTTATTTTCTATTTTTATTTTTCTTAAATTTTTTAAATTTTTTAGTTTTAATTTTTTAATTTTTTTGTATTTATTTTTTATTATCTTATTTTTTATTTTTTTGTATTTATTTTTTATTTTTTATTTTTTTGAAATTTTCCGTAAGTTCTTTTTCTAGAATAAAAAAATAAAAAATGAAAAATAAAAAAATAAATACAACCAAAAAAAATTTAAAAAATAAAAAAATAAAAAATAAAAAATACAAAAATACAAATAAAAAATAAAAAAATACAAAATACAAAAATAAAATAAAAATTTAAAAATTTAAAAATTTAAAAATTTAAAAAATAGAAAAAATGGAAAAATAAAAACAAAAAATATAAAAATACAAAAATTAAAACAAAAAAACAAAAGTAAAAACAAAAAATACAAAAATAAATAGAAAAAATACAAAAATAAACAAAATAAAAAATCTTTATATTATAAATGCTAGAATGTGTGAGGGGATGAGTGTTGAGGAAATAGAAAATGCTAACATGAGAGTAAACTTAGGGTATATGTTGTTTCACAACCGTTGGATCAAAATCTTAAACAATCTTAGCCCTTTGATTTATTTTTACTGACCACATTAGGTCTCAGGTTCGATTCTCCCCTCTCTCATTGTATTGTACTATTTACTAGACACATTAGGTCTCAGGTTCGATTCTCTCATCCCCCATTATATTGTATTGCCCATTGTGGCTCTTACGGACCAAAATATTTTTAATTTTCGTCATTATTATTATTAATATTTTGTATTTTTCAATACAAATATAAATTTGAGCATGTGCTATTAGAGATAATAGAATAATAAATACGATTTTCATGATTATTTCTATTATTACTATTGTTGTTGTTGTCGTCATTATCGTTGTCGTTGTTGCCATCTTTCCGTTTGAATTTGATAACATAGTCAATATTAATAATGATCATCAAATTATCAAAGAGAGATTAAGAGATTATAAGAGATATAAAAAATTTTATTAGTTCATTATTATAAAATACATTAATAATTTAGAAGTTTTAACTTAATGAAACGAAATTATAATTACTGAACAAGTCATAAAACCTTACATGACACCTTATTATTAACACATAATATAATATACACAATTATAAAGAAATAATAAATATTTTTTATTTCCATTATTATTATTATTATTATTATTTTGTATTTTTCGATACAAATATAAATTTGAGCATGTATTATTAGAGATAATACAAAAATAAATATGATTTCCATGATTATTTCCATGATTATTATTGTTGTTATTGTCGTCATTGTCGTTGTCGGCGATTTTATCCTTCTCCTTGAATTTGATAACATGGTCAATATTAATTATGATCATCTAATTATCAAAGAGAGATTAAGGGAGTATAATGGATATAAAAGTGTTTATTATTTCATTATTATAGAATAAGTTCATGTTTTAGAAGCTTTAACTTAAGGAAACCGAATTATAATTACCAAACAAGCCGTAAAACCTTAGGTGACACCTTATTATTATCACATAATATAATATACAAATTTATATAGAAATAATAAACATTTTTTATTTCCATGATTATTGTTATTATTTTGTCTTTTTTGATGCAAATATACATTTGAGCATGTATTATTAGAGATAATATAAATATAAATATGATTTTCATGATTATTTTCATTCTTACTATTGTTGTTGTCGTCATTGTAGTCATCGTCGCTGTTATCTTTCTCTTTGAATTTGATAACATAGTCAATATTAATTATGATCATATAGATGTAAGGGTTGTGCTGAAAAATTACATATTGTAAGCATGATATAACATATTACAAGGGTTGAATGTGAAATATAAAAAAATTAAAAATAAAACACAATCATCATATTAGGCCCGTGAAACTGAATTTATTTCACATTTAATATGATCTATTTAACAGAAGGAAATAAATGAACTATTTTTCTTTTTGTTTCAAAGCATACATATCTTACAATTAAATTTAATTCATTTAAATCTTAAATGTATAATTAATTTTTTAACATTTCAAATAAATTGACCAAAATATAATCTATTTAACGCACAAGAAAAATAGAAATCACTTTCGTTTTCTTTTCCACCATACAAATCCAATAATCAAAATCTCTTCATAAAACACCTAAAATTATAATTAATATTTTACCGTTTAGAATAAAATACCCCAAATTACCATAATACTTCAAACTAAGAAATATCTCAACCCACAAATCTGAATTCAACTCATCTCTTGCAAGACAACATAAGGGCATGGGAAGTTTATATCAAAACCCATGAAACTATTCAGTTGACATGAAAGCCAAATGTACAAAGTATGAACACTTAATTATATTAGCGTCCCCTAATTGACCATTTTAAATAGCTAAAAAAGTTATGTATTAGTATAAATATAATGTTCAAATTATTTTCATTGAAAGACAAATTTTATTGCTGTTACATATAAAACTGAAACTAAACTGACTTCAAAATAGTTTATACCTAAATTCACTAGACAATTAGCCACTTCATAAATTTTTGCTCAACAACAAGAGGAGAAGGTAGATTTTTCATCATTGGCATCATAGATTGACTTATCATCACCCAATTTAAGCCCTGTTCTTTTCAGTGGGAAATGAGGAGTGTGGAATGAGTGAGTGTGGGAAAAGGGGGGAAGGAGTGGGTGGGTGTGGTATTTTTTTTTAAGTGTGGGAAGAAGTGGGTGAGTGTGTAGGTGACAGCTGAATGTAGTTGAATGAAGTTGAAATATTGGTTATTAATAATTTTTTTGTTTTCTAATATAATAATTTTATTGTGATAGTAATTAATGATGATGAAATTTTTTTATTTTCGTAGTTTTATTATTTCATTTTATATTTTTAATTTTTAATTTCTAAATTTTTTAATTTTTAATTTTTAATTTTTAATTTTTTATATTTTTAAGATTTTTAAATTTTTAAATTTTATTTTGTAATTTGTTTAATTTTTTAATTGTTTTAATTTCAATTTTTATTAAATTTTTTTAATTTTTTTAGTTTTAATTTTTTTTTTGTATTTATTTTTATTTTCTTATTTTTTATTTTTTTGTATTTATTTTTTTATTTTTTGGGAATTTTTCGTTGGTTGTTTTTTTGGAATAAAAAAATGAAAAATAAAACATAAATAAATACATAAAAATAAAAAAAAATAAAAAATAAAAAATATAAAATTAAATAAATAAAAATAAAATCAATGCAAAATATTTAAAAATTTAAAATTTTAATGATAAAAAAATAATAATAAAAAAACAAATAAAATAATAAAAAAAGAAAACAAAAATAAAAATAAATACAAAAAAAATACAAAATACAAAATACAAAATAGAAATGAAAAATAAAAAATAAAAAATAAAAAATAAAAAATAGAAATAAAAAATAAAAAATATAAATAAAAAATAAAAAATAAAAAAATAATTAAAAATTATAAAAATAATGAAAAACAAAAAAAATAAAACTGTTTCATGACATCCGAAAAATTAAAACTGCTCATAATTGCTTTCAGATTAGTCATACACACAATTACGTAAATTGTAAAAATTTCCAAAATATGAGAAATGATTGTTTTATATAGGTGTGGGTAGGAGTAGGTAAATGTAGGAATGAGTGATACTTTTTTTAAAGTGTGCGAATGAGTGGGAAGAGGGGGGAAAGAATGGGTGAGTGTGGGTTGGGTTGATTTCCCAACGAAAAGAACAAGGTGTTAGCGTGGTTTGTGACAAATTCACTATCTACTGTCTCCATCATAGTTATATAGACTTTTGTCACAATCATATACTTTTTAATTATTAATCCAATTAGTTATGCACAAAGTTCCTGTATATTTAACTTTTTCATTGAATTTTTCCATTATCTCCTCTAAATTATAATATTAATCATGTCTACTATAACTATTTGTTTATTATTTCGATAACATGTCTACAGAATGTCTATTTGAATATACGCCGTGCAAAGCACGGACCCAAACTAGTTATTAACAATGCCAAAAAATTATACGTAGGAAAAAAATATCTGCAATTTCTGTCATGGATTATGATATACAGAAAATTATTATGTCACATACATAGCAACAACTATATACACTTTCTAGCCTACAACAAATATCACGTAACCAATGACAACAAAAAAAATAAAACTGTTTCATAACATCCAAAAAATTAAAACTGATCATACTTGTTATTAGATTATTCGTACACACAATAATGTAAATTATAAAAATTTTCAGAATATGAGAAATGACTGTTTTATGTAGGTGTAGGAAGGAGTGTGTGAGTGTGAAACTGAGTGGTATTTTTTTTAAGTGTAGGAAGAAGTGGGAAGAGGGGAGAAGGAATTGATGAGTATGGATTGAGTTGATTAAACTACGAAAAATGCGACCTTAGATAAGGGGCCGGGAAGTTGCAGTTTTGACTTTTGATGGGCAATGAACTTAAGTTTTTACCTCTAATTAGTGAGCGACAAGTTGCTCAAAACAAGAACAGATTTGAGTAAATTATATTAAAATGATTTGAAGTGACAAAAGTGCCACGCTAGAGAACAAATCAAGCAGGAAGTGCAGCGAGTCAGGGATTGAGAGAGTCCCAGTTGCCACCTGCACGCATCGATCTTGCCAAGAAAAATTATTGTCTGCACCAGAGAAATTTCAAGAGGACCATACTGTTGGATCTCGAACAACCGTCATTTTAATAGCATCACTACCTTGCTGCTATTGCCGAGAAAGCCTTAGGGCGACATCAATGAACTGTCAACAATTTTATGTGAAGTCACAGCCATGTGGCAGAAAAGATTGATCCCTGTCATTGTCAGACTGAGTTATTGATCAATACCATTTTGAAAGAAAAGATAAGGATTTTGTTCTAAGATGCACGCACAGGGGCACCACTCGCCGTGTGGATCAATCGGATCTGGTCCAACAACGAGCAGATCTGGTCCAACAGCCAGCAGATCTGGTCCAACTTGGTTGCTGTTGTGATAATTTGCCGAAGTCCATGACTGGCAGATTCCAGTACATAAATGCCATATGATCTGGCCCAACTTATCATCTCACTGCGTACTGTTAATGCCACATAAATTACGACAAATATTATACTAGCGTTGAAATCATCAGAGGCCCATAGTGGCATGCCCCCTTCGTTCCCCTTGTTTCACAGCTGCTTAAAACTTCTGACCAAAATTGGATTCGAAATTAAATAGAGAAAAAGAAACTAATATAAAACAAAAGACGTTGGGCATGCCTTAGATTGTCTATGATATTACCTATTCATGCGAACCTTCTGATCAAGTGGATTAAAAATTTAATGGAAAAATATGGCTATAGAAAAAAAGAAAAGAAAAGAAAAGAACAGATGTGGGCATACGTGTGATTGTGTAAGCGATTGTGTAATCACACGGAACTTCTGAGCAAGTGGACTCAAAATTGAATGACGAAAAAAAAAAGGATCTAGAAACAAAAGATGTAGACATATCGGTGTATGAGATTGTATATTCACATGAAACTTCTAACTAAATGTACCCTAAATTAAAACTTATTACCTTTAAACAAAAATAAGGAGTTTCACTATTAAGAGCATTTTGATCATTATAAGGAATGTTTGGTCATTTTTTCAACAATTTTGTCTCTCATTTCATGCAAGTATAAGGATATTTTATTAAAGTTGAATGCATAAGAAACATTTTGTAGCATGAGTCACTATTGTTGGCAGGGATAAAATGATGGCTTTTTAATAATTTTGTTTTTAGAGGAATGATTCATTGGGGCACAATTGAAATTTCAATACAATATATCTGTTTCTCTTATTAAGGATATTTTGTTGAAAGAGAAAATTTCAAAATAAATCACTACACTTCTTTCAAAGTTCTTAAAAATGATCATTTAAATAGGGTTTAAAAATAACTAAAGTTTAAAACTTGATGCAAATGATCACCAAACCTTGTATTACATACCACACCCTACCAATTAAAGAAAATTTTTTATTTTTATTTTGAATGTAATAAGTTCCTAAGTTTTTTGGAGAGGACAAAAAAGGGTAGGAAAAGATTAGATTGATCATTAACAACATATCTCAGTATAATTTGTGGCGAACTTAACTCATACTACGTCACAGAAGATATTATAAAATGAATAGTAATAACATCTACAAAAAAGATAGTGCTTTTTGGTCGAATTAGTACAATATAGTTGCTGGTAAGGTTATTATGTTATTATTATATTGCAAGACCTACGAACATGTAGCATGCTCTTTTTTGTTTCTTATGATTGTCATTGCTCCACATTGAAAATTCTCTTATTTTAGGTGTGTTTGGTAGGGTTGAAAACCATTTTCCTATAAAATTATTTTCCATATAAAATGATTTTCAGCTCATATTTTCAATGGTTTGGTAAAAGAAGAAATGAAGTTTCTGAAAAATGAGTTTGATTTTCCAAAAATGAACAAAAAAAAGCTAAAAAGAGGTACATTAGTGAAATAAGATATTTAGAAAAATAGGAACTTATATTTTCTTCCATGAGGAATTATATTACAATAGTAGTTTCGTCTAGATCAAAGTTGTGATAATATGTACATTTGTCAATTTTTTTGATCTTACCTACTGCTAACAATTTAGTGCTAGCAACGCTTATCAATTTCCCACCTTCGAGTAGGATTCCAAACAAAGAAGAGAAAAAACCTAATATGTTTCTCTATGTTCTTAACATTGATGATAGATTACAGAGCGTTTTGGATTTCGATGAAATCATAGTTGTTAGATTCATCGACATCAGTATCAGGATGATACAATTTCGCTAATCTTTAATATGCTACCTTAATCTTCGAACTATATTACTGCCTTAATCTTTGAACCATATGTCAAGAAAATAGACACGAAAGAAAGAAAGAATGTGAAACCGTGTGAATGCAAAAAAAAACTTAAAATCAACTTACGCTTCATTCAAAGTGAAAATATTTTCCTGCAATCTAGGGAAAATGATTTTTTCCTGAAAACAAATTTATCCTCCTTATTTTACCAAACACCGTAAAATCAGAAAATTATTTTTCAGGAAATGATTTTCACCCCTACCAAACACACCCTTAATGATAAATTAACCCTAACTTTAGTTTAAGAGTCACGTTAATTGTCCCCACAAATTAGCAGTTTTTCCTCTCCTTTTCTCTATCAAAAAATTGGTAATTATTTCATCTTAGGAAATAAAAAATAAGTACAAATTTCTTTAATTAGAAAGTTGTAGATACAACATAAAGTTCGATGACTATCTTGCATAATATTAAGTTTAGTGATTTTTAAACCCTTTTTAAAGTTTGGTTATTTTTAGAACATTTAAGTTAAGTTGAGTGGTTCTAAAAGCTTTTTTTTTTTAATAAACAAGATTGTTGCCTAATTCCTTTCTATTTGCTGTCCAATTTTAATATATGTGTCACCTGCAAATTTTATCAACTTCAATTTTACACTTTATGCATAAAAAACAGAGGAACCGGACCTAATTAAAGGAAAGAAGATCGTACACATTTATTCTTAAAAGTTTATCCATGATATGATAACTTTAATATTAATACAATAGTATATGGCAAGCTAATCAAAACTCTCAACACTCATTATAAATGTTTACCCTGGAAAACCTATAGGTGAAATTTAATTTGTATTTGATTCAGACTCAATTCTTTTCAACATATTTTTGATCAATTTATTGTATTAAATATATCTAAACTTATTTCCTTTAAATTAAAGTTCTCCCAACTAATTTGAACTTATTTAAACTTAATTTTGCTAAACTTTAAAAAGTAGTGGTTGTAGCGCCAGTCATGTGATAATAATTACTAGTAGTAGCGTATTTCAAAACCATAATTATTATTACTATATGTAAGGACCACGAACCAAAACCCCCTGATGCAGTCCCCCATGAATGGTTATACACAATTGCTACGTGATTTCAAATTCAATTTTTTTTTAAATTTTAAGCAAGAAATATCTCATGCTACAAAAGAATGGGCTGCTTGACATAGAAGACTGAACTTCAACCCTGATCCAGGATCCTGGGTGAGCACTGGGCCTAATTTTTTGGTCTAGTACCCCAATAATCTCTCTGCCTGAGCCAAGTGGCTAGACTGTAGTGCTGGTCCGGGAACCTGGCAGGGTTCCTGAACCAAGATTGAGAACATGTTTTAGGGTCAATCACAACTATTATGTAACCCAGAAGATATCTAATCTTAAGAGATTCAATAAAAAAACTAAACAAACTGTAAATTTAATTAATAAAGTCATAAGTGAGTTTTAGAAAAACCTACAAATTAAATTTACTCTCCAAAACGAACCATAAACTGAATGGGATATCAAAAGGAACAACTGGTGTTAGAGCATAAACATATTCCTGGGCGTTCAATTATCGACTTAAGCTTTTGATTGAGATGGTTCTTAAACATGGTATTAGAGCCTTTCTGAGTAAGAGGTATTGAGTTCGAATCTCAGCAACCCCCATATTGATTTATTGCGCAAGGTAGGGGAAGCCTTTGCAACATCAACGCTTTAAGCCCAGTGGGCATTCGCGTGAGGGGGGTGTTAGAGTATAAAACCAATTCCTGGGTCTTTAACTATCAATTTGAGCTTTTGATTGAGATAGTTCTTAAACATGGTATCAGAGCCTTTCTGAGCAAGAGGTTCCGAGTTTGAATCTCAGCAGCCCCTACATTGATTTATGGTGCAAGGTAGATGGGGACTTTGCAGTATTCACGCTTCAAGCCCAAATGACATTTGCATGAAGGGGCGTATTACAGTATAAACATATTCCTGAGCCTTCAACCATCAGCTTAACCTTTTTGTTGAAATGGTTCTTGAACAATTGGTTTGTTTCAAAGAGGTTTTCGAAAGCCCCCTGAGTAATCACTAGTGTGGGGACCATATGACTTTATAAGCTCAAACTGAGGATCTAGATTCGGGGGCGAAAGTACCACCTCGTGATAAAGTGCATCATGGCATCCCCCGTCATCACCGACGACTTCTATTAATCAATATGGGAAATTAAAGTTAATTACACTAAAAAATAATCATGCAACATATCAGGATTAGTTATATCAAATAAGAGGAATCAAGAGTACAATACCAGTCTAAAAGAATTGAAAAAAAATAATGTAAATAATTATAGCGGGTGAGGGCTCAACTAATTAGAGAAGTAATCTTTACCAAACATGAAATTAAATAAAATAAAGAAAAAGAAGGTAAAGACATGGAGGGAAGGTCTAGGTTATGCCCTCAAGATGACTCGTCTAATTTATCTGGAACCTAGTAGAATGATGTGTCTTTAATGATTAACCATTTTTTCTCTCTCAATATCCCCAGTATGTAATGCATTTCTCTAAAGATTTTTCAGTCTCCTTTTCTCTAATCTATGGGGTGTCACACAATTTTCTCCATCCGCTCTTGAATTTTCAAGGTATTTTTGTATCAATTTTCTGTGTTTCCTCCTAAATTATTTGATGATTTTCCTTGTTTAACCTTGGAGGTAGCCCCCTTTTATTTATAGCTTAGATGGCAACTCAAGCTAATTAGAAGGAGACCTAATCCCACTCCTAATAGACTTAATCCAAATGGACAAACCAATCTAGATGAAACATTACTTATTGAAACCCTTCCTTGACACAAAATAGGAAACCTGGGAACTTGACTCGGTTTAGTTCTTGGTCAGAGGATCCAGCTAGGTTCCTAGCCAGTTTAAGCCCATTGGGGAGCTTATCCTCCCTCTTTTAAAAATTTTCTTCTTTGCTTCTTCTTCTCTCTGTTTTTTTTCTTTTTCTTTTTTCATACTCGAATTAAGGATTAGTCTGTTGGGCAAAAAATACAAGTTGGGGCATAATTTTTGTTAGAGGGCATTTGAAAAATGAGATGCCATTTTAGGATTCTACAGTTGGCCCTCACTTTGACTGAGCATGTGCAGGTTGAAGGTCAGAGTAGTTATGTCTCGTGCTTTCTTCCTTATTATTTCCACTTCTGAGTTCAATTGTTCGCTAGTCTAGCGGACCTTTCACCGAGCTAGTGGATTATGATGCCAACCTTTCACTGGTCTAATGAACCTTTTGCCAATCTAATGGATTTTGATGTCAACCTTTCGCTAGTCTAGCGAACCTTTCACAAGTAGAGTGAATTCTAATGTTGACTTTTTGCTGGTATAGAGGATCCTTCGTAGGTCTAGCAGATTATGGTGTTTACCTTTCGCCAGCCTAGATGACCTTTCGTTGGTATAGTGGAGCCTGATGTTGACTGTTCGTTTGTATAGCAGACCTTTTTTCAGTCTTATGAATTTTGATGTTGACCTTTCACTGATCTCATGAACCTTTTTGTAACACTCCCAAAAGAGCATGTTTCACTATTTGTAATCTCTTTCATTAATCCCTTAATTAGAGTTGACAAACCCGATAGTTAAGGCATTACTGCAATCTAGAAGGATAAGGCTTTAAGTATATGTGCACGATATAATATAGTAAAACATAGTTTATAGCCGCACACATTCGATCGTTATGAAAACCATATACATCTAACTACTAATTGCCATAAGGTTTACACACCATAATAAAACAGTACTTCATAAAGTTTGTGCCTCCATTAATTGAAGATCTCAAAATAAAACTCCCATAAGATAACATCACTACCAAACCGTCCACATACCCTTGCTCACTTATTCTCTTTCATTGGTTTGCTAGCATGATGTTGATTCATTGAGCAATTGCCCAAAACAAAACATGACAAACATTTCGAAATGTGAGCCAAAGCTCAGCACATGCATTCCTGTGTTATTAAATGATCGCTTAAACATTGGTTGGGCTGACTTTCCAATTCATTTTAATTTAAAAAAATGAATGACATTAATGTAAAAGTGCATTGCTAGTTAGTATCTGGTAGTGAACCCTTGGTAACTATTGCAATCTATAAATAAGTATATAGCTGCCAAGCTTTGTGGGTAACTAGAGGGTGAATGCTCTATAAATTGTAACTGACGGGATCACTAATTAGGTAATAAATCACTAAATAAACTGATTTATTGATACACTTACCAAGATATTATAACTTTGATAAATGCATTTTGATTTCTAAATATACAGGCAATGGATGCATTTGGGGTTTTTAAAATGCAATCTCACTTGACAATATTTGTGCACAATGAGGGGGAATGATAGAGTAGGTCCTGATTCTGCTTCAGAAATGTAATTATAGGTATGCATAGTTAGTAAAAAACACTCACCTACATAGTTGGTAATTTTAATAGAAATTCATTAATTAAAAGGCATCCATAACTCAAAGAGGCAAAATAATTAGGAGTAAAGTAGAACAAAATAAAGTAATTGAGATTATAATGGAAGGCTTTGATGGTTAGAAATGGAATATTGGTTTTTGGTACTTTTGAGGTGGATAATAAGGGTTTAAGGCCAAGAGGGGGTGTAATCAGGTTCAGGATAGCTCACATGGCCCTAGCTTGTCCCGAGCGACACCGTTCTTGAATAATTACTTTCCCCTCTTCTCAATTTTCATCCACATGGCCATTTAACTAGTATTCCCAACACAAGTAAGCTTATCAACACAATCAAAGGTGTTGAACTCACTAAACTTTGTATTTTCTCTGCATATCCATACTTATTTGGAAACTTTTAATTAAGCTCCCAAAATTTATGGTTTCCTTCTTTTCTCTCATAATCGACTTAAATGCCCGTTTAAAGACAATTAAACTTTGTTTCCTTCCTATAATTACCTTATTCTTGCCAAACACTCAAAAATTACGTCATGATCAACCTTACACATATTCAATATTATTCTTCACATAATCACTCAAAGCCCACATAAATTCACTTACTTGAATTAGGAAACCAAACAACCCACACAACATCATTTTTCAAGCCAATAGCACATCCAACCTCCAAATTCCATCTAATTCAATCCAAATAACATACTTGATTCAAAAGTCAAGCTAAACCATGCATGATTATGAAACGCTAGATTATGCCAATTCCAGTTTACATCAAAACTCATCCAAAATTACCTTACACAACATCATATTCACTCCTAATGATAAAGATTACAAAACTAAATCAAAAGAATTCAAGGTTCATCATTTTCAATATCAAGCTTGCATGGTCATTTTTCCAAACTCATCCACGCATAATAAAATACCAAATTAACACTCATTTTTATCAATATAACATGATTCTTAATCAAGTCATTCATAAAAATACAAAATCAAACAAAGTTAGGTTAGAATTTTACCTCACTTGAGCTTGGATTTAGAGAGGAGGGAATAGTGAAAGGTGGACTTTGTGGTGACTGGTGGTGCTAGGGGCGTTGGGGTGGCCAGTGGCATAGCAAAAATAGGGGGCTATCGTGGGGCGTGAGAGGGAGAAGAGGAAGAAAGATGGTGTGGCTTGGCTTGCTTGAAAATTTTTTGAACTTATCAAACTTACTTAGCTGATATTTAGCCTCCAAAAATTAGCTTTTTGTTAATTATAATTAGGCATAAGTAATGATAATTAGCTAAATCAATTGTATCAAATTTTTGGGCCTCAAATTGGGCTCAAATGAATTGGGCTTGGGAAAGAAATATAATTTATTGCTATCAAATTTTTGAATAGCTCAAAAATAAATTTTTGTGAGGTTATAGAAAATTTTTATGATAATTAAACTCGAATTGCAAAAGTAGGGCCCAACATGAATTTTTCGGACCAGAATGATTAAATGCGATAATAGAATGCAAGGAAATTAATAACATGACTTAATTAAATAAATAAACATGATTAGGATCAGGCCTAATTTGGAGACATACTCAAAACCATGCTTTTCGAACCGAACGTCAGGCATATTACACTTTTGTTGATTTAACGATTAAGCACGGACATCTGTAGCCAGATCACTGTGAACTTTTTGGTGACGTGTGAGCTTGTAGACCAATAGCTATATCTTTGTGAACTTGGTGGCATATGAGCCCAAATCCTTGTAACTAGATCCTTGTGAAGTTGGTGGCTTGTGAACCTAAAGGCCTACAACCAAAACCCTATGAGCTTGTTAGGGCGGGAGTTTGAATAAATGCGGCCAAATTCTTGTGAACTTGGTTGCATGAGAACCCGAAGACATGTAGCCATCTCCCTGTGCACATGGTGTCGTGAGGGCCTGAAGGCCAATAGCTATATCTCTATAAAGATGGTGGCGTGTGGGCCTGAAGACTTGTAGCCAGATCCTTAGGAATTTGGTGATGTGAGAGCCTAAAGATCTGTAGCCAAATTTCTATGAAGTTGGCAGCATGACAGCATGAAGACTTGCCGCTAAATCCTTATGAACTTGGTGGCGAGAGAACTTGAAGAACTGTAACCAAATTCCTGTCATTCTAGTGGTGTGAGTGCCTGAAGACATATGGCCAGATTCCTATGAGCTTAGTGGATAAGAGCTTGACGACCTATAGCAAAATCCATGTGAACTTGGTGGCATGAGAGCCCGAAGACCTGTAGCCAAATCCCTATGCATTTGGTGGCATGAGAGCCTAAAGACCTGTAGCCATATCTTTGTGAACTTAGTGGCATGAGAGCCTGAAGACTTGTGGCCAGATCCTTATGAATTTGGGGGCATGAGAGCCGAAACACTCCTAGAAACTTGACTTTTAATGACCATGTTTTAATGATCAAACATAAAATTTGTCGTTAAATGTTATTAATAACGAGAAAAGTGATTATTTATCATTTAGTTTCATAAAAAAAAAATCATCATTAGACAACGAACAAAAACTATGTCGTTATTGTTTTTACAATGTTTGCTATTATTATCAGTAGGAGGGAATGTACATAAAATTTGGGAGGGGAGATAAAAAAGAAAATCAGAAAATTAAGCACAATTTTCCTCCTAAATGCATAGTGTTATTTCATTCACATTCATTGGTACACATGGTAGACATATTGTTGTAATTCTCTAAGACAAAAAATACTCAATCTAAGCTAATTCATGACATAAAACAATTGATAATATCATCATTATCGTTAACTAACAAGCAAAGCTTATTTATTATGTCAGTTTCTAGTCAAGGCCTGAGTGTAAAACTTGTGTCAAATCAAATTACACAGAAAGGGCTTTCATCACATGAAATAAAATTAAGTTTCTGATAGCATATCAAGAAAAAGAAAAAAGCCATATCAAGTATTGTATTGGGGGGGATAAACTCTCATATGTAGAGCCACATTTTTCCAAACTATTAATATCAGTTTTTGGAGGCATTGAACTTGTGCGATGGCACCTAAGGCTCATGAGATGCTACAAAATTTGAGCACACATCATCCACTTCAAAGAATAAAAAATCGAGACTCTAGAAATAATCCTGGTTGCCCAACTTTTTTCAATTTCAGTTTGAAACTTCCTTGAAAATCAAGTAACAATAGCATACATTGTCAATGGTATCATGAGGTATTACTAAAACATTGATTAAATTAAGTGACATAAGCTCACTAGCTGTTGATAAGAAAAAAACATGAATAACCTCCCATGCTCTGTCAAGTGAGGCATAAATGTAAACGTTAGGACTTAAGACTTGGGAAAGGCCACAACATCAGCTTAACCAAAGTTCCACATAATCTAAGTCCGGTCCCCTTCATCGCTCAGTTCAATTGACAATATTTTGAGAAACTGGTGCCATCAAATTAAGTTATTAGACTATAATGGATCACTTGATAAATATTTCTTTTAGAAAGACAATGCAACGAGGCTACACTGACTAAATTTCTTATGGTGAGTGTGCCCACAATAACTAATTTAAGATTGCAGCCTACATGTGAAGTCAACACCTCTTACAGAGTGAAATCGCTTGGCCATAACCCTAACTTAGGCCTTATATGAGGGCCAGGCGGAGTTAGGAGGGCCCACCTCACCTGTTTAAAAAAAGAAGAAGCAACCAACTATCAAATGCATTGGAACATGAGCCGTTAGCAGTACAGGAAATAGATTATTACAGTGGTAGTCTAAGCATATTATTAAAAATAAAGTTCGCTTTATTATTAACATAGAAGATTTAAGACTTACGAGTCTCATATTTTAATGCCTAAAGAATAATTTTGAGCTCATTCATTACCTTCTCAAAAATTTAGAAGGATGGAAAAATCCACAAAAGTATAGTTACATATGTTTTGGCATATTTGATCTCAGGGAGTAGCCAGCACTAAGCATTAAGTACAGAATAGACAACTATACACAAAAATAGGAAAAGGAACCTTGAATCAAGATCTCTAATTCTTACACAAGGCAATTAGCAGGTGGTTGATAAAAATTGATGACACAGTATGTGGCTGCTAAGAAAAGTGCCTCAATTTGGTGGATGGAAGGATGTGGAACAGGGGAAAGAAAAAGAATATTCCCATGACATACTTGAACATACACTCTAATAACCAAACCTTCCATTGTAAAGACTCTACCATATATAGCCCCCGCCCCCCAAAATGCACACAACAAAATAGAACTTTGTGCAAAAATACCACTAAGACCCAATTGTTGGGCATAGGGGATGAAAACTAAGAGCAGAGCAAACAATTATGCAACTCATATTATGACAGGTATGCATGCATTCCCCAATCCTAAAGGAGGTTTCCAGCTATCTAGAATGAAGAACAAGGATATACACTACTCAACAAAGAAGGCCGAAGCATTATTGACATTTACAAAAAAATTGAATCTTAGTTTCAATTGAGTATCTTTCAAAATTTAAAACATAGTCAAATGTAGCAGTTACGTACTTTGTCAAAGGCTTTGACCATATTAGACTCTAAAGAAGAATTATTTTCATAATTAGTTCAGTTCTTTAATCTCATCCTCCCTTGAATGAATCTCCCATTTATCCTATTATTTTTCTTCCTTGAATGCCTCTTACTTCTTGGCTTTTCTTTTATGTTGACACATACTAGTGGAAGTAAAAGAAACTTGCTTATTTATTGATTTAGACATTGAATAGTTTTTTTTTTGGTATATTGTTTTTTTGTTTTTAGACGAAGAAGGAAGACCTTTGAGCCATGGTGAAATCCATTGACCAAATAAAGGTACAATTTCTAGATGATGAGGCCTAAATATTGATAAAGATTGATCTTTCCCAAAGTAACACATGCGAAGGAAAAACCCTAAATCTACTAGTGATTGAATCAAACTTGAGAACAAGTAAACAAAGGAGATAAATCAACCCACCCTTCAATTCTATAAAGCCAAGGCATCAAGGATTTAACTAAAGGTATGAAACTCAACTTCACCACCCTCCTTGGAGAGATAAAGAAATTCGAGATATTGAGGAAACAATAAGCATTAAGCTCTCATAATACTAATCTAACTATGAGAAATTACAAAGGATCAAGCTAATTAAATGGTAGAGGACCTCCTCCCCAAGCCATGTACTAACCAATAGGATTACAAGAAAATTAACCAATAAAATCATAGTTAGGGGAATAATTGAAAGGTGACCAAAAGATTATATGTTGAGCTCGAATTGGCTACAATAGTGCTTAGTTGGATAAGTCACCTACTACCTCAAATGGAAGTGCCATGGGAAGATTTTTCTGTGGGTAGATTCTAGAAGACTCCACTAGCTTTCCTATAAATATTAGCCCCTAATGCATACATTTTCTAGGCCAATTAATTCCTTCATAATAAACATGCAATTTGAGAACCTGCATTGGCCTTTGCTCGGTTTACACTTCATTTTCTTCTTTGATACTTGGAATCAGAAGATATTCTTAGGGTTGATAGAAACTAGACATCCAAGGCTATCTGACATATATAGCTTGTCAAAATTTGAGCTTGATTGCCCTTCCAAAAGTGAGTTAGAAATGAAGTGAGGTATTCTGCCCAGAAAAATGAAAAATAAGCTAATGAAGTGGTTTTAGAGAATAAAGTAGCTAAGCTCCTTATTTAGAGCTACTAATTGCCCAACACCTTTCCTAAGATTAATTGGATCTCTTTAAGGGTCCTAAGTCAACATTGATCCACCTTGGTTCAAGAACCAAAGTTAACATTGAGCCTACTTGGTTCAAGACCGTTACTTGGGGGAGTAAGTCGAGGTTTGCTCTGCATCAACCTCTCCCTCTTGAAGAGTATTTTGATGAACGATAAATTCACCCATTTTACGTGCCTCTTTCACCCACTT
>JACYFF010010365.1:89737864-89761396 GCA_017589665.1 Selenicereus undatus | reverse complement strand
AGGTCCGGGGTTGCTAGTTTTGTGGTCTAATTCGACTAACCCCACGAAAGTAGGTGGTTACACGAATTAGACTAGCTCATGACCCTTGAGAGAGGTCTTGGGTGGTCTTTGATGGTGCAACCGACCATCTCTTGTTCATAGTGTGGTTTGGGTAGGTTAGGACTCATCTTGATTAACTGGTTCATCACTTGGTGAAATCATAAACCCAAGTCCCTTTTTGTTTATTTGTTTTAGTAGTTTAGTCCTTCTTCCTTCACTCTCACTCTAGCCTAGATTGAGACGCTTTAGTTAGCCTCGGTAGTTGGAAACACAACTCCCTACGGACGACACCCCAAGTACTCAACGATACACCTTGCACTTGGGGTTTATAAATATTAAAACTTTTTCTGCAACATATTTGCCCTCGAATATTCATTGTGTTCTTGATCATCTTCAAGGTAAAAATTTAGAAGCCCAACATTAAAGGTGGTGGATATTTGCATGTCTCCCAAAAGCTTTATCTTGTAGGAATTCTCTCCTTCCTTTTGTGCCACCTTGTATGGACGATCTCCCCTAGACATAAGTTTGTTCTTCCTCCTTGAAGGGAACTTTTCTTTCCTCAAGTGCAACCACACAAGATCCACCTATTTGAACTTAAGATGAGTGCGGTTCTTGTTGGCCTTAAGCTTGTATTAGTCATTAACTTCTTAATTTGGGACCTCACTTGCTTATGTAGCCTCTTCATTTCCTTAGCCCTTGCTTCGGGCTTATAACTCACCTTTGATTCTTGAAGAATGAGAATAAGATCAATGGGAGTAAGAGGGTTAAAGCCATGGTACACCTCAAAGGGAGCATGACAGGTAGCATAGGAAGGAGCTCGATTGTGAGCAAACTCCGCATGAGCAAGTTTGGTATCCCAATTTGTATGGATCCACTTCTGCAAGGGTGCAATCTCCCACAAATGGTTCAACTAACCTTTTGTTGGGGTGTTTTATTTTGATTATTATTATTATTTTTTGCAAAAGAGAGCTGACTATTATTCTTTTTTCCTAAAAAGAATTGGCAAAAATAATGGATTGAACCAAGAAGCTGGTTCCTGATTTTGACCAAAGAACCGGCCAGTTTCTGGACTAAAATCAACTTCAGTTTTTCTTGGTCCTAATCCAGGGTAGTGATGACTGCCTGATACAAGAATTAGGTTTCCTGCTTGATCCAGGATCAGATTAGGACCCTTTTTCATACTCCAAATAGTCTTACTGTCTAGGATCAGTACCACTCTACTGAGTATAGAAATAAGAGAAGGGGTAGAAAATGAGAAAGAATAAAAATAATTGCAATTATGTAATTTAATAGAGCCGCCAGTGAGTATCTAGGAAAACATACAAATCACATATCTCTTCAAAGTGAATCGTACTGATAGGGACAACCGAAGGGACGAATCGATTCAACTTCAAAAAGGTTTTCGAAAAGCCCTCGTACAATAAGGTTGCTAGAACCGAATTGGTCAGTGAATCAGTAAGGTTAATTGGTCAATGCTCCTGTTGGTGGATCGGTTAAACCGGATAAGGTCGTTTTATCATAATTTATTAAATTAAGGATAATTTGTTATTTATATAACTAAATTCTATACCTAAATAGGTAGAAAACTTCCAATTCATACTATCACGAATGGCTAATTTTTTTATTTTAATGTTTTAGTAATAAATGAGGAATACATTTTCTTAGATTATGAAGCTTTTTATGAATTTCTTTATGAGTAACAAAAATACGATTGTTTAATTTGAACAAAAATTAATGATGAATTAGTAAGATTTTTTTTGGGTTGCTAATATGTAATCGACTAATAAAAGGATTTAATGAAGGGGATGAACAATTAAATAGTTAAATAATAAAATATTATTTGGGCAAATCTCTCGCCTGACATAAAGCTTAGAGCGGCCTAGGTGGTATGAGACTCAAGGAGAAATTCCAAGCTAAGAGGAGTTGAAGGGTTCAGATATGCTTTACAACACTGTAATTTTTAATGTTATTTAAAAAAAAAAACTGACGAAAGTCTTGAACCAGTCTGAGTACCCAGTCCAAAAATGAAAATCGGTTGGTTTAATTGGGTTCTGACCAGTTCTTGATCGGCTCAATGTGGCAACGGTTTGTTGTCGGTGATCAGACCATATTGCTTTGTGGTTCCCAACTGGACTGGTTGAACTACCGGTCCGGTCTACTTCTAGTAACCTTACCGTACAATCCTTGGTATGGGGGCTCATGTTCACTCTTTAGTATTGAACTGAGAATACATATTCGGGGGTGAAGGTACGATGATGCAATGGTGTGCATCACATCACCACATGTCATTAAAGACCACCTCTACAATTCAACATAGGAAATCTAAAGCTTTAATTACGTAAACATATCATCATGCAAACATTAGTAATATTTCATATACAATCATGAAAAAAGGTTAAAATCTTTAGTCTAATGAAAAAATAGGCTAAATAAATAATTTACAGTGGGTGGGAACTACATAAAAGATTACATCTTTATTGACTTATAAGAACACAATAAGCATGAAAGGAAAAAACAGGAAGAGAAAAATGAAAATTTTCCATTTAGGACAACTCATTTGATTACCTGGGGAATCCACTAGAATGGTTATGGTGCTAAGCTTGGACGAAAGACTTGGGATTGCAGTCAACTAACAACAATTTCCTCACGATCTCTCAAGTGATCTGTCAATAGCTCTAATCTCACAAGTTGACTTGGTTCTCATCGATTAATTCATTGCTAATTCCCTCCTCCTCTCTTTTTTAACCCTTGAGGCACCCCCTTTTACAGGTGATAGTTAGATGGACTATGCCTGAGAAAACAATACTGACTCCTAATCATATTAGGCTTAATGACTCTTCTAATGTTATTAGGAATCTACATTTAGCTAAACGCACCAGCAAAATTAGCACTAATAACCGAGTTGGACTTAAACTCGGTAGAAAAATGAGCAAAAAAAGGGAAAACTGGCTGGCTCCTAGCCAGGGTGAATCGGCCAGCTCCCAGGCCCAACGAGCCTTGTTGACTTAAGCCACCTCTTCTCTAATTGGTCTCTCATTATTTTTTGCCATGTTATTTTAATTAATCCCCTCATTGGGCCTCTGAGTTCATGAGTGGGTTAATTTTCTCATCATCGGGCAATTAAAAAGTCGATTGCCATGTCTAGGTGTCGATAATTAGCCCCCTCTTTGAGCAAGCCTGAATAAGACGAACATCAAAGTAAGTGCTCAAACTTTTGTCTTGACGTAGATGACTTAAAGTCTCGGCACCGATCCATTTTGTTAAAGTGCCTAAACCTCCACCACTATTGGATATGAAGGTCTGAATTGTTGCTTTCTTTCATTTTGATGTATATAACTTTATCCTTTCGCTAAATTAACAGACCTTTATTGTTGGTCTAGTGAGACTGATTGATTCTTCCTCCTTATTGCCGGAGTAGCAGTTCTTTACTACTGGTCTAGTAATCTAACGTCCAATCAATAATTCTTCGATCATTTGCCAATTTACGCACTGATAATCCTTTGACCATTGTTCGATTTAAGTACTGATAATCCTTCAAAATCCTTTATCCGATTTAGACACCGATAATCCTCTAATCATCGTGTGACTTACGTATTGATAATTCTTCAGCTATCGTCAGATTTATGCACAGATAATTCTTTAATCATCGTGTGGTTTACAAACTCATATTCCTTCAAAATCCTTCGATCAGCATGATTTACGGACTGAAAATTCTTTGATCATTATATGATTTACATATTGATAATCCTTCGTCTACTTCTTCGATCATCGTCTGATTTATGCACTGATAATTATTTGATCATCATGCAATTTACATACTAATAATTCTTCAACTTCTTCTTCGATCATTGTCCAATTTACGCACTGATAATTCTTTGATCTTCGTGCAATTTACGCATTGATGATTCTTTAGTTTGATGGTTTGATTACCACTTGTTTTGATGCATGCTTATGGCCCCAATTTGCATAGGGAACCCATTGACACCCACACTTGGCCGTCACTTCTTTTTCGTTGTTTCTTTGCTCTTATGACTAGTCTTTGTATCTGTATCTCCCTCTTTAGGGAACCGAATGGCTTTCTCAGCTATGTCTTTTGTTCTTTTCTTTGCAAGATTCTTGTCCAAAGTTGGTATGCATGACAATGGGTACCAACCAACCCCTAGTATAATTGCTTTTGGTTTTTTCTTCTTTGCTTATAGCTCCTTGCATGCTTTGAACTTTGTATTGTTCCCTTTCATGGAAATGCCAATAGGTTCCACAGATGTTGTCTTCCTCTTTTTTTCTTTTTTGTGCTTGGTTTCTTTTGCTTTTTAGTCCCTTGGATGCTTGTTGTTTAACGAGGTACCTCTAAATAGAACCCTAATGTTGTAGGCTCCTCTCCTTTGTATGATTCACACCAACCTCTTCTGTTGTTCTTAAGTGTGTATTCTTAGCTTCTACTCTCTCATTTTTTCTTTATTGTTTTTAAAAGAAAATCATGACCGTAAGAAGAGCTCAACCTCCTCCCAGTGAGGTAAGGCTTCCTTAAGATTCTTTCACTGAAAGAGAATGAAGGCCTGTTGATGTATGGGATGCACATGACCTTTGGCTCGATGTTGGACGCTATGCATCTAGCCATGTAGCTATAAACGCAGTAAGAGTTTATTCTTATTACTACTTGTTTTCTTACTACTCGCCTTTTTAATTTCCTTTGGCGTGGACCTAAAATATGTTCTCTTCTTTCTTCTATAGGATGATAGGATTAGGGGTGCCACAAGAAGTATTTATGTTTTAATATTTATAACTCCAATTGGAAGGTTTATCAAAAAGTACTTAGGGTATCGTCCATTGGGAGTGGGATTTCAAATACTGGGATTAGCTCAAGTGTTTCAAGCTAAGCTAAGTGAAAAGGAAAGAAAGATAAGCTAAATTAAGCTGATAAACACAAAAGAAGAGGCTTGGAGTTATAATTGAGCTAATTAAAGAACTAAGTAATTGAGATGAGTTCTAACCTACCGAACCTGTACTGAAAACAAGAGATGGTCAATTGTACCATCGAATATAACCCAACCTCTCTCTCAAGGGTCATGAACTAGTAACCACCTATTTTCATGGGATTAACCTAATTAGACCACGAGATTAGCAACCCTCAGACCTAGCTAGGATCGGGACTATTTTCATGTCCAAATCTCGGCTATTCTCTTCGGTACACTAGCTAATTGACCTCACATCTTGGCGTGAGTCAATTGCCTTAAAACATAGATGAAAGCTCTGTCAAGCATTTCATCGAATACTTGCAGCATGAGAGAAAACTCTAAGTTCAGAGCATAAATTGGGTGTGGTTAGGCCTAAGCCAAGACTAATTAGCTATCAAGAGGCTAACCACAATCCAAGCCAACAAAAACTAGCTACTAATCATTACAAAAACACAATTAAACCTAATAACAACTAGGCTAACCAACAAGCAAATAAACATGAACTAAGGAGGAGAGAGAATGAAACTAATATAATCTAACAAGCTAATTAAACATGGATTAACAATAAAAACTTAACATTTAAACCAAACAAAATCAAACACAAGAACTAAACTAACAAAATATAAACAAGAACAAAATATGAAATAGAGAGAAAGAGAAGAGAAAACTTAGTGATTGCTTGAATGGAGATCAAAATCCACATGCTTGAATCCAAAATCCACCAAAACAAATCCTAATCTACCTAGTTTATTACTGCTTAATGGGATTTTTAGTTGCTAAACCTAACCTAAACCTAACCCTAAAATCTTTCCAAAAAGTGCTCAGAGTGCTTTTTATAAGGGAAAATTAAGCATCCTGAAATTAGGTGAAAAGGGGCATTATAGGCAACAAAACTGGAAAAACGTGCAAGGGGTTGCCTAGGCGATAGACAACTGTCGCCCACATGGAATTACCAGGTTCTAGCAATGGTCTGTCGGCATCACAACGGCTTGCTGTCGCCACCCCCTAAAACTAGGGGTGACACTGCAAGCTAGCGATGGTCATGCCATCGACTGCACGATGAGTGCTTACCCTATGCCCTTAATTCCTCACTTTCCCTCTTATTCCTTCTTTGCTCCTTTTTGCGGCATTTGCTTAATTGAGCTTATTGCGTGCAAAACTAAACAAAACAAGCAAAAATTCTGAAGATTATGTTATTATACGAGCAAAAAATTAGGCAATAGAGGCATGTAAAATATGACAAATTAGTACGAAATATGGTGTTGGTGCCCCTAGAAAGTTTATGTTTAAACTCGATGCACGGAGGGCTCAAATTCAAGTTTTTATAGAAAATGCGGGATTTGGTGCTTTCTACTCTACATTACGTGCGGTGGTGGATTTAACTAATCGCTTCATCACTCGTGGGGTGGTTGAGCGATTTTGTGATACCCCTAACATGTTTCACCTCCCTTTCGGTGAGATGACTGTCACTTCTTTTGATTTCATTGTGCTAATGGGTCTTGGTTTCATAGGACAACTGTTAGTCTAACAGTAGGATTTTCATATACATCGTGATCCACTCCTTCATCTCTTTGGTCTAATCATGGGATTTATTCCTCCCAGAGAATATTTCTCCTATAGTATCCTGGAGGATTTAATGAATGATGATGAGCGATGGGCCCAACACTCCCTGATCAAGAATCCCAGTTAATTCTCAATTTCCTTCTCGACATGACTATCCTTGCCGACCTCTGCAACCGTTGCCACTTTCACTACTTAGTCAATTGAGTTGACTTAGATAGTGTAAGGTATTTGAACTGGGAAGTTCCTGCACATTCCACCTTAATTCGCGAAATACACCAAGGAGTCCAGAAAGTTGAGCGTACTCATAATGAGAAACATACAAGTATACCCTTTGGGCGTATATGGAGAGTTATAGGAGTAGGATTCCTCTTTTTTCCCTTTATTTTTCTTTATTAGCGACACCTAACTTCCGCTGTTTTTGTGCAATTCTGGCTTTATGAGTATTTCCTAGCTCTTCACCGGGATCTCGGGCACTTATAAATTTTCCGGCCATGGCTTTGTGGACTAAGGAAAACAAAATCAGGAAGCAGTTTGAGTCGAGAGATCTTCACCGTTTCCGTGTAGCTATTAATGCTTTGAGAATTGTAAAGTCCTTTTTATTTTGCAAAATGATTTAGCGAAGGAGTTTTCCTTTGATTGAATTTTCTCATTTTTGTAGTCTAACTTTCACCCATGGAGGAACTGTGTTCTTCCTCTTGAAGTTGAAGCTGCTTAGTTTTATACCCAGTGCAGGATCCTTATGGAGTGACCTTTTGGCTTTGTCTGGTATTTGGGTGAGTGAGTTGCTCCCCAATTTGTTAGTTAATGTCCTGAGTTCATTCCTCGGACCCTCTTTGGTCTATGTTCTATATAAGAGCACTTTCCCTTGAGGACATGGCAGAGATGAAGGGGGGCATTCATTTCATCGACTACGTAGACCATCAAGGTGACTATGGGACTTATCTTGGACGCCTCATGACCCACTTTGGTATATGTACTTTATGCTTTTCTTCTTATGCATCCATTTGATTGTTGACATCTGAAATCCTTAATTGACAGGTAATGGCTACTAAGGCTCTTATCCTAAGCCTAAACATCGAGGTGTATAAAAAAGGGGAGCAGGCTACTTATGTGAAGATTCCATTAGTCCCTAAATCAGAATGCATGGAACTCCCATTTCCTTCTACCTTTACTGGGCTAGGTATGTTGCTTACCTTATTTTTAAGTTGGTGGACGACCCTTCTAACTATTCCTTTTCTCTTCAGTACAATCGCTAGCATCCGCGGTTGATAGTATGCCACTTTCATTCCTTGCAGAGGGCGTTTGTGAAATTTTTCTCCCATCACCATCCCCAACTTGAGAACGTGAGATTTTCTCCTCAACCTGAGGTTATATTTCATCTTCCCTAGTGACACGACCACAAGCACACAAGTTTCGTAGTATAGATTAAAAGATCATCCTCAGGGACCACGGTAGTTTATTGAGCCCATGTCTAATTGAAATTGCTAAGTAATCAATCTTTTCAATGAGTCAATTTGATAAAATAATTATCTAATTGGAAATCGTTCAAAGTAAAACATCTAGGAATTTGATTCACCAAGTAAAGAGTTGGATCATAGAATTAAGCATGCACTTTTCACAGATTAGACGATTCAAGGAATTGCAATCGAATTAAATTTAATCCTTTCTTTCGAAATGAATGAAATTGCCTAAATGAATTCAACTAACATTATCTCAAGTGTGTTTGATTTAGTCTAGGTTAAAGATTCATGATTACTAAGCCTCCTCTTAATAAGCAATTCTCTCTCAAGTTTTGCTAAAGGAAGTTCTATCAAGGCAGTTTAGTAGCGAGTTTCACCTTTTGATACTTCACCCTACTACCTAACATAAGCAAACAAAATTGGCCAAATTCTACTCACAAAGTTCTAATCTCAAGATAGAAGTAAATCATTTCAATCATGAAATAAGCACAAGATTGCGAAGATAAAGGATCTAACTACAATACTATGACTGACGAAACCCTAGATCAAATAAGGCTACTCACTCATATTTCTAATTTAACAAAAACAAGAATTCAAGAATAAGTTCAAAGGAGGGAAGGAAATTTTTTAACGATGGCAGCCATTGAATTGTACAACAATCTTTAAGTGTTCAAGAGCAAAGCTTCTGCCTTCAAATCTAAAAAAAACTAAACTAAACTAACCCAAACTCTAACTAAGAGAGATGTGAGAATAGAAGTGAGATGGCTTTTTTTTTCCCTTTTGCTGAACTTCCTTTGAAAAGCCTTAGAACACACCCTTTTAAGCAGCAAATGGAGCATCCTCAGCCACTCAATGAAGGAGGATGAAGAGGTTAGCAGTTACAGGCTCACCACAGTCCATGACAGACACCACGGGCGGATCGTGGTCTTGGCTGGTTCCGAATTCTTCTGCTCCACTCTTGTTGCACGAGCATAGCAACTCAAGGGCATCCGTGGCAGGTCAATATGCACTCAAATAGGGGTCAAATACTGGGTTAAATCGTCTAAAATCCTATTAATATCATCAAAGAACCATACCCAAGCATAAAACGAGAATATGAGTATAAATTATGGTATTAAGCCTATAAATTCTTGAAAAAGTGCTACAAAACGTTCAAAAAATGAAGCATATAAAAGGACTTATCAAACTCTCCGATGCTTGAATCGTTGCTTTTCCCTACGCAACAATAAGGCTAAAAATTATTAACAACCTCCTCAAGATAGACATCGGTAGCATGTCAATGGCAAAGTCGATCCAAAGTTAGCCCAAGAGTACAAAAATCATTTAACAAACTGACTAGGAAATGAAGTTTTTGAAATCATTGATAGACCACGTTGTCAAGTTTGAATCAATCACCCCCCCAAATCATCAAATACAATCACATCGACACCTTAAACAAATGGAGATAATAATGCCGGTAGAACCTCGCTATAGCATGTGGCACTCATCTCTCATGTGTTTGAAAATGTAGGAAGGTTCCCTCAATTCTCATTCTATAAACTCAAATCTACCATAATCTTGATAAGACTCTCTAATTCACCATCACTACTATGCAATACACATTAGAAAATCATGAGGACTTTATAAGGTTGCAATGGGGCCACGGGTAAAGGTAAGAGGGGAACGAATATTTTAGAAATGTGGAGCTAGAAGCCATAGACTAAGAGTTAAACGCTTCCAATGCGCTTATGCAACATTCTCCTTCAACCAGTACAATTCAAGTACAAAATACATCCCCTTTCACAACCAAACGAAGAGAAAAAGAGTTGAAAGTCATGTATGCTTTTTACAATCCAAACAAGGCCAACACTTCTTCTTTCTTTTTTTGTTTTTGTTTTCTCTTTTTCTTCCGTTTCTTTTTGTGCCTTTTGTTTTTTTCTTTTCATTGGATTTTTTTTTGCTTTTCAAAAGAGTTGGCCGAGGGAATTCATATCAAAATTGAATTTCAACTCATCTCTAAGCTTTGTACAAGAAGACAAGGGATTTCTCATATATGGCACAAGAACACAAATCCCTCTACCAATCAACCAACCAAATCCACCAAAAAGAATCACAATACATATTTCTAACTCCCAATCAAACTCGATTTACAAGGATGAAATGCTCTCTAGTCTTTGCTTAAGGGTCAGATAAATGTGTGGCCAAAGGCTATGTTCGGAGGTTTAAATCAGTAAAAATGGATATAGGCTCAAAGGGGCTAGCAAGGGATATATAATGCATAAACGGGGGTGACTATTTGGTCCTTTGGGTTAACAAGTGAAAGAATGCCTCAATCATGTTGCCAAAATGTATATGCTAAATGTGATCTTGAATGAGGGTAAAAGCAAGTTTTGGAGAAATGATGTCCGGGAAGAGTCACTTATGAATTGATAAGAGACTAAATTGAGAAATTAGTCTTTAAAATGCTCAAAGCCTCGCGGGACATCTACCATGGTCACACCTAGCTCATTAGTAGACATATGCCAACATTCTTGAAAAGAATCATGGCGTAATCAATTCATGCTCAACATATGGTCAAGGCATGAAGCTCATTTTCGCAAATTTGTTCTCAAATATTTTTATGCACAATTGGGCAAATCAAAGGATCAACTAAACCAAAGAAGTCTACCTGGTCCACAAAGATCATCATCGGAGGATTTTTCCCTTTTTCTTATGACTATGTTGTTTTTTCTTTTTGTTTTTTTTCATTGAATGCATGCTCCTAATAATAATACCAAGAAAATGCAAAAACTATGAGATGAATTATAAAAATCTAAAATGCAACCTACAATGAAAGAAAACCTAAATGTACCTCTAACATGCTCTAGCTACATAAAATTAAATCTAAAATGCCACTCTAAATGCAAGCATGAATAATATATACAATGCATACACAAGGCACACCAAGCCAAGTCTAGCATCAGACGCTATCAATTAACTGACTAACTCCCCATGCTTGAACAAAACGATGTCCCCAATCTGAGCACAAAGTAGAAAAGGAAAAGGGAGTAACAAGAAACAATTAGAAGGGATGTGGGGAAGTTTACCATAAGAGATATGTCAATCTCACTAGGTCTCTAAACAAGCCTTATAATCCTGAAAGTATTGGATCTGGGTAGAAAGCAACCCACGGAGCTCGTCGTGTCGCTCTTGAACAAAGTCACGAGGAGCGGCGTTCTTGAAGGTAACATAGGCTCGAAAGGACACTTGCTCCTCCTGAATGGACCCAAGGGTGGCTTGGAGGTTAGCATAATCAGTGGGGGTAGGTTGGGAAGAGGAACTAGGTCCAACCTGAGAAGTAAATAGGGGTGGAGGAGGAGTGGGTTGAACAACCTCGGTATCGCCAGGGACCCATTGAAGGTTACCCCGGTGAAGTAAGGTGGTCCAATCAACATTGGGAAGTAGCAGAAGCCAATCCCCAGGATAAATCCGGCACGAGGGTCCAACCTCTACTTTGCAAAAGTTCATTAGCTCAAAAGCTGCTTGATCAAGCCGCTCGGACTTAGAAACTTGATCCTCAGGGTTGGGTTAAAAAATCTAGCAATAGTTATGACTACACCCCCAATGACTATCCTACCTTAGTGCTAACAGCAGCACTATACAATTGTTAGGCCGAGAATGCTCCAGGATCATCATCTAGTATGCAAGACATGAGGTATAACTCAGACAATCTCGGGACATTCAAACTATCATCCCGAGCAACGAAACAAGCAAGAATACACTAAGCCACTTGAATGCTCGGGTTCCTAGTATGGATGCACTTCGAAGAACTAGTACTGTACCTAACACTCCTTGAAAGCTCCCCCCAAAATGCTTTTGGGTTGAATTCTTAGGAGACTTGACAGTTTGGTATGTCCATGCTAGGTGGAAAATAAAATATACTATTGAATGTACCTAAGTTCAACTCATAAAATTGCCCTTGCAAATAAAAGGAAATATACCCTGCTTGACATTGAGGCCCTCAAGTGACCTCAACATGTAAAGTACTCAGAAATTATAAAGTGAGGTCCCGATATGTATGCTCTTTCATCTCAGTGAAATGTCCCATACCCCTCGTGCAAACAACCACCGTATATCATCCAACAATCCTAAACAACCTAACAATTCCTTATCATAATAACGAGTTGCCACAACAATTCGCTCATTCAAGCAAGTATATCTAGCAACATAGTCTGGGTTAATCAACCCAAGAGGATGAGAAATGTTACCTTGGGCCTGTGCCGTGGTGGAAGTGCGGGAGGTTCGTTAAGGTTGTGATGGTGCTTAGCTAGATGTTCCCACTTCCTTGATGTTGCTTTTCCTCTTAATAGGTGCTATGGTTGAAAAAATGCAAGAAAATTGAAACAAAAACCTAAAAAAGGAAAGATATGAGGAAGAAAAATTAAGAATTTAAGTGAAAAAAATAAGGAAGTATTAGAGAGAGAAAAAGATGTTTATGGAGGATGGGTGAAGTTGAGATGAACTTGGAGAGGAAATATTGGAAAGAGATGAAATTTGTTGGAGAAAGAGAGAGATTAAGAGAAAAGGGAAGATTTAGAGTGAAAATGGAATGAAAATAGGAAGAAAAGAGGGAGAAATAGAGGGTCTAACAATGGAGGTTTTAGAGAGAGAAAGACGGAGGCAGAGAGAGAGAGTGTGTGTCGAGGTTGAAGATGATTGTGGGGGAAAGTGAACAATCGCTGCAGTCAAAACCCTTGATCGTGGCCCATAGCAGCCCACCATGGCCCATAGCACCCCACTACGGCCCATAGCAGCACCACGGTCTGACTGTGGTGGCTACTGGATGCTGAGTTTTCTTGTTTTTCTAGGGGGACGCCATGGGCATCATTTGAGTAATATGGATCATGGTGCCCATCAATTTCTTCCTTTCTTTTTTTTTCCTTGTGTTCTCTTCTTTTTTTCTTCTTTTTTGTTTTTATCTTTTGTTCTCTCTTTTTTATTTTCACTCCTTTACTTATTTATTTTTTTATGAAAAACTACCTAAAAAGGAAATCAAAGCTATTAAAAATGGGCTTGGGTTGCCTCCTAAGAAGCGCTATTTTAAGGTCAAGAGCTTAACAATGCTTCTATGTGAGGTCCGGATCGGTAAGAAAATGGGCGTCATTTTTGTTGCGAACTACGAAATTGAACGCCTTCAAACAAAGGCACCACTTCAGAAGCTCAAGTTGGAGGTCCTTCATCATCATCAATTGATGCCATAACATATTGTCAGTGTACAAGACAAACCAAGTGCTTGGTCCATCAGACTGGCCACTATCATCATGCTCAATCCCCATATCAAAGTCTGCATCGACTCATTCCATAAAAGGCAAAGAAAGAACCACTTGGACAGACCTGCAATAATCACTCATAGGAGACTCATTAGAAGCATGGGCCTCAACCTTGGGTATGCTAGGTGGCTCAGGAGCAGCAAGCTCCACCTTAACATACCCTTGGTTGGGATTCTCAGTAAAAATCCAATCAAAGTCGGGAGGATCAAGACAATTCAAAACATCCTCCATGTCAATCTTAGGAGAAAGGGGAAATGCATTTGATTGGGAAGAATTAGGGGAAACCACTCTTTCATCCATAAAACAGAACATAGCATAACACTCTTCTACTACAAATGTTAATCGCCCCCTTTTTACATCAGTATTGCAACCTGAAGTAGCCAACAAGGGCCTACTAAGAATAATTTCGGCATTATCGATTTTAGTCATATCAGCAATACTAAAGTCTTCCAATAGCCAAATGTCTCCTATTTTGACCAGCACATCCTTTAATTTACCTAAAGGTCGCGTTTTAGAACCATCTGCTAATTGGAGTGAAAAAGGTGTAGGTCGTAAAGGTCCTAAATGAGGCCTATGAAATAAAGAGTAGGGCATCAAATTGACACTTATACCAAGGTCATATAAGGCTCGCCCAATTTTCACTTTTCCCACGACATAAGAGATAGAAAAGCTACCTAGGTTAGGAAGCTTAGGTGGAAAAAATGTGGGGATCACTAAGGTATCATTCTCTAGGAAAGTCATGGGCTTGCCGCCATCATTTCTCTCCTTACTCTCAAAAATGATTTTTTCTATACCCTCCTCAAGTGGTATGTCCTCGGGGTCTCTAGGGTGCTCTTCCCCTTCCTTCAAGGTAACACAATTACAATGCTCATGGGGGTTAGATTTGTGTTTACTCAGCATTCTACCCAGAGGAGTAGATGAAGAGCTAGCTTGTTGGGCTATTTGGGCTTCCAATATCTTATTATGAGTTGTAAGCACGTTAATCTTAGAGGCTAATTGCTTTATATACTCATCTTGCTTTTGTTGCGCCAAAAGCATGCTCTCCATCATGGCCTCTAGGTTGGACTTTTAGCAAGCTTGTTTGGAAAATGGAGGTCTTTGAAATCCAGGGGGTTGCCTAACATTCATTTGGGGCATTGTGGAAGGGTTAGGCCTATATGAGAAATTTAGATGGTTTCTCCAACCCGGATTATAAGTATTTGAATATGGGCCATTGGTCGGTCTCGGGTTGAAATTAGTGACATAATTGACTTGGTCGCTAGTGTTTTAGGCAAAAGGACTCCTAACTTGGTAATCCTCAGTCAAATGGTCAATGTAACCACATATTTCATATTATGGGGAAGGGGCACTAGAATTCACAGGTTTCACATTCAATCGTTCCAACCTTTGAGTCATAGCATCTACTTTAGTATTAAGTAAAGTAAGTGCACCAACTTCAAGCTTACCTCCAACCCGCTTGGGTTGGCTTCGGTTGTTGGACGATTGAAAATTGTTGAACGCCATCTCCTCAATCAAATTGTAGGCCACCATCTTCAGTCTTATTCGTCAGAGTTCCTCCTGCCGCCGCATCAATAGTGGACCTTACAGGTTGGTCACTCCATTGTAGAAAGCTTGAACAATCATCCATCATTGAAGGCCATGGTGAAGGCATAACCGTAGCAAGTCTTTGAACCGCTCCCAAGCCTCATAGAGTGTCTCATCATCCTTTTAGGTAAACTTGGTGATTTGGTTCCTCAAACTTATCATTTTGCTTGGTGGGAAGAATGTGGCAAGGAAAACTCTAGTAAGCTCATTCCATGTGTTAATACATCCGGGAGGCAAAGAATGAAGCCATCGCCTTGTCCCTAAGTGAAAAGGGAAATACCCGCAGTCAAATGGCATCGGTAGAGATTCCATTGAGCTTCAATATGTCACACACCTCTAAAAAGACTGAAAGGTGTAAGTTTGGGTCTTCCAATGGGGTGCCTCCAAATTGGGATTATTACACTATAGAAATAAGAGCCAGCTTGAGCTCAAAATTATTTGCGTCAAAGTTAGGACGAGCGATGTTTGAGGCAATGCATTGGACTTATGGGGTAACAAAATCTCTAAGCGTCCTTCTTTGCTCAGCACCTCCTCCCGCCATATTTGGTGAGGTCCTTCTAGTCTTACGCCTTTGTTCCTTAAGCTTTTGCTCCTTCCTCCTCAAACGGGAAGTCCTCTCAATCTCAGGATCGGTTTCATATAGAAATGGACTTCGTATAAATGGGGGAAGACTCCTACAAGCACAATCACCAACACTACCAATGCAGTAAAAAAGAAAAAGAGAAAATAAAGAGAAACACTTGGTCAATTTCGCAAGACTAACTCAATAGTTAACAATTTGGATCCCGGCAACGGCGCCAAAAACTTGACACGACCACAAGCGCACAAGTGTCGCAGTATGGATCAAAAGATCGTCCTTAGGGACCACAGTAATCTATTGAGCTAATGTTTAATTGAAATTGCTAAGTAATCAATCTTTTCAATGAGTCGATTTGATAAAGTAATTATCTAATTGGAAATCAATCAAAGTAAAACATCTAGGAATTTGATTCGCCAAGTAAAGAGTTGGATTATAAAACTAAGCATGCACTTTTCACAGATTGGACGATTCAAGGAATTACAATCGAATTGAATTTAATCCTTTCTTTCAAAATGAACTAAATTGCCTAAACGAATTTAACTAGAACTCTCTCAAGGGTCTTTGATTTAGTCTAGGTTAAAGATTCATGATTGATAAGTCTCCTCTTAACAAGCAATTGTCTCTCAAGTTTTGCTAATCAAGTTCTATCAAGGCGATCTAGTAGCGGTTCTTCACCCTACTACCTAACATAAGCAAGTAAAATTGGCCAAATTCTGCCCACAAAATTCCAATCTCAAGATAAAAGTTAACAAATCGAATCATCAAATAAGCACAAGATTCCAAAGATAAAGTATCCAACTACAACACTATGGCTAACAAATCCCTAGATCAAATAAAGCTACTTATTCATATTTCTAATTCAACAAAAACAAGAATTCAAGAATAAGTTCAAAGGAAGGAAAACTTTACAACAATGGCAGCCCTTGAATTGTGCAACAATCCTCAAGCCTCCAAGAGCAAAGCTTCTCTCTTTAAATCTCAAAAAAACTAAGCCAGACTAACCTAAACTCTAACTAAGAGAGATGTGAGAATAGAAGTGAGATGATTTTATTTTTTTTTGGGCTGAACTCCCCTTCAAAAGCCTTATAACACGCCCTTTTTAGTGGCAAATGGAGCATCCTTAGCCACATAATGAAGTTAGATGGAGAGGTTAGCAGTTACAGGCTCACTACAGTCGGTGGCAAATACCATGGGCTGACCGTGGTCTTAGCTGGTTTTGAATTCTTCTGCTTTACTCTTGCTCTATGGGCATGGCAACTCAGGGGCATATGTGGCAGGTCAACATGCACTCAAATGGGGATCAAATACCAGGTCAAATGGTCTTAAATCCTGTAAATATCATCAAAGGACTATACCTAAGCATAAAATGAGAATAGGAGTATAAATTGTGACATTAAGCTTATAAATTCCTAAAAAAGTGCTACAAAGCGTCCTAAAAGTGAAGCATATAAAAAAACACTATCACCTAGTTAATTCTGCTTCATGAATTCTTCATCATCTATGCCATAGGATCATGCAGAATATGTTTGACCACAAAGGTCTCATGCTTGTCAAACTAGAAGATGTTCTTCTGCTAGGGCTCAAGATCTTACTCAGTCTTCCTATGCTCAAGGTGGGAGCTCTCATCCGGAGCCACAGTTAGAGGTAGCGCCGCTTCAGATTTACAATCCTATGGACCCTTATGCCTTGTCTACTCTGCTAGGGGAACCTTTTGTGCCTCATATTTTATATGGTGATTCCACTTCCGGGTTATGCATGATGATCTTTCTCGCCATTCTTGTGCTCCCGAGGCAACCTTCGTACTGATGTAGAAACCAGTTATATTTCGATTGATTCTAGATGTGCTTCATGCTATGCTTACTACCTTTTTGGTGGAAATAGTAGTGGGTTCCCAGATTATCCGTAGGGAAAGTTTGTTAGTTCTATGCATGATACCTTTGACTATGACCTTGTAATTGTATTTCACTTTTCATGTAATGCTAATACAAGAAAATTTTATTCATGTTCATACTGACTCTAATGCACATTAGCATCCATTCCTCCCAAGAACAAAAACACGCAAAAAAGAAAGGATACAATAAGTAATTAAAGGACATTGTGGTCTTGAGTAATAATCTAAGATGTTATTGAATAATAACCATTTTACAACAAGCTGAAATTTAGATGCTAAGCCTGGAATAAATGAAGCAAAAAAATCAACAAGCGACAGTGGCCCAGTAACGTCCAGGGTGCCGACCGATACCCTTTACTGGGCGGGCCCTGTTGTCAAATTTGCTTAATTTGTTCTGCCAAGCTCAAATTCAATTTAGTAGCCCCTAGTATAGTCGAGAAGATGGCTAGTATCAAGCCTATTTGGAATTGGCTAATGCCGCTATTTCTATAAATTAAGGCCTATGCTATGAATTTTCATCAATTCAGAGCAAAGTTTTCTGAAACAATAGCTGCCATGAAAGAGTTGAATTCTTGGTTCCTCTCCCTTAATTCTATAAAAAAAAACATGACCTTAATAGCCCCGATCTAGGTAGTCTTCTTAGCTTGTGTCAATTTAAAATTTCCTGGGACCTTCTTAGAGCTACCGTCACCTTCTAAGATCTCAAACTCGTTGTCTTCCACTTTGGAAATCATGCACTTTGCCCATTAGTGAGGGAATTTAGTGCTACCCTTACATTCCTCTTTATTACCCTCCTGCCTTATCGACCACCTCTCGGAACCTTTCTGCTCTTTATCATTGTTGTCTGGGTTTAGATGATGAGAGTGAGACCATCATATTGTTTGGGGATGAAGTAGACTTCGTTGCTGTAATTTCTTTTCTATAGTAGAATGGTTAGGCCATCAATAATGCTTTTGGGCATAGGGCTGCCATCCTATGTCATCTTGGTGCTTTCTTATTCGTAGGTGGTACTTCGAATAGGGGTCTTCCAACTTTATTAATGGTGGTCGAGGAGATACATTGTGACCAGGCTCCTATGCACCTCGTATTTGCTGAAACTATTTTATGTCTGGATCGACTCCATCATTATCCATATTAGTTCTTCTTCTTCTCTCTCTAGCTCTCTCTCCCCCCTCTCTCTTTCTTTTTCTCTCTCTTTGTGTGAAACAAGTTGGTATTTAGACGCTACTGATTTTTCTTTTCTTTGCATGTAGATCTGGCTGCTAGTGCATCTAAGGTTGATAGAGATCCCTAAGAATGTTGATACATATCTTGCCTCACAACTTTGCTAAAGAAAGAGACCATACAAGGATCAATCTAAGGCTACCTAGAGAAAGATCCTCCTTCCATTATGTGGTTCTTAGGGCGCATACGACACTTTGTCTCTTAAGACATTTGCCTATGTCCAGCTTCATGGCTTGTTAGAGGGCACCTATTACTTTCTGACTTGACTAATAAGGTCATGCGATCATAGACAGTGCATCCCTGTAATGGACTGTACGTGATGCTGAGGCGAGAAAGGCAATTTGTGATAACCTAATATCTATCAAGAGCAAGAAAAAACACGACTCATCTCAAAATGAAAGAAAAGAGCAAAGGATCCTACCCCCCAGAAGACATCCCCCAAGTTGTGAAGAAGTTAAAGAAGGATTAGGAGTTTAAACTTTACCTCTTATTTGTTTGGCTAATAATGTTTAGTGCTTTTCCATAGTAGAATGCTATTAGGACTTTTTATTTGTAGTTGTATGCTCTCATAATTGTGGATGGTAATCGAAGTATTGATTTTTGCTCTAATTACCATAACACTCTTTACTTTATACCTCCCCTGCTTGGACCGCTTTTTTGTGTCCAGATAATTTTTTGGATTTGGTTAGGCTAGACCAGTTAAGGCTTCCTACGTATCCGAAATATGGAATCAAGCCTTCATAGTTCGTTACATTTCCTTTTTTTTTCTTTTTTCTTCATGAGGCCCTGAATAGACCTTGTGAACTTATTATGAGTTCAGGCTAACAGTCTGTTGTGGACTTTCAGGCATAACACTTCTTTAATTATTGGAGATTGGTATGCTTGGTATATTCCTCTCCATTTATATCCATAAGTTTCATAGTTCCCTTTGGTAGTATGATCTTTATGACATATGGTCCCAACCATGTAGCATTCGAAATATTTATTTTTCGTCAAGCTGAGTGTATTTCCTTTTTAGATTATAAAATCATATTTTTAGTAAATATACGAGTTAAATTATTATCGATGTGCTTATGTGAGTAATAATTTTATTACAAAGAATATTCTTGTCGCTATTAATATTATTATGAGTTGGAAAACGTTACGATGGTTTTTAATAAGCGTTAGCAAGGGTTATTATCGGGTACTAAATCGAGTAAGAACTCGAATACGGTTAGATTGTTAACCTTAGAATTAGTTAGTTATTTATTAATTCGATCCTAGTTATATATAATTGGGAACGAATAACCGACGAAGGGATGTATCATTGATTCGGGTTAGGACATGAGATACGAGATTAGACTAGCGATGTAGTTGAATGGCAAGCAATAAATTAAAAAAAAATCAAAAAGGGGGCCAAGCCCCCCTTTCTTTTCACGGCAAACACGAAGAGAAAGGGGGGGATTCTGAGTGACCCCAGCCCCCGAAACCATGCACAAAAGAGAGAGAGAGGGCCAACGGAGGGCAAGCCGAGGCCGAGGACGACGGCGGTGCACCGGCAAGTTAGGACGCCGGTCGTGCTTTGCTGGCCAACTCGCGCGCCATCGTAAGGGGAGAGAGGGATCGAGCAAAAAAGGGAAACGAGAGGGAAGCGATACAGAGCTCGAGACGCCGGTGACTAGGTGTGGTTCCAGTGACCACCGGGGGTCCTAATAGCAGTAGCTAGCAAGTGGGGAAGCAAGGGAACGAACCAATTGCATGCGTGCAACCCGACCAAACCCTAGCAGACATCAGAACCACCAAGCACCACCACCACCGTGGCCAGTCTGAATGGCCTAATTAGCCAAGGAATCAGGTCCTCTAACTTGGAATCCAGGTGGGTGTTTCTCGCCTCCTAAGTATGAGTAATTTCGAAAATGTTTTAGCCCTTAAGCTATGATGCATGTCAATTTAGGATTATTTAGATTAATTGAGATTATGCATGTTCTGTTTCAGATGAATTTCGTTTAAATCAATGTATGTTAAGTTTAGTTAATTCATACCTGAAAGTGACTTCGAAATTACTTGACAATGCCTTGAATCGATATATGTTAGTTTAGTTAATTAATGCCTGAAAATGGCTTCGAATCTAGATATGTTAGTTTAGTTCATCCATGCTTATAAGCGGCTTTGAAATAACCTAAGAATGTTTTGAATCGATGCCCGTTAAATTAACTAATTCATGGTTGAAAGTAGCTTCGAAACAACCCAAGAACGCTTCAAATCAATGTATGTCAAGTTAATTGATTCAAGTTTGAGAATGGCCTTTGAAATGACATAAAAATGCCTTAGGTCGATGCATGCTAATATGATTAACTCATGCCCAAACTATAACCTGGGTTAGTAAAAACAAATATGTAAGCCTTAACGCGACTAAACTATGCTTTACAAATGACACGAATTGGGCATGCTTATTGCTTTGAATCGATGCTTGTCAAGTTAAGTGAGTTTATGCTTTGAAAATGACATGAGTATGGCATGCTTATTTCCTAAATATGAATTATGAATGTAAGTTAGCTTCATGCCTTGCTAGTTCATTTTAGTTCGTCGAGTACTTTACTTAAGTTAAAGAAATGTATGTATAAGTTTATATATGCTGTAATGTGCCGCTGGAAGTATGCTGCTCGCTTGGTAAGTTTATATGTAACTATTTCATCTTGACTATTATGATAGTATGCTACGGTTATGGAATTGAAAACCGAGTTGGTAGTCGGATCGCTTGAGGATGAATTGATGAGGATTTTGAGGTTCTTTGTGGTCGGTGTTGTGTGAGGAGGGAGACTGGGTTGTGACTGACCGCAATCGTGTGGATTGCGAGGCCATGTGTGGCTTATTTTGCTGAGTTCACTATGAAGTGTTTGAATATATTACGTGCAAACTTCCCTCTCTTTTATGTCATTAAGATTCTTTTTGCGAGTGAGGGTGAGTTTGAAAAGAAGGTTTTCGTGGTTGTTACTAATAGTAGCCCTAACTATTAGCGATCGATGGCCTATTTTATGACTATACAAATGCAGTTTTGGGTGTGAACTCGCTAGAAATAGGGTATCCCTAAGAAATTTAAATAAAAAGAGAGTGCGTTTCTACTGAAAAATCAACTTTTTCAAACAGATTTTCCGACGGAAAAAGCAACATTTTCCGTCGTAAAATGAGTTTTCCGATAGAAATTCCGGCCGACTACGTCCGTCGGAATAAGAAGGGTCAGGAACGCGTTCCGACGGAAATAGTAAGTCCGTCGGATGCAAACAAAAATTCAGGAAAAAAATTTCAAAAACAAATTTTTTTTCTCGGATTCTGTTGGCACCCGTCGAATTCCATCGGCAATTCCGTCGGAACAGCCGAATTTCATCAGAATTTTTAAAATTTATTTAAAAAATAAAAAATATAATACCAAACTATAAAAATATTTTTAAATGTGTCTAACATATAATAAATTCTCATCATTGACGTTAAATTGATATTATCATTAAATTATGTTTCATTAATTAAAAATTATATTCTTTAACGACAAAATACAAAATTGAGAGTAAATTATCATTCTAAAAAACTAACATGAACGTAACAAACTAACTATATAAACTATTAAATTTGCATAATTACATGCAAGCCAATTATACAAATTATTAAATTCAATGTATATATTTAATTAACAATAAATTTATACAAATTACACATGAGAAAACCTTATCAAAAAGTCGACGATGAATGACGACCAGAGGAGATGACAGCGGCAATCGGTGGTGGGGCGATGGCAAGTGGTGGTGCTCCCTCTCTCTCTCTATCTCATTCTATTTTTTAAAATGAGCAGCGGAAAAATAAAGTGAATGACGAGTTTTATAAGAGAATGTCCGACGGAATATGCCGTCGGAATATTTAGAAAATTTTGAATTTTCCCTCGATCAACTCGGGGCAAAAAAATTTTAAAATTTGAATTTCTTTATTCCAACGGAATCCAATTTCCGTTGGAATTTCGACAGATTTTTCAGTCGGAAAATTCAAAAATCCGTCAAAAAATTCAAAAATTTATTTTACAAAGATCTGGTCAACATTGACCACTATTTCGACGGATATTCTGTCGAACTTCCGTTGGGATTCCAATGGAGTGATCGAAATCCGTCGGAGATTCAGACAAAATAAGAGTCCGTCGAAACACTCGCCACCTCGTTTTACTTTTTCCATCTTTCTATCACCACGTCCGACGGCCTCTCCAACGGTATCTTTTTTGGTAGGCATTTTCCGTTGGAAAAAATAAAATTTTTACTAGTGGTTGTATGAAAAAAGATTTCGCTGTGAGAGACAACAAACTTATTAGCCGTTATGGACATATGCTTTCAATTGCCTAAGATATTGTGCTTAGGGACAATAAGATGGGAGTGACCCTGCTTGAACGGGGGAATCCCTAACTTAAGGAGTAATCCCAATAGTGGGAAGCCCTAGAGACACTGACGAGGGTTATGGTCCAAAAGTTAGTTGCCAATTCGGGAGTAAGAGCTTAGCGTGAGCGATAGTCTAACTAGGGGTTGAAAATAGATCTCATCCAATCAGAACATTATGATGATCTTACGCCTAGAGTATTTTCCTAAAAGTAGGAAAAGCAGTCGGCGTTTTGCCTTTTTAAGTATTTCAGAAAGAAAGTTTTCAAGGGTCAATATAGGACCAATACAAAGAGAATCTTTTAAAGAATAAGAGCCTCAAAGAAGCTAAGAAAAAAGCTTTATGAGCCTCAAGAGGCTAAGAAAAGAGTTTTTATGAGCCCAAAGAGGTCAAGTAAAGTGTTTCCAGAAAAAGAAAGAAGAATTTTTGTGCATATCATGTGATTAAGATTTTAAGAATAGTACAAATCAAATTTTCGATACAACATGGTAATATCTTAGTAATGCATCGAGCATATGAGTTTGAACATATATATATATATATATATATATATATATAT
>JACYFF010010365.1:89699542-89722864 GCA_017589665.1 Selenicereus undatus | reverse complement strand
GAATATTCTAGCAATATTATTAATATTCTTGCAATATCAAATTTGTATTTTAAATTTGATCTCATAAAGATTATATTGCATGATTTTTTTATTGCCCTTATTTGAATATTCTAGCAATATTATTAATATTCTTGCAATATCAAATTTGTACTTTGAATGTGATCTCATAAAGATTATATTGCATGATTTTATTTTGTTGCCAAGCTTCAAAAAGATTTACATGTTCAAAAGGCAAGAGAAGAGATTGTGAGCAAATAATTTCTTATTGGAGAAGATCACAATATCAAATCAAATTATATGGAGATAACTTCCTTTTTGCACAAATCGGCATATGGCTACTCAATGCTATAAATAGGGGCTGAAGGAAGAAGAGAAGCATCCAAAAAATCACACAAGCAAGTTGCAATCATACTACACTGAGCTATACATTTGCAAATTCCTTTGAGTCTTGAATTGTGATCAAAAGTCTTGAGAGATCTTGAGGAATTTTTATTAAGGAGTGAACAACGGAGTTGGTGTGAGGTCACAACTCCTCCCAAACTTAAATCAGTGGTTGGTTTAGATAACTGAGATCTTTAGAGTGTGGTGCTCTGAAAGAAAGTGTGAAGGTTCATCTTAATAAGAAAAGTAGAGCGTTGAATCCTAGAGTTGGATAACTCTAGGCGGGGATTAAGCCTGATTGAGGCCCAACCTCGTTAAAATATCCTTGTGCATTGTCTCCATTCAAATTCTGTACTTTGATTTCAGCTTTAAATTTATTTTTGCAATCACCCTATTCACCCCCCCTCTAGGGTGATCTAAGTCTTCATAGTAGAAAAAAACTATTGGAAGGAAGCCTAATTTTATGAAGTAGTATCTATAGAGAGATCATGATGTATATCAAGGGAAACAGAAAACTGATAGTTTTTATTTATTTTTTAAGTAGCCAGAAATCATGTGTCTGTCACATGGGTTAGTGACTTCACTTTGAGGCAACTCAATAGTCTATATAATTTAAAAATAAATCTATGAGGGTTTATATAATTTTTTTTTAATTTTGATGATTTATGCAATCCAAAACTACAACGATTAATTATTTTTATGACAGTTGTGGGTTTTCAATTCCAGGTGAAAAAAATCGCGTTTAAAATCTTAAATACTCGGGCAGATCCTGGTTTAATCTTTGCGAGAGATTAATTTTATCAAATCAACTGAGGTCCCACGAAGTTTAACACGGAGTAAGTCATGGTAAGCTAACTTTTGCCAACCTGCTCTTTAAAAAGATATTAGATATGGCATCTATTTGTTTAAAAATCGTCAGTTGGCCTGCTTCACGTTGGAATTAGAAATTATATTTTATTAATGTATATATATTTTTGTGGGACAACAATAAGTGAGACAACAATAAGTGATCCTTGTTTAATTTTACGCGCAGTCGCACCCATGCATACATCGTGGACTATATATATAACTGTGCACAGAGCGGCTCCAGTGCCAAGTTGTGAGGTCCATCACACAGTTAAACAGATCAATTACAGTGAGGACGGAGGAGTAGTGAAAGTGCAAATGTTGGCCACCTATTACTTTGGTTATGTGATGGGATTGGTGGTTTTTCCATTAGTATGTTGGCTATTGTGGAGGTGGAATTATATTCGGTATGTTGCTCCCGTTATATCAAGATGCTCTAAAGTAAACTATAAAATGCCACCAGGACAACTAGGACTTCCTTTTTTCGGGGAGATGCTTACATTTCTATTGTACTTTAAGATATCCACCGACCTGATGATTTTATCAATGCCAAGAGACTCAAGTATGTTACTCTGTTATTCTCTTTACTATTTGTAAATCTTTTATGAACTATGATATCTTGAGAGATAATGTATATATAGTTTAGCGTAATAGTAATTTGGTTTTTGGTAGAAATTTATTGCTTCATATTTTTCATGTATGGTTCATGGGAATGCTACTTTTTCAGTTTTTGTAAGGGTTATACATGTGATATAAGGGATTAAGGAAGTCAAATTAACGTCTTTTCTTTTATTCATTTATCCTAAATGAATGATAAGGAAGTATTTACTAAAAAAGGAAGCATTATTATTGAAAAAACAAGTCTTTTGAGATTAAAAAATTACTTTGTTTCTTTATTTTGTCAAATTTATACTATTTATAAAATCAATGTTTTGATGATGTGAAATTTTCTTGCATTCTCATTAATTAGAGATTTCGAATCTTTGAATTCATTCTCTCTCCTCATCACAACCATCCGATTGTTGAAAATAATTAATTTATAATTTTCAAATCTCTCACATAGTAGTAAGGAAAAAAGTTCATTAATAACGAAATGATCGTAAGAAAGTATAATCTTATGAAGTATAATTCTATAATTGTCGAAATGAGGATTATGGAGTGCTTTTTTCTAAAAGGAATGATTATGCAGTAATTAGTGATTATGAAAATTATAAAAAAAATATCCTTTTTAAACCTTTTAAATTCATTCTATCTCCTTATCACCACTAGGTTGTAGAAAAAGATTAATCCCGGGAAGTATAATATCAGGAAGTATAATTTCGTAATGGTGAAAAAAAATCATTAACAATTAAGGACATGATCCTAGGAAAGCATAATTCCGCGAAGTATAATTCTATAATGGTTGAAATAAAGATTATGCAGTGGCTATACTTTTAGTATTATTTTAAATAATAAAGTCAAATTCCAATAAAGAATAATCCCATAATTATGGAAATATGAATTATGAAATAGTTAGTAACAAATAACTATGGAAATTATAGATAAAAAAGATATCATTATTGAATCTTCAATATTAATGTAAATAGTCAAGTAGTTCTTATTCATAGTTGAAATTATACATTAGAATACATCTCATAGTTGAAATCAAATCTGCCGTCTTGCTCATTGCTCATGTGTGTCAAAGTGATCTTTTTTACCTCACTTTCGGATATAAAATAATTATCGTTCCTTTCCTCATATATTTATTTGTATTAATTCGTTAATTCGTTAGCAAGTGACCTCCTCTTTTGTAATTAGTAGTGTTAAAATGATTGATCGTATTTGATTGAAGTTTTTGTACTTTTTTGTTGTAATTCCCTCCTACATATGGCTTAATTTTCTTTTCTTGACATTTAATCTTTAACTAATTGACGCCATCATTGATTTCTTCCTACAATTCGTAATCTCACTTTTTTAGGTGTAGTTTTTGTCAGGCTTGATTAATAGTGGTGGTGTTTGGTTTGATTCATTTATATTCTTAATTATTTACATCCGATTTATGACTTAGGTTAAAATTTTTTGGCTTATATTATATTATATTATATTATATTGTATTAGTAACTTCATTGTGTTTAGATTCTTTCATGTTTTATTTATGTTGTTTATTTATAGATTTTTGTTTTTTTATAAGAAAAACTCTAATAATTTGATCCTCTTCCTTGGCGTTTCAAATTTTCAATGGAAACAATAATACAAACTATTTCACATGTATCTAAATTATTTGGTGACCTATTTATTTACATCAATTAAAAAAGTTCAAATATGTATACTATAAATTATAATATGATTTTTATAATTTACAAAAGTTATTTATTTACAAAATTATAATATGGATGTTTGAATCAATGTAACAGTTTTTGTTGTTTAGTAAAATACTATAATGTATTCTTGAATACTATTTGTAGGTTTTTTTCATAAATCATGACAAATGTTCAAAATCATTGATCATGTCATATAGTTAACTTAAGACACAAATCGCAAGGTAAGGTTATAGAAAATTTTAATTTCTTAGGGGTTTTTTTTTTGGGTTGAAAATCATGTGTTAATTGAGATTTTGATGAGTCCTTCTGATTTGAAGAAATAAAATAACCCTATTTTAGTTAGCTAATCGAATGAACAAATTTGGAAATACTATTTTTGGGTTTTTAAATTATGGGTTAACTAAACAGATAGTCAGAACTCTGTGGGTAATATGTTGCAACTAATTATGATCCATGATTTAACTAGAATATCTTAACATACGCCTTCCTGCTAACTCATTATCTTTTCTTCTGAGAGGGAACAATTTATATAAATTGGTAGGTAGTTTCAAATCAATAGACTAGCTACCATATATGATAATTTTTATTAAAAAAGGGCAGCCCGGTGCACATGCATCCATTGTTCACGCAGGGTCCGGTGAAGGACCGCACCCCAAGGGATGAATTGTAGGCAACCTAACCTGACTTTGTCAGTGGCTGACTCCATGATATTTGATAATTTTTATTTCTTTTCTAAATCCATCCACTATTTTTACAATCCCCTTTTTTCCAAAAAAATAAAATCTGTTTAATTCAAATCACCTAAAATTACTAAATCTATGGTCCTAAATCTACAACAACTCATTTGTGTTGCAACTCATGATTTAAGTGAAACACTAACCTTAGGGAGATATGTTGTATAAAGAAGAATTCGATGACATATTTTACAACAGAAGGTCACTTAACTTCATGATTTCAAAAGGAGAAGCCTAAATACATCATGGATGACTAATTTTGACGTATTGTAACTACATATTGAGATAGATTAAATGAAATTGTGACAAGAATAGATATATTTTCAAGGATAAAAATTCCCTAAAAGAAAAGGATAAAAAAGTATACAACAACAACAACAACAACTCCCAGTGTGGGTCCTGCTTACGCAGGGTCTGGGGAGATCCAGATGTAAGCAGCCTTACCTCTACCGACATCTCTATCCGTAGAGAGGCTGATTCCACGTGACTAAAGGATAAAAAAGTATATAATACTAAAAAAATCTACCTATAATAACTAGGCTTATTAAATTTTTATAATGAAAATTTATTTCTACTTATAACAATATCACTTACTAAGTAACTTATTTGTGTCTTCTTTTCTAAATAATAATAGCAACTACGTGTATTCTGTAAATAACTTATTATCTATTTTATAAATCACAGTGCAAAGCATGGATCTATACTAGTATAACATTAATGATAATGCATTCATTCTTTGCGAACAGGTAACCCCATTTTCTAATATAAAATTATCTACTTACTGCAAGGAAATCTAGTGTTTGTAGCATCCATATTTGTCACAGTAGGTTGAAAATATTCTAAAATAGGCTTTTCTAGCAAATTAAAAAATTGTTACATGGTTGCCATAGAAAGTCCATCACAAAATATTTTTTGTGGAAAATTTAAAAATTGCTAAAATAGGTCTTGCTTTTGTGGCAAATATTGATTTATCACAGATACTGATTTGCCACAATAACTTGCATTTTGTAGCGATTCCTTCCTTGCCACAAAGAAGAATTTCCACAAAATAGAATATTTGCAGCACATATTATTTGCTGTGAGTCATATTTTGTTGCCTATTTAAATTTGTGGCAACTCATATTTGCCTCAGAATCAATGTGAAAACTGTCGTAAATAATTATATTTTAAATCATATGCTATTATATGTTTAATATTTATATTGATGATTTAACAAAACAAACCAGTACATATGCTTAAAGATATAAAAATCAGAGATCGTCAAAACAGAAATGAAAAATTTCTTTACTATCACCATATACACACATGAAGGTCATTTACACAGTGCACAATAATATATCTTGGCGATTAAACTTTATTCATAACTCTTAAACTATGACAAGATTCATAATTCCATTCAATGGTCAAATTTTGTTTTTAAAAAAACTTCATTGCATTTTATGCAAAAAAAATAATAAAATAAAATGATGCCTTCAATATCAAGGTTTTATCTTCTTCCCTGAAGTCTTATACTTGCCACCAATAAGATATCTCTCAAAATTAAAAGCATAACAATTTAAAAGAGTATGGGCAAGCAAAATATTTGGTAACTATAATTTGCCACTATGATAATTATAATATCAAACACAAGAATAGAGACCTATTCTAATTCATGACTTCATTTCCAATTACAAAGAAATCAATAAATATTAAAGTCTTACCAGATCCTAATTAAGCACTTATACAGATGAACCCAACCCAATTCAAAGAAAAAAACTTGGGCATAATGGTAGGACTTGTGACAATACCTAACAGGATTAAAACATGTTTAGATCAACAACTATTTTAGGCACCTGTCAAAGTAGAGACAAAGCAGTCTTAATAAAAAATGACAACTTGTGTACTCTTCCAATGAGAAACGATGAATCTAAATTAAAAAAAGTGCAACTTAAGGTACCAAGATATAGGACACTCGAACTAGTATATTATCAATAAGGATTGAATGAATAATGTCATCAGGACCCATCAAATTGAGACTCGCATCTCTATTTTTCTTTTCGCAAGCTATGCCTTAAGATAATCAAACTGAGAGAGCCTAAGGTTTTTGCAAGCTATGCCTTAACATAGTCGTGGCCAAACATCAGGTGAAACAATTTGAAATGCAAATAACCAAAGCTTTAAATCTGACAAACATAAAATATATCAGTGATTAATGGGCTCTCTTAAATCACTATGAATACAAGTTTGGTTTGTAGAACCAACTTGCTGAAAAATTTAAGGTCAACCAAGAACCATTTTTGAATTAATAGCCTCCTTAAACTTCATACCGTCTTAATGATATATTCCATTCCCCAATATATCTGGGTTGAAGCCTTCAACTCTAATGAATATATAAGAACCTGTAGATCGAAACAAAGTTAATATGCCAAAATATGATAACAACATAACCATTATTATTTGCCTTCTCGTAAGACAATGGATTAAAGGTCAAAAGATATAAATCAGTACATGACTAAATTTCAATGACTCAGTACAAAGGGTATCCCTAATTCTTCACCAACATCAACTTTTTGACAATGATTAGCCGAAGGACTATAAAGAAAATGATTTTCATTCAAGTCTCCTAGTAAGAGTAGGGATGAACAAAGGGTTATCGAGATAGTTCATCTATTTGCTACTCTATATATGAACTGGTCATTGTTAGAGCAATAGTAATGGCAACAAGGTTTTTCAAGCCTTATTCTGCGCCATTTTTAATGGTCTTGTAACCGCCACTTTAATGGCCTCATAACGGCTACTTTAATGACCTCATAATAGCCACTTTAATGGCTTTGTAACGGCCATTTTAATGGCCTCATAATGGCCACTTTAATGGCTTTGTAACGGTCATTTTAATGGTTTTGTAACAGCTATATTCCCTCTATAAATAGAGGCTTCATCAGTAGGGCTAGAAATACTAGCTCTCACATTTCTCTCCTCTCTTCTTTTTCTTCTCTGCATTATGGGTTTTCGTGTGCTGCATACTCCAAACTCTTGCCCGCGAAGTGCACGCGTTCAAGAGTGTGCTGAGTTAACCTTGGGGAGCAATCGGCTGAATCGATTTGCACCGTAGTCGAGCCGTAATTGCTTTCAAGGCAGTGGTTTAACCACGACTTAGTTTATTCTGTCGATCTTCCAGCCATTGTTATTCTTATTCTTCCAATAATTTGAAAGCAATTAATCTGCAATGGCTGCATCATTCCCCAAAAATCTTGTGGTTAGACCACAAGCCAATCTGACTGAAGATACTGAGATTTTATGTGCAGTAACACTGGAGGTCAACCTGGTGTCGAATTTCAAGGAGTGGATTCTGGATACTGGAGCAACAAGACATTTTTGCGCCAACAAGGATTTGATGCATGACTTCGAAGACGCACCTGATGGCGAACATGTCTACATGGGCAATGCTGCCACCGCTGGAGTCATGGGTAAAGGGAAAGTACTCAAATTTACTTCTGGAAAATCTCTATACTTAAACAATGTGTTGTATGTACCTTCCCTTCGTAGAAACTTAGTTTCCAGTAGTCTTCTTGACATTGCTGGTTTTGAGGTGAACCAGAAAGCTGGAAAAACTGTTATTCTTCGCAATGGGGTTTTTGTTAGGAAGGGATATCGTAGTGGGGGGCTCTTTGTTCTGAATGTTGCTTCTGATGCTGTTAATGGAAATGCTCCTTCTTCTTTCTATATTGCTGAGTCTGTGAACTTGTGGCATGGCAGACTTAGTCATGTTAATTATGCTTTGATAAATAAGCTAAGGAACACGAGCTTAATTCCTAATAGCATCACAGAAAAATGTTTGAAATGTGACATTTGTGTTGAAGCAAAATTTGCTAAAAAACCATTCAAGTCCATAACAACTAGAAAGACTGAGTTGCTTGAACTTGTGCAGTCGGACTTAGCAGACTTTAAGAGCACAGTCAGTAAGGGAGGAAAGAAATGGTATATTACTTTTGTACATGACTACTCTAGATATACCAAAGTTTACCTCCTTAAGTCTAAAGATGAGGCTGAGGAAATGTTTCTAAAATACAAGGCTGAAGTGGAAAATCAATTAGACCGAAAAATAAAGAGACTTAGCTCTGATAGAGGTGGGAAATATGATACCAACTCTCTAACTATTTTTTGTGAGAAAAATGGTATTATACATGAGACTAGTGCCCCTCATACCCCTCAACAAAATGGTATAGCTGAGCGGAAAAACCGTACCCTTAAAGAAATGATGAATGCTATGCTTATTAGCTCTGGGTTGCCTGATAATATGTGGGGGGAAGCTGTACTAACTGCTTGCTTTATCCTCAATAGAGTTCCTCACAAAAAGCTAGATCAGACCCCATATGAACCATGGAAAGGGTATGCTCCCAATCTGAATTATTTGAAAGTGTGGGGGTGTCTGGCTAAGGTTGCCTTACCTAGTCATAAACGGACCAACATAGGTCCTAGGACCTTTGATGATGTCTTCATTGGCTATGCTCAAAACAGTGCTGCTTATAGATTCATGTCATTGAGTGATTATTCTATTTCTAAATATAGAGATGCAGAATTTTTTGAGCATGTTTTTCCTTTGAAAAAGAAAGTGCCTACTGTGGTACCTGATGTTATGTCTGAAAATGTGAACTTGCCTACTTCTAGTTATGATGCTAGAGTCGTAGTGACTGAACCTAGAAGAAGCAAGAGACTCAGAATTGAAACCAGTTTTGGACCCGACTTTGTCACTGCATTCCTAGTAGAAACCTTTGACAACTTGGACATAGATGTCATAACTGAAGAATTGGTGTCCATTTTCTTGATTGAGGAAGATCCCAAAACCTATCAAGAGGCTATAAGGTCCATAGATGATGCCTTCTGGAGAGAAGCTATTAAAAGTGAAACAGATTCTCTCGAGTCAAACAAAACATGGGAATTGATTGATCTACCTAAGGGTTGTAGACCCATTAGCAGTAAGTGGATCTTCAAAAAGAAGTTGAGGTCTGATGGGTCAATTGATAAATATAAGGCCAGATTGGTTATTAGGGGCTTTGACCAGAAAAAAGGCATATATTATTTTGACACCTACTCTCCTTTGACCAAAATAGCCACAATTAGATCTTTAATTGCTTTAGCTGCAATTTTTGATCTTGTTGTTCATCAAATGGATGTCAAAATAGCGTTTCTTAATGTTGACTTAGAGGAAGAAATTTACATGACCCAACCTGAGGGTATTGAGGTACCCGATCAGGAGGACAAAGTGTGTAGACTGAGAAAGTCTCTTTACGGTCTAAAGCAGGCTCCCAAACAATGGTATGAAAAGTTTGATAGCTCTTTAGTGCAAAATGGCTTTGTTGTGAATTTGTCTGATTCATGTGTGTATTCAAAATTGGTTGGATCAGATTGTGTACTTATATGTTTCTATGTTGATGATATGCTGATTTTTGGTACGAATCTGCATGTTGTTAAGGAGACTAAAAAGCTACTGTCTTCTCTTTTTGAAATGAAAGACATGGGAGAAGCAGATGTGATCTTAGGTGTTAAGATTCGAAAAACCAACACTGGTTTTTCATTATGTCAGTCACATTACATTGAAAAAGTGTTAAAGAAATTTAACTGTTTTGATGTAACACCCGTGAGAATGCCTTATGATCCTAGCATACATCTGAAAAAGAACAAAGGGCCTAATGTGTCTCAAACTGAGTATGCCAAAATTATAGGAAGTGTAATGTTTCTCATGAACTTTACTCATCCTGACATTGCCTATGCCGTTAGTAGGTTAAGTCGCTATACACATAACCCTAGCCAAGAACACTGGGACGCACTTCTTCGTTTGCTTAAGTATCTTAGAGGTACTATTGATTGGTGTTTGCACTTTAACAAATTTTCTGCTGTATTGGAAGGATATTGTGATGCAAACCGGGTTTCCAATAACGATGAAGTCAATTCTACTAGCGGTTATCACTACAAAAAAACAAGCGTTTAGAAACTGAAAAACTCGGTTTCTAAATAGCCAAAATCAGTTTCTAAACCCAATTGGAAACCGATTTGAAACCGAAAAGGATCCGTTTCTGAAAGCTTGGTAGAAAAATAGATCCGAAACCGAACTAGCTTCGGTTTCGAAAATTGAGACCAAGATTTGAAACCGACACCCTATCGGTTTCTAATATTTAGAAACTGACAGAAGACATCGGTTTCTAAACGTTAGAAACTGATTAGAGCAATCAGTTTCCAAAATTTAGAAACTGATAAAAAGTATCGGTTTCCAATATTTGGAACCGACTAAAAGTCATCAGTTTCTAGTATTGTGAAACCGATTAAAATTCATGGTTTCTAATTTTTGGAAACCGAACCTATGTATCGGTATCTAATGTTTCTGAAACCAACTATGCGTTTCGGTGTTAAATTTTTAAAAACTAATTGAAAGCATTGGCTTCTAATATTTCTCAAGCCGATCCTACACATATTTAGAAACCGATCAAAATTATTGGTTTCTATTTATTGGAACTTTTCATATTTGTAGAACAAAGTAGGATAGCCAAATTGATAACTCCTGTCGTAATTCAAAAAATTTGGCAACCTATACTTTCCAACAACAAGCATTAGCTTGTCAATGTTAATCCTTGTCATAGATGATAACACTATTGATATGGAAACATCATTAATAAGTCTACAAGATTTTCAATTAAAATACAAAATACATAATTGTAAAAGCGTTTTAGCAAGATTTACAATTTGCCAGCCCACACTTTCTAGCAAAATTTACAGTTAGTCACACGACACTTTCCAACAATATTGATTCCAAAATATGTGGAGGTGTTTTCATAACCCACAGTCCCACACTAACGTCTAAGGTTGGTAAATATAGTAATACTCCAAAAGCACCCCATATTGGAGTGATCTAAATCATATTGACTAACCTTAGACGAGATATACCAAATGATCCAAAGCACCCAAAAGTGAAATCCTCAGTGGCATCTTGCTGTGCATATATATGCATGTATATATGCATATATGCATATATATAAGGCAACCTACTTTTCTGAGTCATGAAGCTCGGATGGATGACCAAGCAAACTTGACATAAGCGCCATTTGGGATTGCATACCTAGTAGTGCTTGTTTTTGATCCTCCATCATCTTACATTGCGCCTCCGTCATTCGTTTCTGCTCTTCCATCCCTTTTTTCTGCTCTTCAATTTGTCGTTGCTGCTCCTGAATTTGTCGTTGTTGTTGCACCATCTTTCGTTGCTACTCTTCCATTGAAGTATGTTGTTGTTGTATTTCATATTTTGTGGAATTCAACTCAGTCTTCGTCGAAACGAGTTCAGTCTGGACTTGTGCAACGATAGAGGGAGTGTAAGAAGGCTTGTTGGCAGTGGCGTTGTTAGTAGGTTTCTTATAGAAAAGACTGACACTGTTTCCTAGCCCATAGAGTGTGCCTTTCTCGCTCCATCCCCCAACCGCCTCCAGGAAAAGGCTATCATCCTCTTCTGATGGGGGAGCTTGTTTTGCAACTTTTAATGCTTGGTATTTCTCCTGAAAAATTGCCCAGATAAGCCACCTTAAGAATTCAACATGAACTTTCAGTTTTATATGGCAAAAATCCAGTTCAAAACTACAGCCAGAAAATAAGCAAGAAAGGAAACAAATGCCAGTATCCTCACACTTTGTCAGAAAATATTCAACGTCAAAATAATAGCCAAAATTAAATGTTTGGATGCAACCATACGCTGCTAATTCTTATTATACAAAATTTTCATTATTGGATGGTTACATGTGATAGTGGAAGCATACAATTCAAAAACAATGACCAAGGCCAAGAGTCATAGGCTTCAATTTCAAAGCAAATTACAAGACTTCTTCACATCAATTAACTAATCCACTCTTGATCACAATACAAACAAAGCCACAATTTTAACCGCAAACAAAAAGATTAAGGCAAAAAGTCATAGTATTTTCTCAAATATGAAAAATGAAATAGTCCTCATCAAGTCAGGCTAGATCTTCTCGTCCTTATCACAGTCCACACACACATTGCAGTTATGATTAACAATCACATTACAGTCCACACACACATCAAGTCATCAAATTACACATTGCAGGCTACAAGTACACTCTTTCAGCATCTAGAAAGGAAGCAACTCTATAATTTTCACCTTCTTAAATACTTGAAGTGCTCAATTATCTCCATTGACTACTAACAGTAAAGCCTTAGATTAAACTCCTGCACCATAATCAGATAAGACCAACAATTTAGATCAAAATCAATGAACACTACAGATCCAAGATTTAAAAAGCTGAATGGTGCATTCAAGTATCACTTACATGCAGTTTCACTTACATGCATGGTCCCACTTACATGCAGTTTCAACCAACCAAGTTTCAGGCATCCAAACAATCTGAATGCATCATCCCAGATTCACAAGTACTAAGAAAAAAGGCCAAGGTTCACAACTGAATGCAGAACACAATCCAAAAGGGAACCTTATTAGGTTATGCATTGAACTGAACCAACTGACAGTTGCACAAGCTATACAGAGCTGAACAGTGCATTCAAGTATCAGTGGATCAACACAGGTCCAGAAGGAAAGCCCAGATTGACTTTAAAAGATACCAAAAGCATTCATTATTAACCAAAGAAGAGAAGGGAAGATGAATGGGTTTGATACATACCCATGTAGCCTTTGATCGATCATCTGTAAAAGTCTTGTCCTTGGGCTCTGTATGTGTTTTGGAATACATCTTAGCCGCAATGACTATCTCCCCATCTTTTCGCTGTATGAGTAAATTGCGAAAAAAAATATGCAATTAATAGCTGTAAATGATTATGGGTTATCAAAATGCAACCTGAGAAAAGCAAATGTGTACCATCTTCTTTGCAATTGCAGCAGCTAAAATGGATCCTTGAGTATGAAGAGTCCCAGCTTTAGGACCAGTTATCTTGTTTAGCCTGGATTGCGTTGACCTTCTCAAAAAACTGTTATTGGTTTGCTTGTGATGCAACAACTGTCGGTGCACATCAGGAGATAGCCGGGGTATCACATCAGGAGATAGCCGGGGTATCACATCAGTCGGTTTCTTCTTACTCACTTTACAGACCATATCTTTAAGACGATTTCTCCCTTTCTGCCAATATGCTTCCTTGACAAGAGACGCATGCTCAGCTGTCCATCGGTATCGATCTTGCATTTTTTGAAGGTTATAAGTCATGGAATTAGATGGAACAACAACTAAAAATATTAAATGAAAAACTGTACCATCTTATTCAAGTGCTTGGTGTTGCTACAAAATATATCCAGTGGGCTCACTACTATAAACTAGATTTTTAACGACCATATTTTAACGATCAAATATAAAATTTGTTGTTAAATGTTATTAATAACAATGAAAGTTATTATTTGTCGTTCAATTTCATCAAAAAATCGTCATTAGAGAATGAACACTAAAATAGGTCATTATATTTTACAATGTTCGTCGTTATTGTGAGTAAGTGAGAATGTATAAAAATTATGGAGGGAAGATAAAAATGAAAACTAGAAAATTAAGAATAATTTTCCACCTAAGTTAAAATCATTAGCGGAATAAATAGGTTTGTACTAATATTAATATATGTAAAGGCAAAACCGCTTGGAATCAATCAATAAAAATAGCCATCGTTTTAATTTTTAAGCCTGGATATTAGTGACTTTTTCTCACCCAAAGAGAGAGCTCTCCATTTGTTGCACAAGAATTGCCAGAGCTTCAAACCCTAAAGGCCTCACCTCCCGCTTAACCCAGAAACCCTCAAACCTTCTCAAGTGACTCCTCCAACTTCGATTTCTCGTAACGAATTTTGCTTTGTTGCACCTGATTTCAGGTTTGGGTTGCCTTCTTCTCTTCTTCTGTTCGATTTTACTTATGAATTATGTTGTTCATTCAATCGATAGAGTGGTTAGGGGATGTTTATTTGAATCTAACTGCGCATGATTTTAAAGAATTATTCTCTTTGCATATTGCTTATGTTGCTCGGGGTCCACCAACTTGGCGAGTGCTTATGTTCCAATAAATATGTCAACAAACAGGATGATAAGCAAGATGGCATTGTCAGTTGGGATTCCTCTGTTTATAGGGCTGGCAGTCTTCCCTTTTTTTCTATCACTTGAACGTTGGGTTGAAAATTTAGGTACCCACTTGGGTGCCCTTCATTGTGTCATTCGTCTTCTTTGGGAATTCTCTTTTGGCGGTCAGTTATAGGATTGTGTCCTCTAGTTGGGACCCCATGAGAGAAGGCTCTGTATTGAGATGGAATGAGGCTAAGAAGAACTGGCTTGTTTTCTAACAGTCACTGTGGGTGGTGGCAGGAAAAACAAGTACTGAATTGTGGCTGCTAATTCCAATTTGGTTCTACTTGCTTGGTGTCATGAAATTGGTACTACTATGGTTAATGGATACTGATACTATATTTTCTTCTCCCCAACTGTTCTGTAAATATTTGTTATTGTCTTATATAATAATTTAATTAAGTAGAAGCCACAATAGTGTGAGTAATTACTGTGCATACATTCTTTCCTTTTTGTACAGCTTAAGAATTAGTTATTTAAGTTTAGTTTCCTGGTTGGCCGTTGGGAGTTTGGTGGGTTTGGTTCTTCTTCCACTGAACAGTTTTTATGGATTCTTCTGAATGATATTCGTTGAGGACATTATATGCTACTTTTCAGTGAGTATGTAACATGCGTATTTTCTTATTTGAACAGGAACTAAGAAACATAAAGGCTAGGTTAAATATTGGCAGGTAGCTTTGACTAGTTTACATATAGGGTAGGACCTTAGCTATGTGGTATCATCAGAAGCTATGTGTTGGATTCACATGACCTTGATTGTTGCATTTGGTTGGACAACCTGGACCTCTTAAATGCCGAAATATGAAACCCCAGCTAGCTTTCTCTTTGACATTAGTATTACTAGTTTTGAATTGCACGACATGCGTGGGTGACTAAATCTAATAAGGTAATATGGCAAGAAAATATACAAATATAAAGGTATCATTACATGACTCGAATGCATGATCATTTGAAAATGTTCCAGTGTGAAAACCAATTAGTGTTTTTATTTATCAGAAAAATCCAGTTTTGACCTTGCACTACTGACACTAATAAGCAATGGCTTTTGATATATTTGAGAGAGCAGTTTCCTAGATTTTACAGGGCATTGACAATGGACTGAGTGGGACTTATAATAAACATTTGAAATAATTAACATATATGGTATTTGCATGCTTTTAGTGCTATCTAGCATCTACTTTGCATTGTTAGGGGTTATGCATTTTACTGTCAAGTTTTTATCGTATGAAGGGATCTTATGATACCGCACCACGATTACCACCACTTATTATGGGTCCTGTTCTGGTGGTAACCGGGATGGTCTAGATGTCTGCTGCTTAATATGATAGAGATTGTTAGAGGTCCTGTTCATGGTAGGATATGGAAACTGCTGCAGTTGCATAAGTCATGTTTTGAAGTTTTTTGTTCAAATTTCAACTAGGCAACATTACACATTGTGTTGCTCGATGTTTGCTGTTTTACCGTGCTAGAAGTTACTAGAGGGGTTGTTCATGCTAGAATATGGAGACTGCCACCGCCTTAGTAAAATTTCTAAGTTTCTTGTCTGCTTTTAACTATTCAACATTACACATTGCCCAGGATAAACAATATGATATGACATAAAACAGTAATTGCATATCTGCAATAGAAGTTATTGCATATTTTTTTCCAGTCAAGCCTTACAGAAGATACACGATTTAGTTGAGACAAAATAGAACATAGACGAAAAGACTGCAGCATTAAAGGGGCCGAGAGGGAGGCCTTGGGACCTCAACCTTGTCAAAACGTGGAAGAGAGTGAGAGACATGTTAAGGTGGCAGTTGCGCGATTAGATTACAGAACAAATTGTTATAAAAGTAGTTATATTGTTCTACATTTCTTTAAGCTGGTCATGTGTACTGCTGCTATTAGTGATTAACTGGAGTGTGTAGATTTTGATTCCAAAAGCCCTGGCTGGATTTTTTGGAGGTTTATTTTTAGTCCCACGGTCATCACACACAACATTGAGTTTTTCATTCTGCTGATGAGTAGCAATCAGCTCGCTTGACTACTGAGGTTACTACAATTTGTTGGTAAAGAGCATGCCAAAGCAGAAGAAAAAGACACAAAGAATAGGAACCTATTTCGTTGCAAGTTCGTTGTGGCTCTAGTCACGACATATATATTCTTGAAAATTTGCACGTACACAGATAGAGTTTCTGAATGGGAGAAAGTATAGATGTCCTTGTGCGAAATGTAGAAATAGGGTGTACCTGACACCTAAGGAGGTCAAGATGCACCTTGTGTATTAGGGTTTTTGTGCAAGGGTATTGGTTTTGGATAAGTCATGGGAAAATAGAACCTCAGTAATATGATTATGGGTATTCAAATAGTGAAATTCCCGAAGTTGGAGGTTCACGTCATCTTAATAATGGCTATTCGGAATCTTAGGTAGATCGGATGGAGGACACGGTTAATGATGCTATAATAGCAAATCAAAATGTAAGGGAAGAGGGGTTAGGCACTTGCCGAGAATCATTTTATAATATGGTTCAAGTTGCTCAACAACCCTTACATGATGGTTGCTCCACCCACAGTGAGCTATTTGCGGCGGTGAGACTGTTGAGCATTAAATTTGATTATAATGTGCCTCAAAATTGTTTCAATGAAATTGTTCAATTAATGAAAGTGATGTGTCCCCCTAACAACCGCATGCCAAACAACTATGGGAAAACAAAAAAGGTTGTTAAAAATCTCGGCAACGATGTGGTCCAAATTGATTGTTGCTGGAAAGGTTGCATGCTATTTTATAAGGAGGACGCAAACCTGGATGCGTGCAAGTTTTGTGGGCATTCAAGATGGAAGAGGCAAAGGTCACATCAAAGGAATCAGAATCCATTGCCATACTCGAGGATGCATTACTTGCCGTTAAAACCTTGGCTGCAGAGGTTGTACGTATCAAGAAGTAGTGCAGAGCACATGAGATGGCATTATGAACATCGAAGTGAGGATGGTGTTTTTGGTCATCTATTAGATCGGGCAGCATGGAAACATTTTGATACCAAGTACCCTGAATTTGTTGTAGAGCCTCAGAATGTGAGGCTTGACTTATGTGCTGATAGATTTAATCCTCACACATTGTCTTCAAGATCATACTCCATTTGTTTGGTGGTCGTTACACCTTATAACCCCCCTAAAATGTGTATGACCACACCGTTTATGTTCTTGACTTGTGTACTCATCGGGCCCAAAAATCTTAAGAACATGATAGATGTATATTTACAATCTCTTGTGGATGAGTTGAAAAGAGTTGTGGGATGTTGGAGTTGAGACTTATGACATTTCTACGGGGCATACATTTTAGATGAAGGTTGGACTTATGTGGACCATCAATGATTTTCACGCATATGGAATGTTATCTGGATGGAGTACTAATGGCCAGTTAGCGTGTCCCGTATGTATGAAATAGCAAAAGGCTTTGAGATTAAGAAATGGGGGTAAGTTCTCATGGTTTGACTAGCATCGGTGTTTTTTGCCAAGGAATCATGCGTTCAGAAGAAATAGAACAACATTTAGGAAAGGCAGAACTATTACAGGGAGTCATGGTTTGACTGTTTGGGGAAGAACTTTATGACGAGGTGGAAGATTATCCAATGGTAACTACAAATGCTGACTTTGTCATACCAAGATTTAAAGAAAATGAACACAACTGGACGAAGAAGAGCATATTCTGCGAGTTATCTTATTGGCAATACCAACTGCTCTGCCATAATTTGGATGTGATGCACATTGAAAAGAAATTCTTCGAGAACATTATCAACACTGTTATGGATGTTCATGGGAAAACAAAGGACAATGCGAAATCAAGAATGGATGTTGCAGAAATATGTGATAGACCAGAATTACATTTACATTCAGGCCCAAGTGGTAAGCCGGTTAAACCAAAAGCGAAGTTCGTACTTTCTGTGGATAAACGAAGAGATTTGTGTGAATGGGTGAAGGAGCTTCAAATGCCTAATGGATATTGCTCTAACTTGAGGAATATCGTGGACCCTAATGAGGCTCAGTTCAACAACATGAAAAGTCATGATTGTCATGTGTTCATGGAGACTCTTTTACCAATTACATTTGGTGCACTCCCAGATAATGTGTTGAAACCTCTTATTGAGATAAGCCAGTTCTTCAAGAACTTATGCTCAACAACATTGCGGGAGGATATGCTTGAGGAACTGCATCACTTTGTGTAAGTTTGAGACCATTTTCCGTCCTGGCTTTTTCAATGTAATGGAGCACTTGCCAATGCATTTGGTAGAAGAGGCTCAACTAGGTGGTCCATTACAATACCGATGGATGTATCTATTTAAGAGGTAAATTAAACTATAATCAATGAAACCTTATATGAATTCTTATATGTGGAATCACTTAGAAGGGAATGCAATTGTGAATTTGATAGGTTCTTTGGCCAATGGAAGAAAAAGATAAAGCAACAAGCGCGTCTTTAAGGTTCAATCACAGAAGCATACCTAGAGGCAAAGAGGACATTCTTCGCCTCCTATTACTTCGGCTCTAATGTGCCCTCCATGCGCACTATGTGCATGAAAAATGAGGATGATGATGAATATATTAATCATTTTTCAACTCTATCCGTGTTTGCACCGCAAGAGACCGCTATTGGTAGGGAAAGATCAAGGTATCTCACAGATGCCAAATATGTTGCTACCCATCTTAACGAGCTGTTAAATTGTGATGAAGTTAAACCTTATATAGGGTGGGTGGTATTTTCACTTCCAGTTGAGTTTATCATTCAGAGCGCATTTATATTAATAGGCTTTATAAAATGTGATAGAATTTTCACATAACAAGTCAGAACTGCATGTCCCAATGTCAGCGACGCAGACGTTGACACCATCATCGAAACTTATTTCGTAAATTGGTTTAGTGAGAATATAAGTATTATAACTCATTTATTCATAATTTTAACATAACAGTTAATTAGGTGTATTGTATTAATTAAAACCACATGTTATGTAACCATAGGTGCATTATATTCAACTATTCGAGACCGACAAACATTGCTACTTGAGCCAATTGGCTGTGAAGCCAAAGTAGTATGTGTCGATGTAGACGGCATATAGAGTAAATGGATTCAAATTCCACATAGAAGCTCGAAGCGTTGGGAAGAGAACATATAATTGTGGTATTGGTGTTTGTGGCACTGGGGAAGGCGATATTGAGAATGATTATTATGGCTAACTGAAGGATATTGTCCAAATTGAGTACGTAGGTGAACCACTTAAACAATGTGCGCTCTTCAGTTGTGAGTGGTTCAACCCCACATTAAATAGTGGGGCACGATCTAATAAACTAAGCAACCTTATTGAGGTCCACTGTACAAGAAGTTACCGAAAGTACAACCCATTTATCTTTCCAAACACCGCATCACAGGTATACTTCATGCCAGATGCAGATCGCTCAAGGGATAGGGCCAATTGGCTTGTTTTCATACCAACCAAACCAAGGGCGAGAGTGGATTAGCAGTACACTCTACCTACTGCATACCAACAAACGGACATGACGACTATCGTCGAACCTGTGCATGACGCCATCCCTGCATCATTAGTGGATGAAAGTGCACTACTAGAAGAGGTTAATGATGAAATAGGATTTTCATTCATTCAGGGTAATGACGAGATAGATGAGGTGGAGAATGATGAGGGTGATGAAGAGAGGGAGTGGGATGACGGTAATGAAACAGATGAAGCTAAAAAAAATTTGCATTTGTATGATGATGATGACGATGACATTGATGATGATGAGGATGCGGATGACTGTGTGGTTATGAATTCTTACGTACTTGAGTACTCTGCATGTCAAAGAATTGGTTGTGACTTTGCAAAAACAGTTTACATGTGCAATCATTATATATTTGTACTTGGCTTTGTCGTCACCTATTTCAGGTATGGATTCAAGTTCTCGTCGAGGTAAGTCATCCCCTCGAGGTAGAGGACGAGGGCGTAGGAGCTCTGCCGTAGATCCGACCGCAATGGACATTAATTCGTTTCTCCCCTAGGTACCTCATATACCAGTTCAACCAGGAGCCACAATAGCTCCTTACATACCAGGTATATCAGGACCACTGCCTGCCTTATTTGGGGCTTTCCATCATCAGACCTCATACATTCCCAACCAAAGCACCATGTACGGCCAATTTGCCTACAACATTCCTCCAAACCCCCATGTTGTTCACACTGTGGAGCCTACTCCCTAACCCGCACACCCTAACACAAACCAATCCCAAGAGAACATTGTAAGTGGTGAAAGTGAAGCACAATCCAGTCATGGGAGCACTCGAGCTAAGACTTGGATTGAGCCAGATGGTAACAGGTAAGTCTTCATTTGTTATATCTTATGAAGTACTACATGAATTTTGCATAACAAGTAATCAATTTGATGTGTTATGTTCAATTAGGTTTCTCCTCAACGATGGTGCTGTTAGTAAGAGTTTGCTCATATTTCAAAGAAAATTTGACGAAGCTTGGCCTAGTTGGAGCAAAGTGCCCAAACCAGTACGAGATTTGTGGTTTGGAGAGTACAAGGTAACTACAGTGACTTCGTATTAATAGTTTCTGTGAACGTGATAAATTACTATTGAATTATTTGTGTGTTTTTTGTTTTCATAATTACAGAAGTGGTTTACTTGGGATCTGGTCCATGAGGACCGTATAAGAAGGAATTTTGAAAACCAAGGCAATGCACGCTTGAGAGACTTCTTTGGCAAAGCAAGGAAGCATAGCAAGAAGCCTGTTTGGCTCAGTGATGCTCAATGGGAGGGACTCCAACAGCACAGGGTGAATAAACATTACAAGAAATTGCGTGAAATAGCCCAGAAGAACCGACTGGGAACTCCAGAAAGTGGTGGCCAATCTCTCCACACCTGTCGCTCGATCCCTATGCATGAGCATAGGCGTTTCCGGTAAATGAATTAATATTTGCTATGTATTTGTTTAAATTTAATACTGTATTTTGTGTTGTGCTTGACATCATTCTTTCTGGCACGTACATAGAGGGAACAACTTGGGACGAAGCCTACCATTGTTGAATTATTCAGTCGCACTCACAAACTCCATGGTAAAGAAGATGCCCCTTGGGTTGACAAGAAATCACAACAAACATATTTAAGCAATTAGCTATTCTAAATCTTCATTGGTAGTTCAACATGAACTTGTGAACTTTATTTTAAGTAATTGTAGTATGCATGATTTCATACGCATGTTGTGGTATTGTAGGAATCCTTTGAACGTGATTTTCAAAATGTTATCAACTCTCGAGGGACCGGGGATGACACTTCTCAAGATCCAAACCAGTCATTTCCAAACCCAAATGAGTTGTGGGTGAAGACGTTCAAGAACAAGAAGGGTCGTATTTATGGCATTGGTGACGAGGCTGTCAACATGAGGGAATCTGATTACTTCAGTCCCACTCAAAGATCCTGTATAGTTTTCATATTAAAGTTTCAATGATCATAGTTATACATTGAATTTACTTAATTGCAATACTAATGCGTACGTCACTGAAATGCCTATCAGCAGGTATCGGTTCTACGCCATCGCAACAAGAGCTCAATGACTTAAGAGGTGTAGTAACCAACTTGGGGGTTGAGCTAATTTCACAAGCTAAAAGCTACCAGTTGGTTATGGAAAAATGTAAGCAACTGGATGAATCCAATAAATTGCTCACCCAAAGCAACCAACAACTGAGCCAACAAATGATGAGCATCGATTAGCGCCTCCAAGCTTTCTTTCAAATGCAATAAGGGTCTAGCTCGGGATCTCAGCCACCATTTACTCATCACTCGCAACATAATGAGGAAGAGGGTGAGGAAGAGGAAGAGGAAGAGGGAGAGGATGATCTTCACATTGGTGATTGAGTTGGTTGCAGTTTTCCTTCAGCTGGTGGCTTTTCCGCTTACACTACAAAAACGCAGTCGATCTCCGACGGACAAAGCGACGGGTTGGACAGACGTCGAGAAATGTCAGAGGGGATCGACGGAAAAACAAGCGGGGCCCGACGGGAATCAGAAATTCCGTCGGAATCCGTCGGGTAATTTGCGCAGATCTCGAGCCGGCGTTCGCGTTCGTTTATAAATTTGGGGAGAGGGGCGTTCGTTCGGTAGTTTGTAAAATTTAGAGAGGGAAAGTCTCAAAGAGGAAGAGAGGGAAGAGAGAGAAAGTGAAGGTTGAAGATTTTTGTAATCAGTAAGTTTTTTGTTTCGTTAGTAAGTTGTTTGAAATTAAATTAGTTTAGTTATTTGATATTTTGCATGTTTTAAATTTGTCAATTGTGACCGTGTCAGATTTCTGATTGCCGCCGTTACTGTTCATTGCCGCTGCGCCGCCGCCGCCGTCGCCGCCGCGCCCCACCGCCGCCGCCCCGTGCCTTTTCACGCCGGTAATCCGTTTGATATTCCGTGTTTGAAGGTTAGTCGAAATTGTTTCGTTTTAAAATTTTAAAGTTATATTCATGTTTGTTATTTTAAATTAAGTATTTTAAGCGTGTTTAATATGTTTTTGTAAATAATTTAAATAAAATGAGTTCCGTTATTATAAAACGTTAAATATGTTAACCATGTATGTTTTTTAAGATATGTTTAATGTTGTTGTTATTTTACTGAAAGTATGTATGTTTTGGTGAATATGCGAATATTATGCCTTTTTTGAGACGTAGTTAATATTTTACATGATTTGGTTGGTTTAATATGAAATTTAGTTGTTGGTATGCTTTTTAAGTTATGTTTAATATTGTTGTTATTTTACTGAAAGTATGTATGTTTTGGTGAATATGCGAATATTATTCCTTTTTTGAGACGTAGTTAATTTTTTACATGATTTGGTTGGTTTAATATGAAATTTAGTTGTTCTTATGTTTTTTAAGGTATGTTTAATGTTGTTGTTATTTTACTGAAAGTATGTATATTTTGGTGAATATGCGAATATTATGCCTTTTTTGAGACGTAGTTAAT
>JACYFF010010365.1:89680091-89699217 GCA_017589665.1 Selenicereus undatus | reverse complement strand
ATGTATGTTTTAGTGAATATGCGAATATTATGCCTTTTTTGAGACGTGGTTAATTTTTTATATGATTTGGTTGGTTTGATATGAAATTTAGTTGTTCGTAACATATGGATGTAAATTGTGTTAAATTTCTATTTCATTTCTGAAGTGTATTTATTTGAATAAGTGAAATATTATATAATAAATATGTACATGTCACCACAAAGGTTAAATGCGTTAAACATGTATGAATTTTAAAGAATGTTTGCATTTCTTTGTACTTTAAAGTATGTTTGATTTTGTTGTTGTTTTTGTGAATTTATGTATTTTTTGGTGGTTATGCGAATAATATGCTTTTTCTTGAACGTTAGTTAATTTTTAAAATGATTTGATTGGTTTAGTGTAAAATTTATTTGTTCGTAACATATATATGGATGTAAGTTATCTCACAAAAAAGTTAAGTACGTTAAAGATGTATGAATTTTAAAGTATGTTTGCATTTTTTGTTCCTTTTTTGAATTTATGTATGTATGTTGACTGTATATTAATATAAGTTTAGTAAGTATGTGAATAGTAATTATTTCGTTTGATTTGTTTAATTAGATGAGGTGGGTAATCGATGGTGTCATTTGTTATTGTTGTTTAATAAGATTTATGTAGAAAAATAATATTGTTATGTGAAATTAATTATTTATAGCATTCATGTGTAGTTACATTAAGTGTTTTGTTTGAGGTGTTGTGAGAATTTTTTATGATAAGGAAAAAGTACTATATTTTTCTGATTTCATATTTAGCGTATATTGTTCTGAATAATTAAACAGCATGTGGAATAATTCTAATTTAATATAATCCTAATTTAATATATGTTTCGTCGTGGTAAATGGTTTAATAATGTTAAGTGCGTGTTTTATTTGAATTGTCGTGTGCATTAAATTTTGGTGAATATGTGAATAATATGCGTTTTTTGAGACGTGCACATGCTAAAAAATTTGCTTTGTTCGACGGAAAATGGCGAAGGAAAATTACACTGACGGACTGTTCGACGGATCCAATTTCCGTGTAGAACTTCGACGATTGGTCATATTCCGTCGGATTTTCGCGGAATATTCCGTCGGCTCACCTGATTTTTTAAACTTCTCTTTGCCGGATAGAAGTGATAGGTTTTGTTTTTAGGAAATGACTGTTGGAAGGAATATTCCGACGGAATTGTACGGCGGATTTTCCAACAGACACGCATTGACGTTGAAAATGTGTAATTTTGAACTTATTTGGAATGTCGGTTTCTTCATTTTTTTTTTTGCGTTTTTCTTAGAAATAAATGACCGGACGAAATTTTCCGTCAGATAACACTTTTTCCTGAATTTTTTAAAAAAAACATCTAATAAGGTGAAGTGGTCAACTGTCTTCAAAAACCCGATTGCTCGAGCAATGGGACACTCCAGACACACACACAAACCTTTTTCTGTCTACACCTTAGCCAGTGCCGCCCTCTTCTAGCCACTATCGCCGCGCTCTGTGGCCGTCCGACATCCTTCGCTCCTCCCTCGAAATTAGCCCCTTCACTGCCTCAACTGGTCGCTGCATTCGGTGTAGCACTAAGAAACTCATCATCTTTAAAATGAGTAACCGAACCCAATGTTATTGGAGAGAACATTGAATTGCCATTAAAAGATGGTGAGTTTCTTGGTGTTACATTGAATGTTTCGTTCCAGATATCCGTCGGCTTCCGTCGCCTACTCCGTTGGCCCGCTTCCCGACGGCTGTCTCTCTCTGTCGGAATGTGTCTGACGAACGGGAGATTCCATCGAAACCAGCGGGTCTAGGGGACTTTTTCCTACAGTCATTTTCCGTCGGATTTTCCATCATAAAATCATTTTTTTGGTTTAATACAAAATTTATTTGTTGCTCACATATGTAGTTAAATTGTTACGAAATGTTGAAGTATGTTACACATGTGTAATGTGTTTTGGTTTAGGAAATACTTTAAATTTCTTAAGTACATGAATATTTTCTTTGGTTTGTGATATATATTTACGTTTTGTAAGTATGTGAATTGTAATATATGTAATTAAATTGGTTGTGATTTATTTATTTCAATGAAGTACGAAGTAATAATTGCATTTGTGTGTAATTTTTATTATATAAGTATATGAAGTGTTATGCTTAATTAGGTGTGTTATGATATATTAAATAGTTTTGTTTTGAATGTGTTCTGATTGAATATGGGACGTGTATTATTTTGAATAATTAAACAGTATGTGTATTATGTGTATTTCGTTTTCATAAATGGTTTAATAATGTTAACTGCGTGATTTTTTCGGTTTGGTGTTTCATGTTTGATGTTCGATGATATTTATTTTTCCAAATAATATGTTATGTCTTCAATTTTTCGTTGAAATGTTTAAGTATGTTAAGTATGTTTAATTTTTATTTAAGTATGTGATTTATGTTTAACGTTTAATTAGGTGTACTGTGATGATATATGTAATGGTTTTGTGAAATATATTTTAATGTAATTCGTACATGTATGTTGAACTGGTTGAATTCATTTGTGCAAGAATTTAATTACAATTAAATGTAGTGTACGTAACAATTAAGGAATTCATATTAGGAACATATGGATGGGTCGTTGCATCGTCAATGGATGTATAGAAGAAGAAATCCTAATGGGCATGGACTTAGAGAGGAGTGGTTGGAGGGAGTTAATATGTTTGATGAATTTGCACGAAATCAGGAGGAGTATCAAATTAATGGAGTTTATAGATGTCCATGTGTCAAATGTAAGAATATGCAATATTTTGCACCTGACGTTGTAAAGTCCCATTTGTATAGAAAGGGATTTGTGAAAAGTTATTGGTATTGGACGAGTCATGGAGAAGAAGATAATTCGGAAGTTGGGGGTGCAAGTAGTTCACATTCTATGAATTTTGATTATGATCACAACGATCATAATGATATGGAAAATATGGTGCATGCTGCGTTCCAAGCTAATTAAATGAACATGAGTAGTCCGCATGACGTAAATCCTGAGGCCTTTTACACTATGCTTGAATCTGCTCAGAGACCTTTGTATGAAGGGTGTGATATAACTGAACTTGAAACATCTGTGAGGCTACTGAGCATTAAATCGGGACACAATATGTCTCAACGTTGTTTCAATGAAGTTGTTGGCCTGATGAGAGATGTATGCCCTTCTGAAAGTGGCATTCCAAAAAATTATCATCAGTAAATGAAAAAAGTGAGAGACTTGGGTATGGATGTTCAGGAAATTGATTGTTGTCCAACTGGTTGCATGCTTTACTATAAAGAAGATGAGAGTTTGTCCGCATGCAAATTTTGTGGACATGCAAGACAATTACCAAAGAACTCCAACCAACGAGGTCGTAAGGATGTACCATATGCAAAAATGCAGTACCTATCTTTAATTCCAAGACTGCAATGATTGTATGCCTCCAAAAAGACTGTCGTCCATATGAGATGGCATGATGAGCACCGCCAAGAATCGGGTGTTCTCCGCCATCCCTCAGATGGTTTAGCTTGGAAGCATTTCGACCAAAAGTATCCAAACTTCGCTGCAGAACCTCGGAATGTGAGGTTAGGTCTTTGTGCTGATGGTTTCACACCATTTTCCATATCTGGAAGATCGTATTCGGTGTGGCCGGTTGTGGTAACACCTTACAACTTACCTCCCGAAATGTGTATGACTACCCCATACATGTTTTTAAGTTGCATTATTCCAGGTCTAGCAAATCCGAAGAACAGGATTGATGTGTACTTACAACCCTTAATTGATGAGTTGAAATTGCTGTGGGATGTTGGGGTTGAAACATTTGATGTATCAAGCGGTGCAACTTTTAGATTGCATGCCGCATTGATGTGAACTATCAATGATTTTCCCGCATATGGTATGTTATTTGGATGGAGTACTCATGGGCTGCTAGCATGTCCGGTTCGTATGCATCAGAATTGTGCATTTCAGTTACAGTATGGCCGAAATCCATATTGGTTCGATTGCCATCGTCGGTTCTTGCCTCGGAATCATTGTTTTAGAGCTAACAAAGTTGCTTTTCGTAAAGGGAAGAGCATACACATTGGCCCTCCCCGAAGGATTCCTGGTGAGATGTTGTCTGATACTGTATCCACTTTGCCTAAAGTGACTACAGATATCAATTTCCAAATTTCGGGATTTGAGGAGAATGAACATAATTGGACAAAGCAAAGTATCTTTTGGGAGTTGCCGTATTGGAAGCATCAACTTCTGAGGCATAACCTTGAAGTGATGCATATTGAGAAAAATTTCTGTGAAAATATTATAAACACAGTCATGGATATTCCGGAAAAAACGAAGGATGACATCAAAGCAAGGATGGATATGTCCATTTTGTGTAGCAGGCAAGAGTTGGACTTGGCTACAAGAGGGTCAACTGATAGATTGTGTAAGCCAAAAGCCAAGTTTGCACTATCGCTACCTCAAAAAAGGGCTGTATGTCAATGGTTGCGGGAGGTTCATGTACCTGATGGTTATTGCTCAAATGTGGGCAACTGGGTGGATCCATCTAACACAAAGTTGCAAAATATGAAAAGCCATGACCATCATGTGTTTTTGGAGAATCTTCTTCCGGTAGCTTTTGCTGCTCTTCCGGATGATGTGTTGGGACCCTTGGTCGAATTGAGTGAATTTTTTAGAAACCTATGCTCTAGTGAGCTGCAAGTAAGCATGCTGGAAGAGATGCACAAGAACATTGCTGTAATTCTGTGTAAATTGGAGACTGTGTTCCCTCCCGGTTTTTGGAATGTCATGGAACATTTGCCTATTCACTTAGCCGAAGAAGCTTTGTTGGGTGGCCCTGTTCAATATCGATGGATGTATCCTTTTGAGAGGTACTTTGGTTGGTTGAAACCTACGGCAAAGAATAAAGCCCGTGTTGAAGCATCTATGGTTCACGCATACTTGGCGTTTGAGATAAAACATTTCGCTGAGTACTATTTTCAGTCAAGCTTGGATAACCCAAGTATAGGGCGTAACGAGGGTATGCAACAGCCCGAATCACAAATGCCAACGCTATCGGTGTTCAACCGTAAGGGTACTCCATTTGGGAATCGAGGCCGAAGATATCTCACTGAGGCGGAGTACCGTGTCGCTCGCCTTCACATTTTACTGAACTGTGATGAAATGCAACCATATCTGGAGTAAGTACATCAGTTACTGAAAGTTTCATTTAAATACTTAATAATTGTCGAATAACAAGTAATTAGTTTCATTTGTTAAACATTACAGTTTGTTCAAACATCAGTTTCGCGGTCATAATCCAAGTGCGAGTGATGCGGAAGTGGACTTGTTCATCGAGGCAAATTTCGCACAGTGGTTCGAGTGTAACGTAAGTAATTTGTCATAAGTAATCTTCAACTTCCAAAACACATTTGTGTAATTCTGAAGATGGTTGCCTTCTTTTTCTCTCCGTAGGTCAATTCTTATCGGGTGTTTAATGATGAGAGGCAAGATTTTTTGGTGAACTTATCTCATGGGCCGCTTACGGTGGTGGAGTGTTTCTCTGGATATAAAGTTAATGGTTATCGGTTTCATATCAAGGCCAGAAATGAAGGTAAAGCAACATATAACTGTGGCGTCTGTGTCAAAGGAGTTGGGGAAGGTGACGAAGTCTCAGGGGATTATTATGGTGTATTTCACGAAATTGTTCGTGTTGAATTCACGGGTGAGCCAATTAAAAAATGTGTTCTTTTCAATTGTGAGTGGTTTGACCTGGATGTTCCTCGGGGGTTACGTTACCTTAAATTCACCCCATATCCCGAGGTGAATCATACCAGATGTTACAGAAAGTATGACCCATTCATATTTGCTGATGTTGCAACCCAAGTGGTATATGTTAAGTACCCTGAGGGGATATCAGGAAAAGCGAATTGGTGGGTAGCTATACCAAACAAACCTCGCGGTGCTCCTAAAGATAAAGAAAACCTAGAACTTGCCTATCAACAGTTTGGAATGACAAACATGAACGTGGACAATGTCATAGTAAGCACATTAGTCGATGAAACTGCAGAGGCTGATGATGTTGATGAACATGATTGGGGTGATGATGATGATGGGAATGGTGAACATGATGATGGTGATGAAGAGGATGAAGAAGGTGAATAGGAGGATGAAGAAGAAGACACTGATGAGGGCCATGATGAAAATACGGCAGTGCAAAGTGGTGATGATGACGATGACGATGACAATGCGTCCAACCATGATTGATTGAATTGTTTTGTTGTATGGATATTTATGCATATGTATATAAAGCGTTCTTTTATTGCAAACTCAAAAAAAATTGTCTGTATGTACTGTAACTTTTCACTAATAATAGTATCAAAAATGGCGCGGTTTTATTGTTTTGTTCTTATTTTTTAGATGTCTGGAAACAATGGTGGACGTGGTCGTGGTGGAACGGCCAGGAGTGATGCCGGTAGAGGAGTACCACAACCGACTCCACAGTATGATCCTGCAGATCAAACTTATGAGCCGAACACCTTTAGTGGAATGTTTGGAGGTTTTCTTGATCCAAGTCAACCATTCGGAAATTATTTTGGTAGTATGAATGAGCAATCCCACCTGCAACCACCTTTCTTTGGTGCGGGTATGCAAACACCAATTCAACCAAATATTCCTTACATGGGTGGTGGTTCATCTACTCCATTAGTTTATCAACAGTTCGGTACTGTTAGTCCGCATTTCAACAGTAGTCATTTTATAGGGCAACCTAGAATGCCAAGTCAGTCAGTGCATAACGAAGGGGTCCGCAATGAAGGGGGAGGAAGAGATAGACACAGTCCTACACCTGAAAGTGACACATCGACCACCAACAATAAGATATATTTACAACCTGATAGTGACACGTAAGTTTATTATGAAGTTTGCAGCTTCTTCACGTCTCATATTCTTTTGATACGTGTAATCTTTATTACTAACCAATTCTTTTTGTGTTCTTAGTTTTGTTCCATATCAGGGTGTAGTTCAGAAAATAGTCGAAAGCTTTGCAGGTAAGTACCCACGTCCTTGGACCACGTGGGGGGAAGTTCCACAATCTCAAAGAGACATTTGGTTCAATGAGTTCAAGGTTCATAATTATCTGTGCAATAAATTTCAAAGTCGTGATTAGATTGTTAATTTGGAATGTTTGATTACTAATATGTATACTTCAATTTTGCCGCAGAAACACTACTACTAGCATCCAGACAACGAAAGTCAGATACGGCGTAACTTTGAGTACAGAGGTGCCACTCGACTCAGGGACATTCTAGGATACGCTAGGAAGTACAGCAAAAAACCGAAGTGGTTACCGCCTAGTGTTTGGAATGATATGCTCAAACATTGGAGTGACAGTGACAACTTCAAGAAATTGAGTGAACAAAACAAGAAGAATAGATTGAGTGATGTTGAAGGTTTTGGTCATTCGTTGCATACATGTGGCTCAATTCCGATTAGTGAAAGGAAAAGGCGTTTGGTAAGAAATTTGATTATTAATAAATATATTTGTTATATATAAAGCATGATATGGGCTGAGGTCCTCGTTCATCATCCTCGCTTATATTTAATTGCGATTTACTTTTGTTTTTCAGACCCAAATATTAGGTAGGGAGCCCACGTGTGAGGAATTATTCAAGGATACTCACTGCAAGGTGAAAGACAAAGCTTTTGTGGACAAAAAATCTGCCAAAAAATATGTAAGTTTCACACATTCTATTTACAGATAATTCATATGTGACAACTGCAGGTTTGATTTAAAATAGTTTTATGTTGTATATTTTCAGGAGGATCATCAGAACAAATGGTAGGAGTACTCCCAAGCTGCATCTCAAGGGGGTTCTCAACTGCCACCTATGACCCAAGAGGAGTTTTGGATTAAAGACAATCTCGACAAGAAGGGCCGTGTATACGGTTTTGGCGCAGAGGGGGTCAAGTTGAAAAAATCGGCTACTATTGCAGCTGCACGTCACTCATTAGCTGAGCATTTTGATCCAAGACAGCAAGCACAACTCTTCAATGAGAGCATAAGCAAGCAAGCAGAGGCTATAACTCAAATAGCCCAGAAGCAGGGGAAGACAGAGCGAATGCTGAAAAAAGTTTTAAGATTTTTCAAAGGTCAAAGTGTAGGCTCCTCCAGCCAGATCAACTTGAATCCCGACGATGAAGAGGACTCTGAAGATGACAACGATGATGATCCCACAAATTTATCCGATTCCGAATAGTTTAGTAATTTGTGTACATTTTAAACAATTTCCTATATATGTCGTAGTTCATATTTAATTCAGCATGTTTCTTTTGACAGAGATATCTATAAAATGTTATCTTTGGTAATTATATTGTTACGCGCATATTAATTTTGCGTAATTTTTTTTTTGGGTTTTCAAGAAAAATTTCCTAGAAATTAGCTTTTCTGTCGGATTCTCAATTCTTTAAAAAAAAAACAATTTCATCCGAAAATTTCTTTTTTAAACAAAATTGTTTTTAAAAACAAATTTTTTTTAAAAAAAAAGGGAATTCCGACGGGAATTCCCTCCCCCCATTTCGACCTTCGCTTCCTCCGATGTTGCAGGGCTGTCCGACGGGACATTTCTGTCGGACACCGTCGGATTCCGTCGGGATAAATTTTGCGACGAGCCCAATCCCGATGTACCCTTTCCCATCGGAGTTTCCGACGGAAAACACTTTTCCCGTCGGAAAAACATACTTTTCCTGTCGGTATTTCCGTCGCAGATCAGCTGTGTTTTTGGAGAATTAGTTCTTTATGAAGTACATCTCTTGCTGCTTGCTTCCCCTCTCCTTTGTGCTTATTTCACTCCCCTCCCCCTGGTGCTTATTTCGCTCCCCTTCCCCGGGTGCTTATTTCACTCCCCTCCCATTTGGCGCTTGCTTCTTCCTGTTCTGCAAACATATATATAACTTCATTCTCAATTACTGGCAACTTCTGGTTTGTTTGGATTTGTGGTTTGTGATATGTAGAGACTTTGTTTGGAACTTGTGGTTTTTGAATTGAAAACCCTTGGTTGGAAGTGTTGCGTTGGATGTGATATTCCACCTTTGTGTGGCTTGAAATTGTTGAGAACGTTTCGAATGAAATCATATTCGAAGCCATTGGATGTTAATTGAGTGCGAAGATCTTATAAATTTTTTGCAGGAATTGAAATATATGTACGGATATGATAAAAAACAAGCGATTTTATTTAAAAAAATAAGAAACCTAGCGACAGAATGGCTACGGATTGAGAAAAAAAATATTGGCAGGGGTGGCGACGGATGGTTCATTCCGTCGCCACCCCTGCCCCGCCAAAAAAAGTATGTCACAATTTCTGTCGCTGAATCCGTCGCCAATGACGACAGAATTTCAATATTTCGTCGTTGAGTACTCAGCGACAAGCGAACATCTGACAACCGTATTCCGTCGCCAATTCCGTCGCTAATATTAAAATTCCGTCGCTAATTAACCGTGTTTCGTCACTGATTCCGTCTTCATTTGGGCTTTTTCTTGTAGTGAAAACTAGAAATATGACATGCGTAAAATTTTCAGAGGTTTGGATTTTTTTCTAACTTAATTCTTAACCCAACTCCAAACCATAGAAAATGTTATTTTTAATTAAATAACAAAGAATAAAAGATTTTTAGTATTATAAATATAGCGTATTAAAGATAGAGATATTTTATGATGATTTTTACGGATTCTGTTTACTATAAATACACATTATTAAGAAATAATAAAGATTTCTGAAATCTTCTACTACTACTTGCTGCTGCTGCTATTGCTACTACTGCTACTAATACTACTATTCTTGCTACACCAATAAGACCTTATCGCAAATAACTTATTACATGAATGATAAATCAGTAATGAATTACATAAAAATATTTTGCCTAATAAATTTGTTTTTTAAAAAAGTAAAAAGTCCACCATTCGTTTAAGATTATAAAATAATTTTCCTTTTTGTCTATTCACAAATAATTCTAAGGGGTTTCCACTTAACTTTAAAAATAATTATTGTACTTTTTTGTTTTTACAAAGGCTCAAATAAGTTTGTCACAAATCACATGAATTAAGAATGTGTTACACAATACTTTGTACATATAGTTATTATAATTAGAAAACTTAAAATTTTTCTATACATCGCATGAGTATACAAAATAAAACTTCATGATTTTTTAGTATGTCACTCTTACACAATTTACCTTTTTTTTATCCTTATTATTACATGATACTAAGAGATAATTCATAATATTTTAATAATGCATTATACCAAAAATCATACGTTGCAACTTTGGACAAGCGAAAAATCATGCATTACATTATAAAGATTTTGGCATTATGTTCTTCAAGTAAATCAATCGTATAAATAACTAACACATGATAAGGATATTTATTAAGGTCAAAAATTCAAAAATTATCTCGTGCATCGCACGGGGAAAACATAGTAGTTAATATAGTAGTTACTAAATTAAATATTTATAATAAGTGTTCAAATTATGCTCAGGAAGTCTATACAAAGTGAAAAAAAGGGTTTATTATACTTGATAAAAAAAAAAAAAAACGGGTTCAGTGATCAAGAATAAAATCTATAAGATTTGACCCATTATGAGGCACAAAGTAACTGTAACTTAAAGGGGGCTATAATAATAATAGAATTGGTCTTAAGACCCATATTATGCACAAGTTCATTTTAAGTTTGATTTTTAAATCTGCTCACACACAATTTTTATGATAAATTTCACCAAACGTGGTATTATCTAATTTCTTTCTTAGAATAATTGTTAAGCCAAAAATCATGTATTATTTTAATAATTATTTTGATTATATTTTATATATTATTTCGTCTAATTTACTTTATTTTATATATTTTTCAGGATAAACATTAATTAAATAAAGAGGAGAAGAGAGGACGCCGAAATTCGAGTTTTATACGCTTGACTATAAAGATGGCCCAAAAATAATAATTTATGGAAAATATTATTTCCATAATTATTAAATTGGGCTAGGGTTTCAAGAGTTAGAGGTCTTGAGGGAGAAGAAGTCTAAGGAAGAAAGGAAGAAGAAAACCCTATTCAGTAACCCTAGCCTCACCATCATCATCATATATACAACCCACGACTGCCCCACGCTTGACCCTATCTCACCTCCTTACGCCCTTCTTCTTCCTCAACATAAATCTTCTTTCACCTTCTATCTCCTCCACGCCAGCCATCTCATCTCTTCGTCATTCCCTTCATCACCATCATCATCTATCATCACACAAGGAGCCACGACACAACCCTCTAAAAGCTCATCATCATCAACGTTTCATCGTCATCATCAAGCTAAATCCCCTTCACGCCCAACACCCCACACGCCTAATCCCCTCTTCAATCATCCTCCCATGACCACCATCTTGATCAATCATCTCTACGTAATATAACTCCTTCTCTTAGTTTTTTTTCTTTTTTTTGGGTATTATTATTTTAATTTATTTTAGTTGTTTAGTTTATTGTTTAACATGAATTATTTGGGTGAATTTTGTGATGTTATTTTTAATATGAGTGAGTAATTTTTTTTTTTTTTTGCTTAGTATAATCTTCTTGAAGACATGCTAAATTTACTATTTTGAAACAAGCCTTATACTTTATTGCTTAGTTGATTCATATTCATGATTCTATAGCGATTAGCGTTTATCGTTTATGATATTCGTGTTAAATTAATTAAAATCCATGCTAGTTAGTTTAATACGAGTTCGATTGATAGTTTAGAAGACTATAATACGTAAAAGTTATAGTCTTTTATGCTTAGGTATCACCCTAATTAATCAGAGATGGCTCAAACCCATCTCTTTTAATTAGGTAATCACTTTTGATCTTTGTTAAATCGATTTGCTAATAAATTAGTTACAAAGTGTTAAATGATGTTTTTCTAATACGTAATGCTCTAATTTGATTAAATTTTTACGCTGGTGCAAAGATTATCAAATTAGTAGGGTTTACATTAGTGCTAGACCTAATTAAACTGGAATCTAAGGGAAAACGAGGAAGAGCCGCTGGTGGATGTCTTCTGCAGTTTAACTCATAAATGAAATTAACTTGTGTGTTAATGATAAATATTAATTTGCAAGGTGGATTGAGATTATACTAAGTATCTTTCATAAATTTGACAACTTTTGATCATTATTTGTTGCATAGAGTTAATTTGATTAGTTTGTTAATTTTTGTTCTATTTTTATTAGCTTCAATATAATTTGAATCGACCTGCTCCCAAAAGTATAGTCTTTTAGGCGTGTCTAGGTAATTTTAGATAGTTTAGATTTTGATTTTTAGAGTGGTTATAATTTTAGATTGATTTATATTCAGTTTTAGTATTTAATTACCGGTTTGTTAGAAATTAGACTAAAAATAGTTATTTTTTTGTTTTTTTTTTCCGATTTGTATTAGTTCCTAGAATTTATAGAGTGTCCTAGTCTGCCCATATTTAATTTCGTAATTTTTGGAAGCTATTTGATAATTTTTCAGAATTATTATGTGAAATTGATATGTGCAGGTTTTTAGGTTATTAATTCTGAAAATTTTGACTTTAATTATTAATTCACGATTATTAGGTATTGTTATGTCCAGAAAATTGTGTCCTAGAATAGGGTAATTTTCTTGATTATTTTCATATTTATATTTATGCAGATTATTTTATTTCTAATTTCAGATTTAATATTCTGCATTGATATTCTGTGGTAATTTCCTGATTTGATTTTTCTGAAATTAATTGGATACAATTGAGGAGTTATAAGCTTATATACCTGAAGAATAATATTTTAGGTTCCTGTTTGACATTTGTAATATTTATTTTCTGATTATTATTTGTTGTTTTGATTTTTAATTAGAATTTCAGTTACTATTCTGTTTTTATTTTTCTAGATTCTTTAGGAAAGCTTTTTTACTATTTTCTTTCCAGAATATAATCCAAAATAATTAGGAGCATGATTGGGTGTTTTTCCAGATTTGTTTCATTAGATTTTAATTATTTTAGAATTATTAAGATTAGATTTAATAAATTTGATTAGTAAAATCATTTAGGATTAAGCTAGCCTTTTTAAAACAATCTTTCCTCGTGGATCGATCCCTACTTCCCTATGCTATAAAAAGTATTTAATAACTGAAGTAGTGGTTAAATTTGTAGCTTTCAACCCCAAGCTTTACAAATTTTGGTGCCGTTGTCGGGGAAAGAAAATTAAATTGCTAGTTTACTTCTATTTAATTTTACTACTTTTACTGTTTTGTTTTTATTTTAATTTTTACAAATTGCCTGTAAGTCTTAAGTTTAAAGAGGTAAGAATATCCACTCTTTGGGAACTTGTTGCCCCTAACCTAGAAACCCAACCCATGTCCATTACTTATGCTATATTAGATAAACCCTTGAAACTGAACTCTGGATTCATCAATTTATTACCTAAGTTTCATGGATTAGCTGGAGAGGACCCATACCGACATATTAGTAAATTCCTTATTACTTGCTTTGCTATGGTGCCTGTGGGAATTTATGAGGACCAAATTAGATTGCGAGCCTTTCCCTTTTCTTTGCTTGGTAATGTTAAGAATTGGTTGTATTACACGCCTGTTAGATCTTTCTCTACACGGACTGCATTGCATATATCATTTTTAGAAAAAAAATTTCCTGTCTCCCGTATTGGATCTATTAGGAAAGACATATGTGGAATCAAACAAATGAATGGGGAAACTTTTTGTGAGTATTGGGAAAGATTTAATAAATTATGTGCTAGTTGTCTCCAACATCAAATAACTGAACAACTATTAATTCAATATTTTTATGAGGGTTTGCTTCCTATGGATCGTAATATGGTTGATGCTGCTAGTGGAGGGGCTCTAGTTAATAAAACGCCAGTAGAGGCTAGAAATTTATTTAATCTAATGGTCCAAAATACTCAGCAGTTTGGTGCTAGGAAGTCACAGGTCAAAAGGGTCAATGAGCTTGGCTCTAGTTCATCTGTAGAGAATCAGTTATCTTATATTACTGCTATGTTAAATAAGATTGTCACTGGGGAAGTACAAAAAGCAGTTGTATGTGGCATTTCTTGTCTAGAGGGGCATCCTACTGATGCATGTCCTACGCTTCAAGAGGGTAATGTTAATGTTGTCTATTCTAACTAAGGTCAAAGGAGGTATGATCTCTATTCTAACACCTATAATGAAGGATGGAGAGACCACCCTAATCTTAGGTATGGCCCTCAAACCAATCCAATGATTTTTGACCAAACGTCTCGTCAACCTTCTAATCAAGATAGGACCAACTTCCTACTAGAACAAGATTTTAAGAAGATGGATGATAGGTTTCAGATTTTGGAGACAACTCTTAAGCAGGTTCAAGAGAGATAGACTACAACTGATATCATAGTTAGCAACTTGAAGGCTCAAATGCAAAATAGGTTACCATCTCAGCCTTACCCTAACCCTAAGGAGAATGTTAGTGCCATAACACTTAGAAGGGGGAAAGAATTATAAGAGCCTAGGAAGAGTAGAGAATTAGAACCTAAGTTAGAGGGCAAGGGGACTGAACCAGAGTCAGATACAGATTCTCATTAAACTACTAAGGAAATAGAAGAGAAGAAAAGAGAACCTTATAAGCCAATTCCATCCTTTCCTAGTAGATTTAGAAACCCTAGTTCTAAGGTGAATAAGCCTAACCAAGAGATCTTAGAGACATTAAAGAAGGTAGAGATCAACATGCCTCTCCTTGATGCCATTAAACAGGTGCCTCGTTATGCTAAATTCTTGAAAGAATTATGTACTACTAAAAGAAAATTAGTAGGAAATGAAAAGGCAAGTGTGGGGGAAAATGTGTTCGCTATTTTTCAAAGGAAACTTCCCCTAAGCAAAGACCCAGGTGTGTTTTCTGTTCCTTATAAGATAGGAAATCTTTACTCTGATAAGGTTATGCTTGACTTGGGTGCCTCCATTAATGTTATGCCTAGGTCTGTTTATGACAAACTGAGCTTAGGAGAGTTAAAGAAAACTGGCGTAGTGCTTTAGTTAGCTAATAGGAGCAGTATTTAGCCAGATGGAGTGTTAGAGGACGTCTTAGTCCAAGTGAATGAACTTGTGTTTCCTGCTGATTTTTATATGATGAACATGGTTGATGCATGTCATGATATTCTCATCTTGCTTGGCAGGCCATTTTTGAAAACAGTTAGGACTAAAATTGATGTGCATGAAGGAACATTAACCATGGAATTTGATGGTGAAGTGATTAAATTTAATATTTTTGATGCCATGAGATTTCCTGTTGATGTGAGTTACGTGTATGCACTTGCTGTTACTGTTGAATTGCCCTAAGATATTCATGACTTATCCAATGAGGATGAATTTTTGATTGTGCTTACTAAGAGTCTTGATCATGCTAAGTTTCAAAAAGTTCCTTACCAGATTAATGATTATTTACTGGAAGAGATCAAACTAGAGGATCCAGGAGCTTCATAAAGTCGAGCCAACGACTATAAATAAAGGCGTTGGGTGGGAGGCAACCCAACATTTTTAGGGAAGTACCCATTTAATTTTGCTTTTATTTTCATTATTTCATTCTTTTTGCATGCATTAGGGACAATGCATGAACTAACTGGGGGGTGCATCCTATATTTAATTCCTGTAGTTTTTATTCTTGAAAAAAAAAATAGAAAATAAAAAAAACAAAAACTTTTCTTTTCTTATAAATAATGCATGATATGAGCATATGCTAGGCTTGCTTGTTTAGAAAAATTTTGTTTTATTAGCTATTTTGTAGTTTATTCTTTTATAAGTGAAGACTTCTAAGCATGATAGTTATCCTTTACAGAAGTTTGAGTTGATCCTCATACATCTTTTTAATGAGTAACGCTCTTGATTATCCATCTTATTTAGTCATGTAACATATCCGATTCAAAGGCAATAAAATGACCTGGCCCATCTCCTAGACTATTGAATTAGATGAATAACTCATTAAAATTTTGATTTTACTTGTCTATTTTTCATATATGAAAAAAAAGAAGAAAAAGAAAAAAAAATAATAAAAAATATTAGATTACCAACATGGGTAGGAATAGGTGGCTCGACACCTATTTCCCTTAAGTTTAGGCCTCAAGTGAGCCTTATGTATGGAGTAGCCCATGATTGGGAGAGTCATGCCCCTTTTGGGCCGATCAATGACTCGCCAAAACTAACAGTCAAAGAACGAATAAGATGAGAATGAATTATTTGCTCCAGCACCTCTATTCGGGTGAGTGTGAGACAGGGAGTGTTCAATTTCTAAGACCCTATATGGGCCTCGAATATGTGCACAAGTGGAGTTCGACGAGAGAAGAAGAGAAAATGAATACAAGGCAAGTTTAGGATCAATTTGATAAAGTTATTCTACCTAGTTCAATTGTCTCTATAGCCAAACCATGCCTAAATTTTTCTATCTTAAATTCTTTTTCGACCTCTTGATTGGTGTATGCATAATCAAAAAGAGATGGATAATTATTGACCTTGTTATATCATTATAGAAGTGTTGTGAGGTGGATAAATAAATTCTCTGATGATAGTTGGATGTCTAGTAGGTATTCATTTATTGGAGGAAAAACTAATTAATTTTTAATAAAACTATTTTTTTGAGCAAGCCAAGACCTAGTATGAATAGCATAGTATGCATGACTTTATAAGAAAGAAATAGGGTCAATTTTAGGTTGAGTCTAAGATTTCTTTGCACGAGGACGTCCAAAGTCTAAGTGTGGTGGAATTTGTTAAGCCAAAAATCATATATTATTTTAATAATTATTTCGATTATATTTTATATATTATTTCGTCTAATTTACTTTATTTTATATATTTTTTAGGGTTAGCATTAATTAAATAAAAAGGAGAAGAGAGGATGTCGAAATTTGGGTTTTACACACTTGGCTACAAAGATGGTCCAAAAATAATAATTTATGAAAAATATTATTTTCATAATTATTAAATTGGGCTAGGGTTTCAAGAGTTGAAGAAGAGTTAGAAGTCTTGAGGGAGAAGAAGTCTAAGGAAGAAAGGAAGAAGAAAACCCTATTCAGTAACCCTAGCCTCACTATCATCATCATATATACAACCCACGGCTGCCCCACGCTTGACCCTATCTCACCTCCTCACGCCCTTCTTCGTCTTCCTCAACATAAATCTTCTTTCACCTTCTATCTCCTCCACACTAGCCATCTCATCTCTTCATCATTCCCTTCATCACCATCATCATCTATCATCACACAAGGAGCCACGACACAACCCTCCAAAAGCTCATCATCATCAACGTTTCATCGTCATCATCAAGCTAAATCCCCTTCACGCCTAACCCACACGCCTAATCCCCTCTTCAATCATCCTCCCATGACCACCATCTTGATCAATCATCTCTACGTAATATAACTCCTTCTCTTAGTTTTTTTCCTTTTTTTTGGTATTATTGTTTTAATTTATTTGAGTTGTTTAGTTTATTGTTTAAAATGAATTATTTGGGTGAATTTTGTGATGTTATTTTTAATATGAGTGAGTAATTTTTTTTTTGCTTAGTATAATCTTCTTGAAGTCGTGCTAAATTTACTATTTTGAAACAAGTCTTATGCTTTATTGCCTAGTTGATTCATATTCATGATTCTATATCGATTAGCATTTATCGTTTATGATATTCGTGTTCAATTAATTAGAATACATGCTAGTTAGCTTAATACGATTTCGATTGATAGTTTAGAAGACTATAATACGTAAAAGTTATAGTCTTTTATGCTTAGGTATCACTCTAATTAATCATGGATGACTCAAACCCATCTCTTTTAATTAGGTAATGCTTTAGATCTTTGTTAAATCGATTTGCTGGTAAATTGGTTACAAAGTATTAAATGATGTTTTTCTAATACGTAATGCTCTAGTTTGATTAAATTTTTGCGTTGGTGTAAAGATTATCAAATTAATAGGGTTTACATTAGGGCTAGACTTAATTAAACTAGAATCTAAGGGAAAAAGTGGAAGACCACTGCTAGATGGCTTCTACAGTTTAACTCATAAATGAAATTAACTTGTGTATTAATGATAAATATTAATTTGCATGGTGGATTGAGATTATACTAAGTATCCTTCATAAATTTGACAACTTTTGATCGTTATTTGTTGCATAGAGTTAATTTGATTAGCTTGTCAATTTTTGTTCTATTTTTATTAGCTTCAATATAATTTCAATCGAACCCTCCCCCCAAAATTATAGTCTTTTAGGAGTGTCTAGGTAATTTTAGGCAGTTTAGATTTTGATTTTTAGAGTGGTTATAATTTTATATTGATTTATATTCAGTTTTAGTATTTAATTACTGGTTTGTTGGAAATTAGACTAAAAATATTTTTTTTGTTTTTTTTTTAATTTTTATCAGTTCCTAGAATTTATAGAGTGTCCTAGTCTGCCCTTATTTAATTTCGTAATGTTTGGAAGCTATTTGATAATTTTTCAGAATTATTTTGTGAAATTGATATTTGCAGGTTTTTAGGTTATTAATTCTTAAAATTTTGACTTTAATTGTTAATTCAGAATTATTAGGTATTGTTATGTCAAGAAAATTGTGTCCTAGAATTAGGGAAATTTTCTTGATTATTTTCGTACTTATATTCATGTAGATTATTTTATTTCTAACTTCAGATTTAATACTCTGCATTGATATTGTGTAGTAATTTCCTGATTTGATTTTTATGAAATTAATTGGATACAATTGAGGAGTTATAAGCTTATATACCTGAAGAATAATATTTTAGGTTACTGTTTGACATTTGTAATATTTATTTTCTGATTATTATTTGCTGTTTTGATTTTTAATTAGAATTTCAGTTGCTATTCTGTTTTTATGTTTCTAGATTCTTTAGGAAAGCTTTTTTACTGATTTATTTCCATAATATAATCCAAAATATTTAGAAGCATCATTGGGTGTTTTTCCAGATTTTTTTCGTTAGATTTTAATTATTTTAAAATTATTAAGATTAGATTTAATAAATTGGATTAGTAAAATCATTTAGGATTAAGCTAGCCTTTTTAAAACAATCTTTCCACGTGGATCGATTCCTACTCCCCCATGCTATAAAAAGTATTTAATAACCGAAGTAGTGGTTAAATTTGTA
>JACYFF010010365.1:89660738-89678418 GCA_017589665.1 Selenicereus undatus | reverse complement strand
TATATATATATATATATATATATATATATATATATATATATAGAGAGAGAGAGAGAGAGAGAGAGAGAGAGAGAGAGAGAGAGAGAGAGAGAGAGAGAAAGACAGAGATTCGTTATTATTATGGGTGATATTTGCATTCTTTTAATTAGTTTTTTTGATACAAAACAGGTTTTTGAAAATTGTTCTCTATTGTGACCTGTTCAAAAAAGCCAACTTAGTATTTGGTAAACAACTTTTTGTAATAACTATTTTAACCCAAAAAGTCAATTTACAAATAGCTAGGATGAGTAGATTTTTGTAAATGATTGTCTGTATATATGGTAAAAATGTCTAAGAGTTTATTAAAATTACAAGGCATGTCATTAGCGAAATCAAAAATCCTAATTCTATTTAAGGAGCCCTATCTTCAACCTCACTTCTCTCCCCCACCTATAGGTCATAGCTTTGTATTGATGCAAATTAGCAGTGACATTTGATATTATGTTTTGTTTGAATAGAATCTATTGAAGATCAAATCATTTGAAATTCATATAAATTATAATTCATAAAAAAAAACAAAGAAAAAGATCTTGAAAATACTAAAATAGATAAAAAAAAATTCATGCAAATTGAAAGGTTGTAAGGCTAGACAACACATGAATACATATAAATTGAAAAGAAATAAAATAAATAGTGAATACAAAAGATGTAGAATTAGTATGAAAATAAGGTTCCAAGTATTAAATTAATTTTTACATATGACATAAATTTAATTCTTTTTGAAAAGAAAAGAAAACAACTAATAAACAAAAATCATGTTCAACAAAAAATTAATGTAGAGAAAGAGCATAAATGGAATTTTGACAAACAAACTTTTCTGAAACTACTAATTTTAGCAAATACTTTTTTTAAAAATAGCTGATTCAAATAGTTAATATAAACAGTTAATTCAAATAACTAACAGGTAACAACTAATAGAAACAGGTAACAACAAAGATCTAACAGTTGATTGTGAAATAGGGTCGTAGTCTTTCTTGAAAACGCTCCCTTGAAGCGGTTACACCAAATTCTAAGACATTCTCGCAGAGTCGCTTATCTTCAACCATTGCTGTAAAACCCTGGAAATTTAGATGCTTTTTGATTGTGTTGTTTGTGAAGTTTTGAAGATGAAATTTCTTTTAAGCGGGGTAGAATGTAAAACTGAAAATTCATATCTATAATCGTCGAGGAAGGATTAGGATGATCCTTGGTTGCTTGAGCTCGTAAATAATATTTTAGAGTAGACCTTCATTTAGTTAGAATTTTGGACTGAACCCATCTTTCATTTTGTGCCCAATCCAAGCTCTTGATGAAGAATTATTAATTTCAAATTTAAATTGAAATTAATAATTTATAAAACAAAATTTTGGACTTTTAAAATATAAATTTTATTTGAGAAAATTGTATTTTATTAATTGGAGTTTTCTCCCAAAAGTTCCAATTTTTAAGATTTTAATTGGGAATTTTGTGGTTGGATATTAAAAAAAATCCTCTAACATTCAAAAATTTTAAACGCTAGCCAGATACCTTTTTTCCCCCTCTTTGAGAACGTAGTCGTGGTCACAAAAAAATCAAAAGTCCTTATTTAATACGTGAAACAGCCCCCCCTCCAACTCTCATCTCACTTCTTTCTCTCTCTGAACAACACTAACACCCACTCTCCCTGTCCTCTCCACCCACCACGACCACCAACCGTCTTCAGCCACCTTCACGACGCCGTCACCGGCCACCAAAGCCACCACGCCTCCTTCCTCCATTTTTGGGTGAGAAAGTTTAGTTTTTTTAGGTTGTTCGAGTTTAAAATCTTTATGCTATTAAAGAATTGACTTTTTTAGAAAATTCACTTAGTTTCTAAACTCTAAACACTTCTGTTTCATGTTGAAATTCGATTCCCATATTTTGTGGTTTGAAAGCATTCGAACAAGCATCTCACCTTTCACTTTTATATTCAAGGTAAACAGAAAACATTCTCCTCAAAACCTCTCGTGAAGGGGGCCTTGGATATGTTTTATTAATTTTATAGTTGGTACTAATGATTAGGAGTAGTGTTAGATCAATTTGGGTGAGTTTGGCTGCATGGAAAGTGTGATTTCATGCATGGGATTTAGGGTTGGTCAATACCAGAAACTGACCCTGCAATGCACCAACTTCACTAACTGAATTGCTTTTCTGTGCTACCCCAAATATCGTGAAAAAAATCATGAATGTAGATATAGGAGTCTATTTTCATAGAAATTTTGAGGCATGAATTTTGGAATTAAAACGAGGGAGAAATAAATTTTCTTTCGAGATCGCACAACTCTGGACCGAAACTAGTTGTGTTGAAAGAAGTGACCTTTCTAGGTTGTTCTTAAAAACCTACATGTGAGTTTTGTAGGTGAAGACATGACTTACGTAAGTTACGGGCCTAAAATTTCCATAAAGCCCTTATAGGTTTAAGTTTTATTATTTGCTTTTCTTAAGTATTTGACCTTTTAAAAGTGACGTGTGTTCGTTAAAATTAGAATCTAGAGGTTTTGGTCTTACTCAAGTGGTCTTAATGGCATGGCTAACTTTTGAGTTCAAAAAGAGTAGTTTTAGGTGTAAAAATTTAATTGGGTTAGCCCTTGTTGTGACACTTTAATTTTATGATTTAGGCCTAATATTCTAGTTGGAACTCAAGCTAGGTACTTATGTTTCTTCGAGGTAATGTCTATGCCCTAACTCCCTTGGTTGCTCTTTTGAAATGATTGTGGATGTTTATGAATTGTTATGTGACGTTGTAAGACTTACGTGTAAAATGTGAACTGCAACTTGCAATTTTATGATTTTCTAAATGTGGAATATTGTGTTATGGTTCCATGTTTTATTTAAGTCGTTCATATTTTAAGTGGTTTTACTAAGTTAATACAAGGTTGTTCGAAGTGGGTTGGGCTTTGGCGAAGCCAAACCGAATTATTCATAATATACTAAATCTTAAAGTGAAACACTAAGGCAAGTTTGTGCAAAGGTGTCTCCTGAGATTTGGGTAGGTTTGCCTTGATATTGAGACACATTAGTCGCCCCAGCTTATAGCATGCGACTATTTGGTATGTGCCATTATAGATGGACGTATGCCAAGATGGGTTCTAGTAACACATAAGGTTGTTCGATGGAAGGCCATGAGACCATCTGGTGCGGTCACTCGACAAGGATGAAGTACTTGTTTCAATTTTGGATAATGGTTATTATTTGAAGTGAAAGATCTTGGTTTGGAATCAATCTTTTCGAACTATTTGAATATTTCTCTCTTACCCTACTATGTTTGAAATGTATTTAAGTAGGTGTTTTACGGTTAGGGGCAGACATTATTGAGCTCCGTCTCACTGTTTGATATGTTTTGATTTCAGGTACTAATGTGCTACAAGGGGATGGGATATGAGTGAGGCCACATAGATGTTTAGTTTAATTTTATTTGCATTGGATAATGTTGGAGTTGTTGTTGACTAGTTGACTCTTGATTTTGACCTTTGACTTTGGCTTATACTTCTGTTTGTTTCAATTAATTACTTTTTCCTTCTATTTCATTGTGAAATATAGCAGTGACGCCTACTAGGTTATTTCCGTTGCATTAAATATGCTAAATATTCACATAAAAATGTAATAGTATTTTTCGGGGCATCACAGAGTGGTATCAGAGCTCTAGGTTCGACCTAGTAGCTCCATTAGGGTACTATACCCTTAAGGTACTTATTTCCTTTGAACATTGCGGGAGGATCATGTGTGGCGCTATTAGTGCTATTAGCTCCTACCCTTAGAGATCCCTCTTGACAACTGGGGTAGATGCTGTTGGTCCAATCGACGACGACTCACCGTGGACTTCGATGAAATGATTGATGACATGGCACATTGAGGCTCTAATACTAAGTTGTTAGAGGGGTTGGAATCAGAAAAAGACTTACGACCACCAATCAGCGAATGTGAAGTTAAAGACACCCTACCTAAGGAGGAGGATGATGTAACAGAGGAAGAAGAGTTGTTATGTCATGAAAATACAACTGGTGACTCTAAGGACAACCCTATCGAGGCCACCTCAGAGGGTTCGAATGGTGAACCTAACCAAGGAGCAGGGAATGGGGTTTGGTATGATTATGCTAGTGAACCTGGGGAGGATAACCCTAATCCTCTTGATGAGTTTGACGAAAGAACCAAATGAGGGAGTAGGTGATTAGCCAAAAAGGGACCTGACTTTGAAGACGACCCTAAAGAAGAGCTTGAGGAAGACCCTGGGGGACCCCAAAGAACAGCTTGAGGAAGAAGGGCTTACGAAATAGGGAACTGCAAGGGAACCAGTCTTAAAATTACTTGCACTTGCCTCATCCTCTGATGAGTGGAGGAAGTGCAAAAGGATTTGTTAGAATAGTAGGGTAGGGTTTTGATTAGCGGATTTAGCTTGAATTGTTTGCTGATTTTGTATGAAATGTTTTCTTAATAACCCAGTGTAGAGGAGAACTTTGGTGGTGAGCCTTATTGGTGTTGTAAGTGTTAGTTGAGACTTTATTTGTTCTTTTAGAAACTTGGATGAGTATTGAATGAAATTTAGATTTATGGATAGATGGAAGGAATTGAATTGCTTAATTGTATACGTAATTTAGCCATATGATATAATACGTGTTACATGCTTGATTTTGCTCCTAATATTGTGGGCTTATAAGTCCAAGACCAAGTATTATAGTATGTTGCAAGTAGGGGCAGTTAGGAACATTTAAAATGCTATAGCACGCCGATTATGTTCTTATACAATATTAAAGAACTATTAGGATGGAACCAAAGAACGTCATATCGTTAGAACCTAAGTCTAAAACTTTTTCCCTCAGTATGTTTGACAACAATGAGGAATCTCACTACCAAGGAAATGTTACAATGGCTGACTTAAGGAAGCGGTTGGAGGCCTTTTGTCCTAGAAATGGGGATGCCTTGATTGGTGCTATGGGGAAGAACCCTACACCTACTGGGGCTGACCTTACCAAGCTTTTACGCATCGAGCTATTAGAGAAGTAGGGTGAGTAGCTGCATAAGTTGAGTGAAAAGAAGGAAGACAGGGATGAAGATGACAGTTCCAATCTATTGAACAAGCTAACCAATCTCCACCCATCCGCCTACAATGAGGCAACTGATCCTTGAGATTTTGAGGAGTAGTTCCATGGTATGGAGAAACTGTTGATGCTTTCTAGTGCCCAGATAAATGGAGAGTGCAATTCGATAGGTTTTACCTTAAAGTGGAAGCAAACTTATGGTGGACAACAATGAGGGAGAAAGAGAATGAGCCTGAATTTAGGTGGACATAATTCAAGGAGATTTTAAAGAACCACTTTTATCATATATCCCTTCAGAAGACAAAGGATTTTTATATCATCAAATTAAAGGAGGAAATGATGAGTGATCTCCAGTATGCTTCCAAGTTCATAGAGCTATCCCACTTTGCCCCAGCCTATATGGAAAATAAGACTCTCAAGATGAACCGGTTTGAGTCCAGGTTGAACCATAAGTTAAAGGTCACAATGTTCGTACGCACATACAACTCTTATTAGGAGATGTATGACGCTAGCATCAATGTCAGGCAGGCTCAGAATGAAACATAGGCTTTTCTCAGCAAGCAAGGGGAACATAAGGAAAGCAAGGCCACAAGACTGTCAGAATCAACAGCCGCAGCACAAGAGGCCACAATAAGAGGGCACGTAAGGTAGCCAGACAGGAGGCTATCATCAAAGAGTGATACGTCGAGCATGTGGGAAGCTTGAACATTATACCTATAACAGTAGGGCCCTTCAAAGAACGGGTGGATGCTTTGAGTCAGTAGCACCATATGAAAGATTTCCCTCTACCACCATTGGAAACTGATTAAGGAAGAGTTGACAACCAAGGTGGAGCATAACCTCCCAACCAGGCTGAGAGAGAAGCTAAGGAAACCAACCAAAGCCCGTTTGACCACTATTAGCAACTGATTAAGGAAGAGCTGGGCAAGAATTCATAGCTGACCTATATCACATTGGCTTGACCAATTTTGATGTGATCTTAGGTATGGATTGACTATCAAAATATCATTCCCAAATAGACTACCCGATGTAGAAGGTGGCCTTAAGAGGCCTTAATAGGGATAAGGTAGTGCATAAAGGAGTCAACTTAAAGCTAGGGGTTAGGTTGATCTCTACCTTGAAAGCACACAAACTCTTCAAATAAGAATGTGAGGGCTATTTAAGTAATGTGGTTGGCTCAACAGCAACTGAGCTTTTAATAGAGAGCATATCAATATTGTGTGCATATCCATATGTTTTTCCTGATGAAATCCTTGGCATCCCCCTACCTAGGGAAGTGGATTTCTATATTAGCTTAACCCCATGAGCTGCTCCAATTTCTAAGCTCCCATATAGAATGGCCCTAGTAGAGCTTAAAGAACTGAACACTTAACTTAAGGAACTCTTAGAAAATAGGTTTGTTAGGCTAAGTATCTCACCTTGGGGGGCACCAGTACTATTTCTGAAGAAGAAGGACAGAAGCTTGCGGTAGACTGTAGGGAGTTGAATAAAATCACCATAAAAAATCATTATCTACTACCTCGAATTGATGACCTTTTCGATCGACTGTGGGGAGCTACAACATTCTTGAAGATAGACCTTAGATCCGGATACCACCAACTTGGCATCCTAGAGGAGGGTATACCAAAACTACTTTTCATACACGATTTGAGCACTTTGAATTTGTAGTGATGCCCTTTGGACTTAGTAATGCACTAGCAATCTTCATAGATCTAATGAATTGGGTCTTTAAATCATATTTCGGCCAGTTTGTGGTAGTGTTCATTGACGATATACTAGTGTACTTAAGAACCCCCGAGGAGCATGCTCAATGTTGAGTTATAAATTATACCGCAAGTGCACGGTATAGCTGTTGCTAGCACACGGCAAATATGGGTCGTATCCACAGGGAACTCGCTTCCAACTACTAGAACTAATTATATCGCTCAATCTAGGTGATCATAATTGTTGATTGAGAATTAAACTAAGGGAAATTCTAACGACTAAGTAGTGGAATAAACAGTAGAATGAGAAGCACCTAGGTTGGAATTAACAGCACGACTATGCCAGTGAATCATTTATTAACCCCGCCAAACAAACTCAAGCACGCTTTACGAGTGGATAGATCGTCAGTTAGGTCCATCTCCTCCCTCTCTTAAGGGTCGAAAACTATTCTTACAACTATAGTCACCTATTCTCATGGGGCTAAAAGTCGAAGGATTACAAGATTTACAATCTCGAATCCCAATTAGAATCTTAGTTATTTTCATATTAAAACCCTAATTGTCCGCTAAGAAGCACTAGGTAAAGGTTTCGTCTTTCAACGTTCCCCTAAACCCTAATAAAAAGGATGAATTGCTCAAAGAGCAATTCATCGAGCTTGTGACGTGCATAGTAGAAATCGCAATTACAAACAAGGGAGAGCAGGGGTTTAGGCTAGTCCACGATTCAACCAATCATAGTCGGCGTTAATCCCAACCCAAGTGGGGAGATTTAGCCTAGAATCATCTTTTTAAGAACAATCACAACATTCAATTCAATAACCATAACAAACCCTAAAATAATCAAGAACAAGAGAGCAGAATTGAGAGAAAAGAACCAAAAATTAATCGAATGAATTAAAGAGGAGTAATCTTCAATCCAATAACGACATCCAAAAGTATAATAAATGAAGTCCAAAAATCATCTAAGCAAAGCTATGGGAAAGAAACTTCAGAGAGAAAACTAAACAAAGAACTTAGCATAAACTAAACCCCCCCCCCCCCCGCCGCAAACATAACCCATGATCAAAACTTAAAGGTGGCCGCCACATGGGTGGCACGGCCACCTCGTGCCGTTTCTTTGCCCTGTTCTTCCCACGTTGTGTGCTCGGCACGGGCATGCTACATGGCACGGTGCTCCACGTGCCATTCTCCTGGCCGCGTCCCGACCTCTCTTATGCCTTAAAGCGCATTCCCTTAGCCCTCTCTTCTACCAATACTAGCATATCTTTTCGTCTTTTCGGTAAAAACTCCTGAAAACACAAAACGTCGTAATATAAGCACAATTTACACTAAAGGAAGCTAATTCGACCCTTCCCTTAGTAAGATTGAACATGAAAACGATGAGAGAATGGGTTGATTAGGGGCTAAAATGAGGTCAAAATAGAGGTTCATCACTCCCCCATGCTTATCGCTTGCTTGTCCCCAAGCAAGACTGCTCAAGATCACGGAGGGGGTTAAACCTCTCAACACACGCTCTTTAAGAAAAAGGGTGATAAATCAACAACTCATGCTAGATCATGCACTAGGGGTGGCCAAGTCAAGGCGTGAAAAGAGATATTGATAAAACATATACAGTGTCATTCATAGATCACCCTACCAAATGGGACACACCAAACACCCCAATGTTGAAACACATAGTAAGGCATGAATTTTCTCAACAAATGGTGAGTAAGCAAGACTGGTAGGACCTCACTTTAGGATAAAGTGGAACACTCCCCTCAATGTGTTTGGAAAATGTAATAATGTTACACTCAATACTTTGTCCAATAAGGCAAACTACCATATGCTTGGTAAAGTTCTCAATTCTTACCACTTGGTGCAAAGTATAATATGTGGATCATGAGGACTTGCATTTAAGGTCGTAATGGGGCTAAGGTAAAGGGTGAGAAGTGGAATCATTTAGGAAAAATGGAGCTATCAGTCAAAAGACTAGGGAGCGAGAACACTTCCACAACCAATGCTGAGATTACAACTTCATGCCACAATTTCAAATCGAGCAACAATCCCACAAAAATCTCAAAGGAGGGATCAAACAAGCTTATTACAATGGTCTCATGCTAACCACCTTATTCGCAACTTCTCTATTTTTCTTTTTTTTTCCTTTTTTTTTCAAAGAGAAGCAAAAATATAGAAATGTGGATAGCGTTGGAGATATCAAATATCAATTTGCTATCCCCCAACATCAACCATTAATATAGCGCCCGAATTGAATTGACTTGCTAAGCATACCCAACTACCATGTGGAAGTGTCGCTCCACTAGACCTTGAGAATGGTGAAGAGGGTATACATAGGCCAAGTGTATAGTGGATGGGTTACAACAACAAAGACATGGGAAAAGGCACCAAGGGCTAGCAAAGGAAGTAGTAAGCAACAACGGGTGGCTTTTTTGGCTCATGTGGTTATTCGAACAAAGATTGCTTCAATCATATTAACACATGCAAATGCTAACTGTGATTTCAAAGAGAACAAGACCAAGTTCTAGAGATGCACCATGGAGGAGTCACACAAGAAAGAAACTAGAGACTGTATGTAATGAGTACTCATTAGGCTCAAAAATCTCACAGGTAAACCTACCATAGTCAATGGACTTACTGCAACATATGTCCCAGTTATCAAAGTTGGTCAAGTCAAACCACATGAATCTCAGGGGCAATTGGTATACAACATAGGGTGAAGAGACTATGGATGCCAAGGTCAAACATGATTTTCATAAAACTCACACCAAGGCAAGCCACACCTCAACACACGAATCAACATGGTCGATCAATCATCACCCCTTTCATTCTCACCATAAGAGGGGCTTCAACAAACACTTCTATTTTCTTTTTTTTCGAAAGTGATAAAGCTAACTAAGAAAGCGATAAAATATATAAAGGATAATGAAGAGTAGGGTGAGACATAGTACCTAGAAAGCTTATGAATGCCCAACTCGATCACTTCTCCTTGTGTGATGCAAAATCTAACCCATATGCTCTAAACTACAAGCTCTAATAAACGAAAATGTAAAAATAACCTAGTGAAACTATATGAAGTCCTATCTATATGATGCGAATGCAAGTGATGTCATTCATCTCGCGCCCCAAGTCCACAATTTTACCCAAAGAGATGTAAGTGTACCCCCCATGCTTGAGACTTTCATTGTCATAGAGAAAGCCTAGGGAAAAGTGGAACCAATAGCACCTAGGGGAAAAAGGGTGGGCAGGCAGAAAAGAAAAACATATCTTTTTTTTTTTTTGAAAAGGAGGTAAATGCTTGGGTTGCCTCCCAAGAAGCGCTTGTTTAAGGTCGTTAGCTTGACCCCTACCTCCAAATAGTAGATGGTAATGATGCGAGAGGTGGCCTGGGGGAGGAGTAGAAATGTGAAGTAGGATCCTCTACCTCCTCAGTACAAGCAAAAGTCGCCGTGAAATGAATCGGGACGGCCGCAGAGAAAGTAGAAGAGCCTCCAAGCAGTGTGTGAGATCCCCCATTTTCATCAAATATCTCAACCCCAGAAACAGCATCGAAGGGGGAGACAGGGATAGGCTCCTTAGAAGGTGAAAGGAGGATAGGAGTTGAAGGCGGTGCAGGAGAAAGGACACTGAAATCCATCATCTCCCCACATATAGTGAAGGACATGGTACCTGTATGCACATCAATCACCGCCCCTGCGGCTACAAGGAATGTCCGACCTAAGATGAGTGGGGCCAGGAAGTCCTCGTCCATGTCAAGAACGACGAAATCACAGGGGATAAGGAACTTGCCCACCTGGACAGAGGCTCATGCTTGTGCCCAGATCGCAAAGGGCTCTCTCAATTTGCATATCCTCTATGCAGCATGGGATAGAGAAATTGTCAAGATCTTGCAGTTTTGATGGCGACTGCCTCTGTAAGAGGGCATCGCAAGACTCTCCAATGGGTGCCACTGAAGCTTTCCTAAGTTCTCCCTTCTTGGACAGGAGCTCTCTCAAAAATTTCAAAAGGGCAGCTGCATCCTTGAGAGCTTCTAGGAAGGGGCTACTCACATAGATTCGGCATAAGGTATCCAGGAATCGCGTGAATCTAGGTTCAAGCTGAGATAGCTTGGCCCATGCCAGTCTCTCAGGGAAAGGGACTAGGCCTGGTAAGTACGAGCGGGAGGTGGAGGACTAGGGTCACCAGCAGAACTCAGATTCTCTTCTTTCTCCTTCCTCTCTGTTCCTGCAGAATCAGGAACTGGAGCTATCTCCTGGAGAACCATCACCGGGCTCTCCTATAACCCCTCCCCCATCGTGGAGATGGCATTGACGTGACATCGAGGATTAGTCTCGAGCTGGCTTGGGAGATGCCCCTAAGGCCGAGACAGGTGGCACACCTATTGAGCGATCTGAGCGATCTGGGCATCCATTGTCTTCTGATGGGCAGCCACGGCATCGAGCCTGGAGGTCAGTGAATTGATTGATTCACCAAGACTTTCATTAGCCTTGGTATGAGTCGCTAGGAAGAACTCCATGAGGCTCTTTAGATGTAATGTCGGTTGAGGGGGTGTAGGAAGCTCTATTGTGGAAACCAGATGGTTTGACAGAACTCTTGAGATGAGGGTTGGGGTTCTTGTAAAGAGGATTTGGGTGACTATTCCAACCCTGACTATAGGTGGTGGGGTGGGGGTTATTTTGTGGTGGAGGTTTATGGCTATGGAAAGTGTTGACATGTTTAATGCTAGGAGGAGCATTGTAACACTCAACGGAGGTATAACCCTGTACACCATAGGCCTTACAATACGCATAGGCCCCCATTGATAACCCCACAGAAGTGACTAACGGGGTAGCCACTCTATCCAATCATTGTGCTAGGGCGTCCACCCTGTTGGCCAGGAGTGTCACAGTGTCCACCTTGTGTTTGCCACCGTCCCTCTTGAGGGTGGCTCTCACTCAACCCGTGATAATTATTGGAAGCCATATCTTCCAATAATGCCTTTTCCACTTCAATAGACTTGCCCATGATAGCACCCCCTGCAGCGGCATCAACAGAAATTTTCACTGGCCACTTTAACCCATTGTAGAAAGCTTAGATTAGGAGCCAGTCAAGAACTCTGTGGTGGGGTCACTGCCGTTGGGGAACTTTGAACCTCTCCTATGCCTCGTAGAGGGACTTCCCATCCTGCTGGGTAAAGGATGTGATGTTCGTCCTCAGTTTGACAGTCTTGCCAAGTGGGAAATATTTGTTGAGGAAGGCCTTTGAGAAACCCTCCCAAGTGGTGAATGAGTTGGGCTCCTCGTTCTACAGCCAGTCACTGGCTATATCCCTCTATCGAATCGCGTCAGTGGTCACCCCGTTGAGCCTGATGGTGTCACACTTCACAAGGAATTTGCGAAGGTGCAGATTGGGGTTGTCCGAGGGGTGTCTGCCGAACTGGTCCCGCCCTATGAAGGTGATGAGTGCGGGACTGAGTTTGAAGTTGTTAGCTTCGACTGTCGGGTTCTCAATAGACTATGTGATACCCGACGCTTGTGGCAGAGCGTAATCGCTCAACACCCTCTGGTCCTGCCGTGCCATCACTGCTTTTGCTTTCTTCATCCTTCTCGCTTCTCCGCTATGCCGGCACGCTACTGCTTCTATCTCAGGATCGCATGGGATAAGGTCTTGATCCCTTTGACTCCTCTTGTGCATACAAAAGCAAACACTACCATGGCATAAACAGATTCTAGCAAGAATAGAAAGAGTTATAAACTAAAACAAAAGGGGAAAAAAAGGAAAAAAAGAAAGAAAAGCCTAGTCTAGAGTATTCGAATCGGCTTTAATATTGGAAGGCGCAAGTTCCCCGGTAATAGCGGCAAAAACTTGTTAGGAAATTTTTTTTAATATTTATAAACCCCAAGTGCAAGGTGTATCGTTGAGTACTTGGGGTGTCGTCCGTAGGAAGTTGTGTTTCCAACTACTAGAACTAACTAAAGCTTCTCAAGCTAGGCAAAATCGAAGGGGATAGAAAATAGAACTAAACTACTAAAGCGAAAACAAAAGCGCTATGATTAGAACTAAGATAAATCAAGTGATCAAGTCAAGCCCTCACCTTCCCAAGTTAGGCTAGTATTCGGAGATGGTCGGTTGTATCACTAAAACCACCCAAGCGCTCTCTCAAGTGTCATGAGCTAGTCTAATTGTTCTAACCTCCTATTTTCATGGGATTAGTTCAATTAAACTATAAGATTGACAACCCTTGACCTAGCTAGCGACAGGACTATTTTCATGTCCCAATCCCAACTATTCTTTCTACTCACACTAGATAATTGATATCACCTCTCAGCACAAGTAAATTGCCCCAAAACATGGATGAAAGCTTTTTCAAGCATTGCATCGAACACTTGATGGGAGTGAAAGAAAACTCTAAGTTATAGGCATAATCAAGGTAGGGTTGGGGTCTAAACATGGTTAATCAGCCATCAAGAGCTAGCCACAATCCAAACCAATCAAAATTAACAACTATCATCAACAAAATATCAAAACATGGTTAATCTGCCATCAAGAGCTAGCCACCATCCAAACCAATCAAAATTAACAACTATCACCAACAAAATACAAAAACCCAAACTAAACCTAAACTCGCAAAGAAGAAGGCAAACATGAACTAGAGGGGGAAGGACACTAATATAATCTAATCAAAGTAAACATGGATTAACAATGAAAACTAAACTTCTAAACTAAACAAATCCAATACAAAAATTAAACTAGAAAAACCTAAACAAGAACAAGATATGAAAGAGAGAGAGAAGAGAACTTATGCTTGATTAATGGAATGAACTTGAAATCCAAGGCTTCGAATCCAAAATATAATCCACCACATCCTAATCTAATCCTCCTATTGGGGTTTTTATTGGCTAAAACCTAAACTAAAACTAGCCTAAAATCGCTAGATAAAACCCTGAGCGACCCCCGAACAAAACGCTCGAACGGGCTTTAAATAGACAATCGTGCGACCAAAACACGGCTCGAGGGGCACGACCGTGCCAAGTGGCATGGCCCCACCAAGCCAAGGTGGCACGGACCCATCGTGCCACTTTTCTGGCGCGGTGGTTCGACCCCTTTGCTGTTCCTTCTTGCCTGTTTTTGCTTTTTTTCTTCGCTTTGTCCCGTCTACGCTCGTTTTCGTGGCGTTTTGCTCAATTGAAGTTTATTGCCTATAAAAACAAACAAAACAAGTAGAAATCCTAAAGATTATGTGATTATACGAGCTAAAAGTGGGTAAAAAAGGCACATAAAATACGACAATTTATCGCCTAACACTCAACATTTAAGGAATACCCCTATGGTTTTAAGGAAAAATAAACTCTATGCTAAGTTGAAGAAGTGCAAGTTCTGGCTAGAGAAAGTAGTTTTCTTGGGCCATATGGTGTCTAAGGAGGGAGTGTTAGCATATCCACGAAAGATAGAGGCCATTACCATGTGGTTTGCACTGAAAAATGCTACAGAGGTTTGAAATTCCCTAGGGCTAGCAGGGTACTACCGGATATTTGTTCATGATTTCTCAAAGATAGCAACGCCTCTCCTTAATTTGACTAGGAAAATGATGAAATATGAGTGGATAGGAAGATGTGAGCAATCATTCCAAGAGCTTAAGAAGGGACTCAGGTCTGCACCCATATTGGTGTTGCAATCTGGAACTAAAGAGCAATGCCTCTCCCAATAGGTTGGGGTGTGCTATAATTCAAAATGGACGGGTTATATCATACGCATCTCGAAAACTGAAGACCAATAAGAAGAACTACCTAATTCACGACCTAAAACTAGCAGCGGTAGTCTTCGCTCTCGAAATTTGGAAGCATTACTTGTATGGAGTGCACTATGAGATCTTCGCTGACGATTAAAGTCTCAAGTATTTATTCTCTCAAAAGGACTTAAACTTAACGCAAACAAGATGGTTGGAATTTCCACTTCTAATATCACCCCACAATGGCAAACGTAGTCGCCGATGCTTTGAGCCGTGGACTATACCCTACTCCCAACCATGTGGTCTCTATACTAACAGAGTTGTGTGAGGAGTTTAGGAGGTTAGAGATTAATGTGGTCGTGAGGCAAGGGAACGGTTTGCTATTTGCAAGGGAAGTGTGACCCATACTCGTTGAGGAGATTCAAGCTGCTAAGCAAATTGACTTGTAGTTAGTGATGTTAAAGATGGAAGTGCTAGATGGAAAAGCACTAAGATTCGTGATCCATGAGGATGGGACCTTAAGGTTTCATAATCGAGTGCGTATCCCTGCAGTGGAGGCTCTAAAAAGGAAGATTCTAGATGAGGGTCACGATAGTCCACATTTGGTGTATCCTGGTGGGAATAAACTATATAAGGACCTCATGTATACCTTCTGGTGGTGCAACATGAAGCAGGAAGTATCGGATTATGTGTATAAATCTCTAACATGCCAATATGTGAAAATGGAGCATCAACGCTCTATAGAACTCTTACAACCCGTGGAGGTCCTAGAATGCAAATGGGACTTTGTTTTCATGGATTTTGTGATGGGGCTACCAAAAACAGGGGGAAAAAATAACTCTATTTGGGTGATTGTCAATAGGTTGAACAAGTTTGCACATTTTATCACCATGCTAAACACCTGGACATTGGATCAACTCGCTTGTGCTTACCTAAATAAGGTTGTTCGCTTACATAGGGTGCCTTGTTCTATAGTTTCTGATCAAGATGAGGTTCCAAGGGGGATTTTGGCAAAACCTACAAGAGGCATTTGGGACCAAGCTAAATTTTATCATGGCATTTCACCCTACCATGGATGGACATACCGAATGTACCATCCAGACACTAGAGGATATGCTACGAGCCTGCGTTTTGGACTTTATGTAGTGGCTCGAACCTAAACTTATGCTGATTACCTCTACATTATATTAATCACAAATTAATTAAGTTGGGCGTTGGATTTTGATTTTGTATTTTATATATGTATCTCTATTTACGCAATTGCAGATTGAATTAGCCGAGTCACCTCAAAATTAAGTTTTAGTTACACTCCTGAATAATTCGTTCAAATACTAATAAATGCTTGAATAATAGCTAGACAAAAATTAGCCAAATTATTGAAAGGCTAATTTTGAAAAATGATAACAATAATAATGATAATGATACATGAATAAACATAGCAATAATGCAATAATATTAGTAATAATAAGTTAAGCTATAATTAAAAGAGTGCAAGGAGTACTAATTGAATAATGTTTAGTCAAGAAAATTTCCCCAAAAATACATGTATACGTTAGGAAAACAAAATAAAATAGGTCAAAATAAAATGGTAGAAAGGAAAGTAGATAACATTATAAGGATCAATTTGCCAAAAAACAATCTAGCTTCCTTTAAGTTGTAATTTACAAAATACAAAAAAAAAGGAAAACCAAAACCAAAAAATTAAAATAAAACCACAACCTACACTACCCTAGCCCCATTTTGACAAACCCCTACAACAACGAAATCCCCCTTCCACTGTTTTCTTCATGGCACAGACCCCGCAACACTGCCATCCTCTGCCAGCATGTCGGTTAGCTGGCCTGCCGTCCACTCGTCGTCGGTCGTTCGTTTGTCCGCTGGCCACCATCCACCAGCACCTCCATCTCCCTCTCCTTGCTCTTGCTCTAGTTTCGTGTGAGAAGGTGAAAACCCTAACCTCTCCTAATTTGGGTTTTGATTGTTTGTGATTCAATTTTTATAGATGATGATATATTTAGCTTGAATGACTATTGAACTGTAGTTTTCTTGAATTTTGGTTGTGAAATCAATTGGATGTAGTGAGATTGGACATGAACATGGTATTGAGGATGTGAAGTTGGGGTGTAAAGATTTAGCTTGATTATGTTATTTTGATGATGTTGAGATTAATCATAATGCATACTGGAATGAGATTAAGGAGAAATAGATGTTGGATGGGCGTTGTTGTCATGGGCATGGTGATTTAGGGCTTAGATGCTGGAATGAAGATTAAGTTTAATTATGTTGGGTTACTAGTGCTTAAATGAATTGCTGTGATGATGGAATAAAAATATATATATGTATGAGGTGGTTGTGTGGATGTACACCATGAGTTTGGTTGTCAAGTAAAGATAGTGGAGGAGAGGAAGGGAAGGAAATGGAATAATCTTGAATGTTTTGGAAATTTTGAGCTAAATGTGAAAGTTAATTAAGTTACAAAATTAGGATGATGAGGGGGTGTTTATTTAGCTAATGGTGCTAATAACATTCAGGTAATATGGATTAGTGGCCAATTTAGGAGTAATAAGTTTTGACTAGTAACATTTAGTATAAAGGAATGACTAGGAGTGTGGTATAACATGAGGGTATGAAAGAAAAGAAGGGAATAAGTGCTTTGGGATCTTGAAATCTATTAGCCTAATATGCATATATGGTTTATTCCAAGTAATGAATATCTGCATGACTGGAGCTAGCAAGGAAATAGGCAAGAGAATACCTCTCGATGTGAACTCGAGACCAAGCCCATGATGTTACTAACTCAAGCAACTATTGGCCTATCCAAAGTGTGATTGCGGCTATTAAGGATACGCTATTGAAAGAAGATAAAACTAACTAAAATAATAATAATGACCACGATAAGAAAATAACCACAATTCTAATAATAACACTATTAACGATATCGTTATACCCATAAGGGTGACAAAAGTGTTAATATTGTAAACTTTTAATAATATACACACTACTACTACAACTAGTATTACTACTACTACTACTACTACTACTACTACTACTACTACTACTGCTACTACTACTACTACTACTACTAATAATAATAATAATAATAGTGATAACAATAATAATAACAACAACAACAACAATAACAACAACAACAACAACAACAACAACAACAACAACAACAACAACAACAACAACAACAACAACAA
>JACYFF010010365.1:89604393-89660728 GCA_017589665.1 Selenicereus undatus | reverse complement strand
AATAATAATAATAATAATAATAATAATAATAATAATAATAATAATAATAACAACAATAATAAGGATGGCATTTACATGAGCAGTTGAGACAAAATAAATGATAGTAACAAACTTATGTTAGTAACTATAATGGTAATTATATAAATTCACAACGATATTAAATAAAAGTGAAGTAAGTTACGTCATTGTGCAATTATAATGTTTATAAAACGAGCATTGGCATTATCTAAAAAAGGGACAGAAATAAAGTGAAATAGAATCAAGTTCACTAATCAACGAGCAGTACGTCGATCTTAAAAAGAAGAGCGAAAGAATTTTAAATTACCTATTAAACTAGAAAATTTAACAAGGTTACCAAAATTTACACTAACCATGAAATCACATATGTAGAACAAAAGTGAGACCACCTTTGCCGCTTCAAGCTGCCAGAACAATTTTCACCAAAAAGGAGGGAGACTTTCAAAGATCAGTTATGTACATTGCCCGCACTTCTTCGTAAACTCAGATGTTTCTCGATCTATGCAAATCAATATAATATTCATATAATGAATTAGTTTATGCAATTTTTTTTTCACCTAAGCAAGTGGCCCTACCAATTATCAATCATAAGGCTTATGCCCTTTAATTTACCCGCGTGGCTGCAACTCAGGCCTTCCGATCGGCCTGCGAGGTGTGCACATATCTCAAGATCGCTTTAGATATCAATCGGGGTCTCCTTCCAGATAATAATTGGCAAATCAACTTTACTTACACATTTTCTCTCTCCTGTTTGCAAAATAAAATGTTATGAAATGCGGATGCCCAAATATTTGAATACAAAACTTATTTTACAGCATAGGATGTGCATACTGAGCTTTGGCTCATTATTCGAATGTTTTTATGTTTTTTGTTTAGATAGAGGATCAGTGAATAGTCTTCCTCTTGACAAACTAGAAGGAAGTGAGAATTGAGCGAGAGTCGCAATTTTGCTGAATGTTAGCTAGCCTGTGCTCACAGTGATTTATAAGCTAGCACCCCTAGAGACTTGCTGATTATGTGTTCTCTTGGGTTCTGGAATTGTTGTCGTTTATTATTTGTGCGTTAAGTTACCATGTATATTATGACTAAACAAGTTGTCAACTGTACGTTTTGTTTCCAAAGTTTAGTAAATCAGGGAATAGTTTGAGTCTCATAGTGTTACATGCAGTTTCGAATAGCCTTGTTCTGTTATGCAATGGCGGGAATGCCTCCAGTAAGAAGACTTGTGCTGCAACCATAAAGAAATAAGTAAGTTAGAGTAATAAGGCATTAGGGATCAGCGGCGTTACAATTATTGTATTAAAGCCAGGTTAGCAAATCACTGTGAGTAGTAGGATGGTCAGAATTAGGTTGTGAGGATTCAAACATAGAGATGATTGATGCTAGCAATGACATGAGCGAAGAGGTCGACGATCCCTTCGGCCCTACTTACGATCCGTCTCGGGATTTTTAGAGTTGAACTCGCTCACTTTATGTTTTAGACTCCTTTTTTTGTTATATATTTAATATAGTTGGTGAAGGTGATATTCCTCCTATATATATATATATATATATATATATATATATATATATATATATATGATGTGTATAGTTAGGCTAATCTAACCAGCTGCATTGATGTAATCCTCCTTTTCTTTTTGGGTTTGGACCAAATTTGACTAGGCAGATGGCTCAAGTTCGATAGTGTAGTAGGGGATTAGGTCAAGAATCCCTGCTAAAATGTGAGAAATGCTAACATGATGCATTCTGACATTCTTTTCGTGATCATTATGTATATGTATATGTAATGAAATTAGTGTTTGAGTTATATTATGGTTTGATTTTAAGGGATTACTATTTTATAATAATGTTATACAAATTTAGATAACAAACTTCCTTTATGTGATTCAAAATGTCAGTCGGTAAATAATAATTTAAACAGCAATGAAGGTGAATCTCAGGGTTTAGGCAATCAAGTGAATGAGCACCCCCAACAAAACCGTATTGGAGGCTCAACGGTAGCTTTGAAGGTGACTAGTAATGTGGAAGGCTGAATTATTGGAAAATTTTGGTAGTCGAGTTAATGAAGAGGATTCCCCCTGTACCCCATGTACCTCCTGAAAACCCCCCAAAGTCTGATAAAATAGCTGATGAAGTAACTCAACACAATTTTAAGGTTTACGACGAAAACCTTGAACCCGTAGAACTTGGCAACTGGATTAGGAGAATGGAAAAAATATTTGCAATAGTTGAAGTACTTGAAGAGAAAAAGATAAACATAAGGACTTTTTATTTAGTTGGTGAAGGAGATACCTGGTGGGGCACTGTGAAAGGTAAGTTATAAGGACACGAGCTTGCTTGGACTAAATTTCTTGAGGAGCTTAGGGATAATTTCTACCCAATCACAGTTCAACGACAAAAGGAGAAAGAGTTCATAGAGTTAAACATGAGTGGTAATATGATGGTGATGTAGTATGCAAGTAAGTTCATTAAGTTATCAAGATTTGCTATAGACTTTTTGGCATCTGAGAGGATGAACATGAGAAGGTTTAATGAAGGTTTAGCTTTTTATATTCGAAACCAATTGGTTAGTCAACCAACTCAAACTTATTAGGATTGTACAAAAGAGCTGCTGAGGTGGAATGAGTGAAGGGTGAATTAGCGGCTTTAAACCAAGGGAATCAAAAGAGGAAGTGGAATGGTCATGGCACATCAAGCGAGAGTATGGCTCAAAAGAAACCCGTTGCTGGCCCTGCTAAGAGTCATTCAACGGCTTCAATAGAACCTTGCCCTAAGTGTGACCAGACAAACCCCAATTATTAGATTGCCACTTACCTTAGAAGACAAAAGGTCGTAGAAAAGGCAGTTGCAAGACCTATACCACCTCCACATCAGGGAACCCCACCCTCTAAACCCCCAATGATAGGACGAGCTTACGTACTGAGCAAAAAAAGAAGCTGTAATTTCTGGTACGCTTGTCACTGGAACTCTCTTTTTAAATTCAAAACCATTTTGTGCTTTGTTTGATTTGGGTACTACTCATTCATTTAGATCCACCTGAACTATATTGTAATTGAATTTGAAAAAGGATAAAGAGTGCGCAAACTATAGAATTGGTTTTCCAAATGGGCAAGTGATAGAATGCCCTGTTCTTTATAAACATGTTCCTATTGTGGTTGCCGAACTTGAGTTCCCTGGGGACTTAATCCAGTTTGATATGTCAGAATTTGATATAACATTGAGAATGGATTGGTTGATTGTACGTAGGGCAAACATAGATTACAGAGATCCTAAGGTCACTTTAAAGAACCCAGAGAGTCAAGAAGAACGTTTCTATGGTGAAAGACTTAGAAAAGAGTATTCTATAATTTCAATTATGAACACAAGTAAGTTGTTAAGGCAAGGGTGCATATGGTATTTATGTAATACTACTAAAGTCAAGGATGAGGAGGTGAAAATAGAACATATCCATGTAGTCTACGAATTTCCTGGAGTTGCTGGGTCTCCCTTCTCCAAGAGAGACTGATTTTGAGATTAAGCTAATTCTTAGTGTACAACCTATTTCAAAAGCTCCATGTAGGATAACTGCAATAGAGCTTAAAGAATTGAAAACCCAACTGGACAAGTTACGGCAAAAGGGGGTTTATTAGGCCCAATGTATCACCCTAGGGAGCCCCAGTTTTGTTTGTGAAGAAAAAGGATGGAGCCTTAAAATTGTGTATAGATTATCGGGAGTAAAATAAAATAACCATAGAACAAGTACTCTTAGCGCCAAATAGATGATCTGTTTGATCAATTGCAAGGAGCTGGGGTGCTTTCAAAGATTGAGTTGAGTTATGTTTATCATCAGCTTAGGATTAAGCCAGAAGACATTCCTAAAACAGCCTTTAGAACTAGATATGGTCATTATGAGTTTACCATGATGCCTTTTGGGCTTACCTTTACCAATGCTCTTGCTGCATTTATGGCTCTTATGCATAAAGTTTTTTTACCTTAGAAAAATTTATAGTGTTGTTCATAGATGGCATTCTAATATACTCCAAGGATAAGGAGGATCATGTCAATCATTTGAGGACCGTATTACAAACCTTGAGGGAACATCATTTATACCCTAAGCTGAGAAAGTGTGAGTTTTGGTTAACTGAAGTGACTTTTTTGGGACATGTAATTTTCTAGGAAGGAATCAAAGTTGACCTCCAGAAGATAAAAGCGGTTACTGAATGGCTTAAGCCCACTAATGTAACATAAATAAGGAGTCTCTTGGGTTTAGCAGGATACTACAAGAGATTCATGAAAGATTTGTTTTTCAAAAATAATACCCTCACTGACCAACCTACTGAAGAAAATCACTAAATTCGAGTGGTCAGACCAGTGTAAGGAGGCATTTCAGGAACTAAAGAGATTATTAACAACAATGCAACTATCCTTATCTTACTCGTAGAAGGGAAAGAGTACGCTACTTATACTGATGCTCTAAGAATGGGTTCGGTTGTACTGATGCAAGATGACAGGATAATAGCCTATTCCTCTAGGCAACTCAAGCCCTATGAAAAGAACTAACCAACTCATGATCTGGAGTTAGCTACGGTAGTTTTGTCGTAAAAATTTGGCGACACTACCTACATGGGGTGCCATGCTAAATTTATATTGACCACCAGAGCCCAAAGTACATCTTTACTCAGAAGAAGCTCAATTTAATCAACAATGGTTAGAATTGCTTAAGGATTATGATTTACAAATTCAATCACTTTGCAAAGGCGAATATGGTAGCGGATGCACTTAGTAGGAAAACCCAACATGGTTTAAACACAATGATAAATACCCAATATGATCTTCTAAGGGGCCTTGAAAACATATGTGTCAAACTGGTGTTATCAGGATACATAGATGGGATGTTGTCAGCATTAGAGGTGCAACCTTCCATAATAGAAGAAATTACGGTAAATCAACAAGATGATACTAAGGTGGAGAGGCTCAGATAAAGTGTCGCCCAAGGAAAATCCCCTGGTTTCGTAATACATGAAAATGGGACCTTGAGGTTTCAAAATGGACTGTGTGCACCCAACAAGGAGGAGTTGAAGAGAAAGATCCTAGAAGAAGCCTACAATACCTAATACTCAGTGCACCCAGGAGGAACAAAAATGTAAAAAGATTTGAGGCAGTTCTTCTGGTGAGATAACATGAAGAGAAAGATTGCAGAATATGTAGATAAATGTCTGACGTGTCAAAAGGTGAAAGCTGAACATAAGCGCCCTGTGGGCGAATTAAGGCCTTTAGAGATTCCTACCTGGAAGTGGGATTCAATTTCAATGAATTTTATTATGGGATTGCCCCTTTGTGTTTCAAAGAAGAATGCTATTTGGGTCATTATGGATAGGCTCACAAAATCTACCTATTTTGTACAAATTCCTGACAACTAGGGTGTAGAGAGACTAGCGCACTTGTATGCCAAAGAAATAGTTTAACTACACGGCATGCCAATGGACATAGTGTCTGACAGAGACCAACGATTTCAAGCTCCATTTTGGTTAGTTGTGCCAAACAAAAAAATAATTTTGGAACCAAGTTAAATTTTAGTAGTTCATATCAACCTGAGACAAATGGACAAACCAAAAGAGTGATTCAAATCCTAAAGGATATGCTTAGGGCACATGTGCTTGACTTTCAGGGAAAGTGAGAAGATTATTTACCATTGGCGGAGTTCTCTTATAATAACAGCTATCAATCCACCATTAAAATGACCCATTTTGAAGCACTGTATGCAAGGAAGTGAAGAACCCCATCGTGTTGGAGTGAGCTCGATGAGGTGTTAACCATAAGGCCCGAGTTGATTCAAGAAACCACTAATATGAGAAGGAAGATTTAAAAACATATCAAAGCTGCCCAAAGCCGATAGCAAAGCTATGCGAATAAAAGGAGGACACCACTAGAGTTTCAAGTGGGAGATAAAGTGTTTTCAAGTTATCCCCAATTAAAGGAGTAAGAAGATTTCATATTAGGGCAAACTGAGCCCTAGATATATTGGGCCTTATGAAATTATGAGAGGCTAAACCCTACAGCTTACAGGTTCGATTTACTAGCAAAACTTAAGCATGTGCGTAATGTTTTTCACATTCCACAACTTAGAAAATTCCAGATCTGAATCATGTCATCATAGCAGAACCTGTAGAGGTTGCTGAAAATCTGATCTACAAAGAGCGTCCTGCACAAATGCTAGATTACATAATCAAACAACTCCAGAACAAAAGTATTCCTTTAGTCAAGGTCCTATAGGTCAACTATACTTCATTTGAGGCTACATACTTCATTTGAGGCTACATGGGAGACTGAGGAGGACATGAGACGCAAATAGCTATACCTATTTGAGATACAATCAAGGTTCACTTTAAATCTACATGTTTTGAGGATGAAACTTATTTTAACCGGGGAAGGCTGTAACGGCCTGAACCTAAAATTATAGTAATTATCTTGCATTGTATTAATCACAAATTAATGAAGTTGGATGCCGCATTTCGATTTTTTATTTTATATATGTACGTTTATTTATGCAATTGTCAGTTGAATCGGCAGAGTGGCCTCGAAAAGAATTTTTAGTTACACTCCTAAGTAATTCGTTCAAATACTAATAAATGCTTGAATAATAGCTAGACAAAAATTAGCCAAATTATTAAAAGGGTAATTTCAAAAAATGATAACAATAATAATGATAATAATACATGAATAAACATAGCAATAATGCAATAATATTAGTAATAATAAGTTAAGCTGTAATTAAAAGAGTGTAAGGAGTAATAAGTGAATAATGTTTAGTCATAAAAATTTACCCAAAAATACATGTATGCATTAGGGGAAAAAATATGTCAAAATAAAATGCTAGAAAGGAAAGTAGATAATAAGATAAGGATCAATTTACCAAAAAAAATCTAGCTTCCTTTAAGTTGTAATTTAGAAAAAACAAAAAAAAAGGAAAACCAAATCCAAAAAATTAAAATAAAACCACGACCTACACTAGCCGCCCCCATTTTCATGAGCCCCCCCAAGAACAAAACCCCCCCTTCCCCTATTTTCTTCACGACCTAGACCCCCCCAACTCTGCCATCCTCTGCTAGAATGTCGGTCAGCCGTCGATTGGTTGTCGGTCGTCCATCCGCCGGCCACCATCCACCGGCACCACTATCTCCCTCTCCCTTCTCTTGCTCTAGTTTAGTGTGAGAAGGTGAAAACCCTAGCATCTCCTAATTTTGGGTTTTGATTGTTTGTGATTCAATTTTTGTAGATGATAATATATTTAGCTCAAATGACTACTAAATTGTAGTTTTCTTTAATTTTGGTTGTGAAATCAATTGGATGTATTGAGATTGAACATGAACATGGTATTGAGTAGCTTGATTATGGTATTTTCATGATGTTAAGATTAATCTTAATGCATACTTGAATGAGATTAAGTAGAAATAGATGTTGGATGGGTGTTGTTGTCATGACATGGTGATTTAGGCCTTAGATGCGTGAATGAAGATTAAGTTTAATTGTGTTGGTTTGCTAGTGTTTAAATGAATTATTATGATAATGGAATGAAAATATATATATGTATGAGGTGGTTGTGTGGATGTATGCCATGAGCTTAGTTGTCAAGTAAAGATGGTGGAGGAGAGGAAGGGAAAGAAATGGAATAACCTTGAATGTTTTGGAAGTTTTGAGCTAAATGTAAAACTTATTTAAGTTACAAAATTAAGATGATGAGGGAGTGTTTATTTAGCTAATGGTGCTAATAACTTTGAGGTAATATGAATTAGTGGCCAATTTAGAAGTAATGAAGTTTTGACTAGCAACATTTAGTGTAAAGGAATGACTAGGAGGGTGATATAACATGAGGGGACGAAAGAAAAGAAGGGAATAAGTACTTTAGGAGCTTGAAATCTATTAGCCTAATATGCCTATATGGTTTGTTCCAACTAATAAATATCTGCATGACTGGAGCTAGCAAGGAAATAGGCAAGAGAATAACTCTCGATGTGAACTCGAAACCAAGCCCATGATGTCACTAACTCAAGCCACGATTGGCTTATCCAAAGTGTGATTGCGGCTATTACGGATATGCTATTGAAAGAAGATAATACTAACTAAAATAATATTAATGACCACCATAAGAAAATAACGATAATTCTAATAATAACACTATTAACGATATCGTTACACCCATAAGTGCAAGAAAAGTTTTAATATTGTAGACATTTAATAATAATTACACTACTACTACTACTACTACTGCTGCTGCTGCTACTGCTACTGCTACTGCTACTGCTACTACTACTACTACTAATAATAATAATAAAAATAATAATAATAATAATAATAATCATAATAATAATAAGGATAGCGTTAACATGAGCAGTTGAGACAAAATAAATGATAGTAACAAACTTATTTTAGTAACTATAGTGGTAATGACGTAAATTCACATTGATATTAATAAAAGCGAAGTTATGCCATTACGCTATTATAACGTTTATAAAACAAGCATTGGCATTTTCTGAGGAAGGGGCATAAACAAAGAGAAATATAATCAAGTTTAGTAATCAGTAAGGAGTATGTCGATATTAAAAAGAAGAGCGAAAGAATTTTAAATTACCTATTAAGCTACAAAATTTAACAAGGTTTCCTAAATTTACACTAACCATGAAATTACATATTTGGAACAGAAGTGGGGCCACCTCTATCACTTCAGGCTGCCAAAACAGTTTTCACCAAAGAGGAGGCTTTTCGATCGGCCTGGGTGGTGTGCACTATCTCAACATCGCTTCAGATGTCAATCGGGGTCCACTTCCCAATAATCACCTGCAAATAAACTTTACTTATATATTCTCTCTCACCTGTTTGTAAAATAAAATGTTTTGAAATGCGGGCGCCCAACTATTTGAATACAAAACTTATTTTACAGCATAGGAATGTGCATACTGAGCTTTTGCTCATTATTTGAATGTTTTTATGTTTTTCTATTTTAGGCAAAGGATCAGTAAATAGTCTTCCTCTTCACAAACTAGAAGGAAGCGAAAAGTGAGCGAGATTGCAGTTTTTCTAAATGTTAGCTATCCTGTGCTCACAATGATTTATAAGCTAGCACCCCTGGAGACATGTTGATTGTGTATTCTGTTGGGTTTTGGAATTGTTGTTGTTTAGTATTTGTACACTAAGTCACTAGGTGTATTATGACTAAACAAGTTGTCAACTGTATGTTCTGTTTCCAAAGTTTAGTAAATTAGAGAATCATAGTGTTACAGGCAATACTGGATAGCCTTGTTCCGTTATGGAATGGCGGTAATGCCTCCAGTAAGAAGACTTCCGCTACAACCATAAAGAAATAAGTAATTAAGTTAGAGTAATAAGGCATTAGGGATTGGGGGTGTTACACTTTAAGAACGCATAGGATGAGCAATTGACATTGATTGATTTCTCGTACAACAATAGCTGCCCCTCCAGTATAGGGATGTCTCCATTCGAAGCTTTGCATGGTAGAAGAAACATAACTCACTTATGCTGGCAAGAGATTGACAGGGCACTCACTATTGGACTTGAACTCATCAAGGTCACCATATAGAAGATACGAGTGATCCAAGAAAGGATGATGGTAGCCTAGAACTGTTAGAAGAGCTATGCGGACCAGCGGCCTAAACCCTTGGAGTTTTAGGTTGGAGACCAAGTCTTCTTACAAGTCTTGCCCACGAAGGGTGTCATGTGGCTCGGGCAATCGGGTAAGCTTATCCCCGGGGTATATTGTTCCTCACTCCATCATTGAGTACGTTGGAGGAATATCATATCGGCTACAACTACTAGAGACGCTTCCTAGAGTTCACAATGTGCTTCACGTGTCTCAACTACATAAGTGCATTCCTGACACAACTCACGTGATCAAGCTGGAACCCCTAAAACATCAGGAAGAATTAGCTTATGAGGAGCAACCGATCGAGATTTTGGACAACCAAGAGAAGCAGCTTCGCAACAAAGTAGTTCCAATTATGAAAACCCTCTATGCTGACCATACTTTAGCTGAGGCAACATGGGAACCGGAAGAAGAAATGAGATCTAAATACCCTTATCTATTCACGTGACCAGGTATGAGTAAGTTTCGGGGACAAAACTTCTTTTAAGAGGCTTGAGATGTAAAGCCCTGAAATTTTAGTTGCTTTTTGATTGAGTTGTTTGTGAAGCTTCGATGTCGAATCTTCTTTTGAGGGGGTAGAATGTAAAACTCCAAAAATTTATATTTATAATCCATGAAAAAGGGCTAACGTGATCCTTAGTCGCTTGGGCTCGTAGGTAATATTTTTGAGCAGACCTTCAATTAGTTACAATTTCAGACCGAGCCCATATTTCATTTTGGGCCCAATCCAAGCTTTTGATGAACAATTATCATTTTCAAATTTAAATTGAAATTAATAATTTATAAAATAAAATTTTGGATTTTCAAAATATAAATTTTATTTGATAAATTAAGATTTTATTAATTAGAGTTTTATGTCAAAAGTTCAAATTTTCAAGATTTTAATTGGGAGGTATTTTGTGGTTGGATATTTAAGAAAATCCTCTAATATTCAAAATTTTCAATCCCTAGCCAGATACCCTTTTTCCCCCTTCTTTGAGCATGCAGTTGTGGTCACAAAAAAACAAAAATTCGAAACCCTTGTTTCATACGTGAAGCAACCCCCCATCAACTCTCTTCTCTCTCTCTCTCTCTCTCTCTCTCTCTCTCTCTCTCTCTCCCCATAACCCGAGCACCCATTCTCGCTCTCCTTTCTAACCACCACCACCAAAAGCCATCCACTGCCACCACCACTAGGCCACCATCGCCCATTGTGCCGCCTAACAAGCCCATCAAGTCTCCGTCTTCCTTGATTTTGGTGAGAAAGTTTAGTTTTTTTTTGGGTTGTTTGGGTTTAAAATCTTTATACCACTAAAGAATTGATTTGTTTTAGCAAATTCACTCAGTTTCTGAACTTTAAACACTTCTTTTTCATGTTGAAATATGATTCTCAAATTTTGTGGTGGTTTGAAAGCAGATGAACAAGCATCTTGCCTCTCACTCGTATATTCAAGGCAAACCGAAAACTTTCTCCTCAAAACCTCTCTTGAAAGGGGGGCTTGGATAGGTTTTAGTAATTTTATAGCCGGTATTGACAATTAGGAGTACTATTAGATCAATTAGGGTGTGTTTGGTTGGGTGGAAAACATGATTTCATGAATGAAATTTAGGGTTAGTTAGTACCAAAAACTGGCCCTGCAATGCACCAATTTCACTTATTAAAGCACTTTTATGTGCTATCCCAAATATCATACAAAGCTTCATGAATGTAGATGTTGTAGTCTAGTTTTAAAAGAATTTTAAATCATGAATTTTGGTCACAAAATGAAGGAGAAATAAATTTTATCATGAGATTGTGCAACTCTTAACTTAAACTAGCTGTGTAGAAGTAGGTGACAGTTTAAGTAAAAAAAAGTTATAGTAGAAAAAAAATAAATTTCCATATTGTGCTTGAAAACCTCCATGTGAGTTTATATATAAAGATATGGCTTTTGTAAGTTATGGCATTATCCTAATTTGAACTGCCCTAAATCCGTAATAAATTTCATGAATGTAGATATTGTAGTCTATTTTTACAAGAATTTTGAATCATAAATTTTGGACATAAAATGAAGGAGAAATAAATTTTATCCTGAGACTGTGCAACTCTTGACTTAAACTAGCTGTGTGGAAATAGATGATGTTTTAAGTAAGTTTTTTGAACTTTTAAGAATGTGCATAAAATAAAGTTATAGTAGAAAAAAAAAAACTTCCATATTGTGCTTGAAAACCTCCATATGAGTTTGTGCATGAAGATATGGCTTCTGCAAGTTATGGCAGAATCCTGATCTAAATTGCCCTAAATCCCTAATAGGTTTAAGTTTTATTATTTATTTTTCTTAAGTATTTGATCTTTTAAAAGTGACATGAGTTCATCAAAATCAAAATTTAGGGACATTGGTCCCACAGAAAAGGCCCTAGTGGCATGGTTGACTTTTGGATTGAAAACGGGTAGTTTTAGGTGTAAAAATTCACTTGGGTTAGTCCACGTTGTAACCATTTAATTTTATTGTTTAGGCCTAATACTCTAGTCCAAGCTCAAGCTAGGTACCTACGCTTCTTCAGGGTAATGTCTATGCCCTAACTCTCATTGGTTGCTCTTTTGAAATGATTTTGGATGTTTATGAATTCTTATGCAACGTTCTATGCCAAGGAGACCTCACATGGAAAATGTGAACTGCAACTTACAATTTTATGATTTTATGAATGTGAAATATTGTGTCGTGATTGAATGTTTGTTTTGTATTGAATAATGTTGCAGTTATAGTTGACTGAGTTAACTCTTGATTTTGACCTTTAACTTTGGTTTATACTTTTGCTTATTTAAATTAATTACCTTTTGCGTTGTATTTCATTGTGAAATACGATAGTGATGCATAGTAAGTTATTTTCGTTGTATATAATATGGTAAATATTAGCATGAAAATATAATAAAATTTTTTGTTGCATCATAAAGCAGTATCAGAGTTCTAGGTTTAACCTAGTAGCTGCCTTAGGGTACTATACCCTGAGGGGGAGTCTTAAAAATTCATAGACATAGGGACATTGGAGCACGAGCTTGGAGTAGATGGTAAGGCTGCATGTATCCTTAAGTTGCCTTAGGCTTATAAGTTCTTTGTGTACTTTGTATGAAGATGAATGGTTTGCAACACTATCACTCTCATGGCGCACCGTGCTTTTACCGAAGGCTGATGAAGCTTCCAAAGCACTCCATTCTTCTGCACTTGGGTCCGGGATGCTATCGACCGCTATCTAGACGACTTCCCAAACCATTGTTTACTTTTTTCCTCTTGACGCTGCCAAAGGATCACGCGTGGTGCTATCAATGCGGTGAGCTCCTACCCCCAGAGATCTATCTTGACTACTGTGCTAGATGTTATTGGTGCGATTGACGTGACTCACCATGGACTTTGATAAGCTAATTGATGACCTGGCACATTGAGGCTCTAGTGATGAGTTGTTAGAGTTGTTGGAATTAGATGAAGACTTGCCACCACCAATTAGCAAGGATAAAGTTGAGGACGCGTCGATTAAGGAGGAGGATGACATAAAGGACGAAGAAGATCCATGTAAGAGAGTTTTGAATGTAAATCTAAGGCCGCAAGCATATAGCTTTCGCTGTAGCACTTGAGTGTCGTCTTCTCAGGGATGAACATGAAATTAAGTCCACGATAAACTAACTATCCTCAATAGAATTAACTATCCTAAAATAGGTAGAATTAACTGTATTAATATAAACATAAGCCACAATTACACTTAATTAAGCTATAAATGACTAAATTCCCTAAGGTTTGAACGAGATCATCCGAATAACACTAAATGTGAAATGAATATCATTATAAGCACATAAAAAGTAAACATCAAGGGAACTAAATGCATTAAACAAGCAATAGTTAAATAAAACTAATTAAAGTAAAATCACACCTACTACTTGAGTGAATTACATAGCCAACTTCCCAAATCAACTAAAAATCAAAGGACTACAACAAAACTTAACCAATTCAACCTAATTGATGCACTCATAAACACACAACCATTGATATTTGTCTATGTCAAAGCTCAACTCAGCACCGAGTTTGCTAACTCAAAAGCCTCAACCCTAGGACATACAGGATGAAATAGGGAATGAGAGGTGGTGAACAGAGCTTCATTGCCCAGTCAAGCTTTGCTCAGATTGAACACACCATTAATGGTAGAAATCAACACATCCAAAGAGTGTCATTATACAAACCCTAATCAGAACCAAGAAAGGGGAAAGGGATTTCAAAGTCAATAAAAAAAAACACCCAGATCTAAGAACATCTCATGGCTGATCAGAGGAGAGAGATGAGGTTATCGCATCCCTACCCAGGTAAGGATTCCGCCCAGTTTCAAGCAATGAACAAGCTTTAAAGCTTGCCAAAAATAGCAAAATTGTCATTACAGTTTTGACAAAACGAAGACTGGGGAAGAGAGGATTTGCAAAATTATACCAAATGAGAACGAATTCGAACCAAAAATCACCCAATCAGTACTGAAATTAATAAACTATAACTAATTATGTGATACTTGAAACTGAAAATTGGATCTAACATTCAAAATTAAAACGCATTAAAATCGACATGAAGCCCTAAAAATCTCCAAAACGAACAGCAAATTAAACCGTAAAAATCTAAACCAGAATAGAATGAAAACCTAAGACCCTAGCTGTCCTTCAATTTTTGCTTCCCTCTTCAATTTACAGCCTCCCATGTTGGTTTCGACCTTCACCTTCGTCGTTGATTTCAACACAACGTAGGCGGTGGAGGTGGTTGTTGCACTGGCGAGAAGGAGGTGGTTTGGTTTGGCGGATGCATGGATGACGGTAGAGACAATGATGGTGAGGGCAGTGATGATGGAGATGTGGGGTGTATGTGGGTGTTGGTGCTAGGACTCGAAGAAAGGGATGGAGTGTTGACATGGGGGGTGTCGGGCTTGTCTGGATCTGTGAGAGAGGGGAGAAAGTGTGTGAGAAATAAGAGGGGGAGGGGAGTGCTTGGCACAACAAATGAGTACTGGGGGGAATTATGGTTTTGTTTTACTTTTATTTTTTATGCTTTTGTTCCTAGTTTTTGTGTCATGAGAGTGTGTTGATGGAGATGTTGGGCGAAATCAAGTAGAGGCAATCCAAACGCTTTATTTCACTAATTTTTTTCATTTTTTCCTCATTTTCGGATTTATTGTATTACGTGCAAAACAAAATAAAAGCAAATAAAAATCTAAACACAATAATTATTTTGAGCATAAATTAAGTATAAGGGTATCGAAAAAATATCATATTTTTGGCGCAGATAGATACCCCCACACCAAGAAATTTCTCGTCCTAGAGTAAAACAAGCTAAACTAACTAAAAATAATGTAAACTAAGAAATAGAAAATCCTAACTCACTTTCGTAGGAATTACGGTTTCATTTAACGTATGCAACAAGCCCTTTAAACTCCTCCGTTTCCAAGTGGATTAATGAGGTCTCGTGAGAGTTTTCAAATGAAATACCCACAAAATCATTTCAAAAGCAAAGGAAAATCTTTTTGGCTTTTTCAAAACATGAACGTATATACAAGTAACAGGGAAATTATGTATATGACTTAGGCAATTGCATCACCCTAGTTACCAAGTCACCAAATTATATAAAATATAATATAGAATTAAGAGATAAATAAGTTAAAAGAAGCCTCATGACTCTCGTTTTTCACCCCACACACAATATACAATGACATGTATACCTTAGTGCATGTGCAAATGTGTATCAATCCTTTTGAATCAAGTTGCTAACGTTAACATAATTCATTTCCTTGCCTAATTACCTTATTTGCTCTATTTTTCCTTTTTGTCTTTTCAAAAATAATAACGCACACACCCTAAACCCACTTGATTTAGAAGTAGTCGGACCTTCCCTAAAGAGAGGTTCTATTAGAATGTGCAAAACACTTATTACGTTGATGCAGAGCAAGTTCCGAGCTTGGGGCTACTCTCATTAGTGAGGGTCTTGAACCAAGTTAGTTCAGTATTGACCCTACGTCAAGGACTATCCTATTCTAGGTTAATATTGACTTGGGGTCCTTAAGAATGTCTAAGTAGGATTAGGGAACATGGTTGGGCCATTAGTAGCCTTAAATAAGGAGTTACCACTTAATCCTCTTAAAACCACCTCATTAGCATGTTTACAGTTTCTTAGCAAAATACGTTGCTTCATTTCTAACTCAAATTTAACTAGGAAAATAAGCTACAAATTATACATAGATAAAAAGCCCCGAATATCTATTTTCTAACGAGTTTTCAATTGCACTCAAACTCTAAGTATTGAGGAAGTTATGGGCTAAATACCAACCAAGGGTTGGCCCAAGACTGGAAAATGCACATTTTTTATTACAAGCTTAATTGGGGAGATTACAGCTTTAATTTTGAAGATTAATTAGCATGGTATGATTCTTCACACACAAAGGAAGAATTAACAATTGGCAGCACCTCCATTACTAGAGTAGAGCTTACTCAAGACCCTCTAGAAGATGGAGGACGAAGCCTGAAAAATACAGCTCATAGTGATTATAATTATCTTAGACATCTTGATTTATTTTTTTAGGATATTTTGTAAGCATCTAGTTGGCCCACTTGCTCCACTAATGTACAGCTAATTCCCCCTCTAATTAGATATTTATACTCCCAATTACCTCCATGAAAATTTAGACTTGAAGAACAATATGAGAGCTTGAAGCTTAGTTTTACTCAAAATCTCAAAATCTTTATCTCTCTTAGGATGGTGGTGATTTGAGTCTTCCCTTTAATCTAATCTTTGGGGCTTAGGCTTTAGAGGGTTAGAGGGTAGGTTGAATTATTTTCTTGCTACTTATTTTAAGCACTGAATCTTTTCCATTGGAGGCTTTTCTTTATTTAGGAATTCTCTCTCTTAATTTTTCTTTGAAAAGATTGGTCTTCAACATCCATTTGGCTTATCTACATACATTTCACACCTTTATTTGGTCAAATGAAATTCAATATAGATCAATTCACCCAAATAGATGCCTAATCAAGTAAAATAGCACATATTCAAGCCAATTAAAGATATGAAATGAAGATAGTGGCTATGAACATTGTTGTCAGGGCTTTTGTTTACATTTTTAGGCTTTTTTTCAATTTTTTCATTTTTCATTTTTTTTTGCATTTTTCAAGAACATAAAAGGCAACTTCAACAAATAAAAAGTTCACATGCTAACTTCACAACAAGACCCTAAGAATTGATGATAAAGTGAGTAAGGTATGCACAAAATCACACATATAAGACGGGGTTATTACGAAAAATCGAATCTACATCCTCAACTAGACATCTCATCATACATATAACTCAATAACTTCATAACATGGGATCAAAACCACGTACGAAAGCACACAAATCGCCAAAGAAAGAAGAAAAACTTTTTGAAGTTTTTCAAAATTTTCGAAAAATATATACAAAGGAGAACCTCAACCCCACACCAAAACTCCACAATGTCCCATTATGGGAATTAAGGTGCAAAAAAGCAATCACATAAGCTACGCAACCGTGAAACCAACACAAACTCACAAGTATATACAAACTAGGACACCACCAAAATCAAACACAAAACCAAAAACAAAATCACCAAAAGAAAGCAAAACAAAAAACAAACTATAAAATAAAATCAAAACCACAAAAATAAAAGGAAAACAAAACCAAGCCAAAAGGAACCTTAAACAAAACAAATGAAAGCACAAACAAAATATACACAAAAACAAAACCATTAAAGAAAAGAAAAGAAAAGAAAAACAAAATATTAAACAAAAACAAAAGCAAAGAAGAACAAGGACTTACAAAAACCAATAAACAAAAGACACAACTAAAACCTACTAAAAGAAAAACAAGAATACCCAAAGTAAAGAAGAAGCTACTAAATCAAAACCAAACAAAACAACCATAACATAATTACAATCCTAGATATCCACAACTAACAAGTAGTCACAAAACAAAATACACTACCAATAGGAAAACACATAACACAACCAAGGGTGATCGTAGCCAACTCAGCTCAACAAATCTCAAATTTCTCCTCAAGATTGATCACCCACACAATCACCGTTCTAAATATTCACAACTATGTACAAAAAGAAAGAAAATAAATGGAAAATAAGGATAGGGAATAGATGGAACGATCATACCTGGTTGGATACAAATTGCAGCCAAACTAATGACTTACTCAGATGATGTTGAGGAGGACTACGAAGCATCAGCCACTCCATCTTAACTTACAAGCTGCTACCAGTATCAAAATCCACCAATGCTCGTAACAGCTTGTCAAATATTCGGGCATACTCCTCATAAAACTAAAAGTAGTAAGAAACAGGAGGTATAGCCCATATAAAGCGCATAAGAGGAATGCAAGTTAAGGGTCTCTTGAACTTGTCAAAGCTCTCAGCCTAATCAAACGAGAGACGTATATATGAAAAATCAGGTGCACAAGTCAATGGTCTAATAAAGATATGGTTATATGAATTAATAAACCATCGAGCGTGATTTGAATGACTAAAATAAAGTACAACATATCTAAAAGAGGAAAGAAAAGGACTAAGGAGGTCAATCAAATGAAATGTGAAAATCAAAGCCCATAGGATGGCCTAAAGTCAAGTCGTGTATCTTAAAGTGATCCTCGAGTATGTCAATATCACTATCATCAAGATTCTGATCTAAACAAGGACTGCCTAGCACAGAAGTCTCAAACTTTACAAAAGCAGACTCATGAGGGTCTAGAGAAAGAAGAAAAATTGGGGGGGGGGGGGAGAAGAAAAGGGTGAAATGGGGAGGGGTGGGAGCTAAGTAAGTGGAAGGCTCATCAGAAATGGGATCATCAAGCCCTATGTGAGGTTCACTAAACTCCACATCAGAAGGCTCATCAAGTGAATGTTCCTCAAAAAAGGCATCCTCTGACTCAACTAATACGCTATACTGACTGTCAGAGTTAGCATCAGTCTCAAAACCATCTCCCTCCTCGAGCTCTTCTCAAGGAGCCAAAGAAAGAGATGAGTCATGAACAATCATACTACCCTCAGGTGGTCACCAACTGTGCTAAACTCTAGGGAGGGTACAACTGCAAAAGGGGATGAGGGATCACTTGCTTCCTCGAGGTCATCATAAGGTGTATTATCATAAAAATCATGCCCTAAAGGAATCGATGTCTAACTCCTAACATCAAAGTTCCCGCAAGACCTGACCTTTGGTGTAGGAGAGCCTAAACTAAGGCCAGTCTTGAGTAAACTACGTAAGTAAAGCTCCCTATTTAAGGTAGCCAATGCCTCTAATCTATGTGGTCTACCAAGTAATGGATAAGTACCAACATTGTGATAAAAGGAATCACAATACTCACATGAAAGAGGAACACATGGAGTACGAGAGTGCTCAAAGATATACCACCAAACTAACCTTGATCTAGAAAAGTAGTATGCATCATAAAAGGGTCGGGAATGGGGTGGGTAACTGTCTCTCTAGCATTGTCAAACTCCTAAGTCCCATGAGCTAAATATTCAAAGAAATCCCAGATTTCATCCGGAGTCCTAGTGAACAAATATTCCAAATCTATGGGGCACATACCCTCAACATTACCCCGATATTTATTATTAAGACCCTCAAAGATCATTTGGCAAATTTTTCATTTCTCAAAACAATGATCAACACATTGAGCACGAAATTCATTCAATCCACTCAAAGGCCACCAAAATATTTCATGCTCAAACTGAGGGAAATAGAAAATTGTCATTTGTTTTTTTTTTTAAATTTTCAAATTATTTTTCAAAATTTTTAATGGTCTCCAAGTTTTCATTTTTTTATCAATTTTTGACTTTCTATTTTTTTTTGTGGGTTTTTCAGCCATTTTCAGGAAATAAACTAAATTAAGCCACTACTAATAATGAAATAAACAACGTAAAACAACATCTATGCAACAAATAAGAAAGTATCTAAGAAAAAGAAAAAGCGACTTAATCTCAAGTCATCGTGCCCGATAATGGCGCTAAAAACTTAAACGAGATTTTTGAATGTAAATCTAAGGCTACAAGCATACAGCTTTCACTGTAGCACTTGAGGTCACCTCCTTAGGGACGAGAATGAAATTAAGGCCACAATAAACTAAATTATTCTAAATAGAATTAAACTATCCGAAAATAGGCAGAATTATCTCTATTAATCTAAACACAAGCCACAAATGCATTAATTGAGCTATAAATGACTAAAATTCCTAAGGTTTGGACGAGATCATCTGAGTAACACTAAATGCAAAATAAATAACACTAGAAGCACATAAACAATAAATATCAAAGAAACTAAATGCATTGAATAAGCAATAATTATATAAAACTAATTAAAGTAAAATCACACCTACTACTTAAGTGAATTCTAAGACCAACTTCCCAATTCAACTAAAAATCAAATGAGTAAAAACAAAACTCAACCAATTCAACCTAATTGATGAACTCATCAACACACAACCATTGATATTTGCATACGTCAAAGATCACCTCAGAACTGAGTTTGGCAACTCAAAAGCCTCAACCCCAGGACATACAAGACAAAATAAGGAAGGGGAGGTGGTGAATAGAGCTTTATTAACGGCAGAAATCAACACATCCATAGAAAGAGGAGAGGGATTTCGAAGCCAACAACAACAACAACAACAACAACAACAAAAACACCTAGAACTGAGAACAGGGCATGACTTATCAGAGGAAAGAAATGAGGTTATGGCGTCCCTACCCAATGGGGGGTTCAACCCAATTTCAAGTGACAAACGAGCTCTAAAGCTCCACAAAAATGATGATATCGCCATTACAGCTTTGACAAAATAGAGGCAGGCAATTAGAGGATTCACAAAATTAAACAAATGAAAATGAACGCGAACCAAAAATCACCTAATCAATACTGAAATTAACAAACTACAACTAATTATGTGATACTTGAAGCTCAAAAATTATATCTAGCATTCAAAATCAAAACAGATTAAAACCAAAATGAAACCCTAAAGATCTCTGAAATGAGTTGCAAATTAAACCCTAAAAATCTAAACTAGATAAGAATGAAAACCTAAAACCTTAGCTGACCTTCGATCGTCACTTCCCTCTTCAATTTGTAGCCTTCCGAGTTGGTTTTGACCTTCATCTTCATCGTCGTTTTGAGCGCAACGTGGATGGTGGAGATGGTTGTTGTGTTGGTGAAAAGGAGGTGGTTTTGTGTGGTGGTTGCACGAATGATGGTGGAGACGATGATGCTGAGTACAGTGATGATGGAGATGCGTGGTGTGTGTGCATGCTAATGGTTGGTGCTGGGAGTTGAAGAAAGAGATGGAATACTGAGATGGGGGGTTATCGGGGCTTGTTTGGATCCGTTAGAGGAGAGAGATGAGTATGAGAAATAAGAGGGGGAGGGGAGTGCTTGGCACGTGATATAAGCGTGAGGGGGAGAATTATCTTTTTTTACTTTTATTTTTTCATGCTTTTCTTCCTAGTTTTTGAGTCATAAGAGAGAGTGGGTTGATGGAAATGTTTGCCTAAATCAAGTAGAGGTAGCGCAAACGCTGGATTTCACTTTTTTTTTCATTTTTTCCTCATTTTCTAATTTGTTGTATTACTTGCAAAACAAAATGAAAGCAAATAAAAATCTAAATATAATAATAATTTCAAGCATAAATTAAGCATATGGGTATCAGAAAAATATCATATTTTTGGCGCAAACAAGCCACCATAGCATGAGAATGCAACTGGTGACTCTGAGGACAAACCTATCAAGGGAAACTCGAAGGATTCAGATGGTGAACCCAACCAGGGAGCGGAGAATGGGGTTTGGTATGGTTGCGCAAGTGACCCTGGGGAGGATGAACCTAATCCCGTTGATGAGTCTTACGAAGAACCAAATAATGGAGTAGGTGAGGAATAAAAAAGGACAACGACTCTGAAGAAAACCTTAAAGAAGAACCTGAAGAGGATCCTGAGGAGGACCCTAAAGAAGAGCCTAACGACGAGGGAACTGCAAAAGAACCAACCTTGAAATCAGCTGTACCTGCTTCACCCTCTGATGATCAGAGGAAGCATAGGAGGATTTGTTAGAACAATAATGTAGGGTTTTGAATAGAGCATTTAGCTTAAATTGTTTGCTGATTTTGTGTGAAATGTTTTCTTAATAACGCTATTGTAGGGTAGAACTTTGATGGTGAATCGTATTGGTGTTATAAATGTTAGTTAAGACAGCATTTGTTCTTTTAAAAACTTAGATGAGTATTGAAAGAAATTTGGATTTATAGATAGATGGAAGGCATTGAGTTGCTTGATTGTATATGTGATCTAGCCATATGATGTAATGGATGTTACATGTTTGATTGCGCAGCCAATATGTGTGAGCTTATAAGCCTTAGACCAAGTATTGTAGTATGTTGTAAGTATGGGCAATTAAGCCCATGCAAAATGCTAAAGCATGCCGGTTATGCTCGTATACAATATTAAATAACCATTTTCATGGAACCCAATAATGTCATACCATTAGAACCTAAGTCTAAAATTGTTTCCCTTAGGATGTCTAACAACAACGGGGAATCTCACTGCCAATGAAATGTGCTAATGGTTGACTTGAGAAAGTGGTTGGAGGCCCTTCATTCTAGAAATGGGGGCCCCCCATCTGCTGTTGTTGGGGAAAACCCTATACCTACCGGCATTGACCTTACCAACCTTCCACTCATCGAGCTATTAGAGAAGCATGGGGAGCAACTGCGTAACCTAAGTGAGAAGAAGGAATACAAGGATGATGATGACATTTCCAGTTTGTTCATTAAGCTAACCAATCTCCACCACCACCTACAATGGGACAGATGACCCTCAAGCTTTTGAAGAGTGGATCCATGATATAGAGAAACTGTTTGACACTCTCTAGTGCCCAGATAAATGGAGAGTGGGATTCTGGATTCTACCTCAAAGGGGAAGTAGACTTATGGTAGACCATGTTGAAGAAGAAATATAATGAGCCTGGAGTTGGTTAGACACCATTTAAGGAGCTTATGAAGAGCTGCTTCTACCCTATTCCCCTTTAGAAGGCAAAGGAGAAGGACTTCCTTAAATTAGAGTAGGGAAGGATGAGTGTTCTCCAATATGCTTCCAAGTTCATGGAGCTATCCTGCTTTGTCCTACCTTATTTAGTAAATGAGACACTCTAGATGAACTAATTTGAGTCTGAGTTGAACCATAAGTTGGAGGTCACAATGTCCATATGCACATACAACTCTTATCAGGAGATGTATGACACTGCCATCAACGTTGAATGGACTTAGAATGAAAGAGAGGCTTTCTTGGACAAGCAAGGGGACAAGAGGAAAGCAAGGCCATAAGACCATTGGAATCAACAAGCCCAGCACAAGAGGCCACAACAAGAGGGCACAAATGGCAGGTAAACAGAAAGGTACCATCAAGGAGTGATGTGTTGAAGATGTAGGAACCCTTAACATTATCCCCGCAATTGTAGGGCTCGTCAAAGAAGGGTGGATGCTTTGAGTTAGTAGCACTATATGAGGGACTTCCCTCCAACACCAAGAAAAACTGATCAAGGAAGAGTTGACAACCGAGGTGGAGCTCAACCTCCCAACTAGGGCCAAGAGAGAACCCAAGGAAACCAGCTAAACCCCACTCGACCACCTCAATAGGGCCAGCAACAACCACCCAACCAGCCACCCTGTACATGGGAGGCAGGGTATATGTGATAAAGAAGGACGTGGCAAAGTACGCTCCCCATGTGGTTACGAGTACCTTCTATATTCACTCTTACCCAATAACTATGTTACTCGATTATAGGGCTAGCCACTCTTTTATTGTACCGGGAATTGTGGATAACTGAAAGTTAGTCCTTCCCTTGGATCACCTACAATGTCTGTAACTATGCCTACGGAAGACACAATGAGGTGTGAAAAGTTGTTTAGAGGATGTCCTATCTTAATAACTGGGCAAGAATTCATAGCTGGCCTATATCACTTTGACTTGACCGATTTCAATGTGATCTTAGGTATGGATTGGCTATGAAAATATCATGGCCAAATAGATCGCTTGAAGCGGAAGGTGACCTTAAGAAGCCCTAATGAAGAAAGGGTAGTGCATAAAGGAGCCAACCTAATGCAAGGGGTTAGGCTGATCTCTACCCTTAAAGCACAGAAACTCTTGGAATAGGGATGTGAGGGCTACTTATGTGATAAAACCTTAGAGAACACTTCATTTTGGGGTCATTTGCTGCATTTTTAAGAAGAATTATGAACTTCATGTTATAATCTATACTCATACTCCCATGTTACGCTTAGGTATGGTTCTTTTATGTGCTTTGTAGGTTTTTGGACCTTTTGCCCTTGCTTTAACCCCAATTAAGTGTGTGTTGACTCCCCACGGATGCCCCAAGTCACCATGCCCATGGAGAAGAAAAAAGATCTAGAGAACTTTGAGACAGAGCCAACCACGAACCCTCCATGGTGAAGGCCACGGTCCATGGTAAGCTTGAAACTACTTGCCTTTTTGCCTTCCTTCATCTTGTGGCTGAGGATGGTTGAGTTCAAGCTTAAGTAGGGTTTTCCAGCTATAAAAGACGGAAAGCCAAGACATCCATCACTCACTTTTATCTTACTTTTACCATTATGTTAGGATTGTTTTTCAAGTTTCCTATAGAGTAATGGGGAGTTGAACTGGAAGATTGGCATTTGGAGTCTTGGAGATTGGGAAGCCATTGAAAACCACCATAGTTGTTAAGCTTTATTTCCCTTTTATTCTCTTCTTAAAATTTTGTTTAGATATTGTTAATTTCAATTATGTGTGAGTAGTTTTACTTAAACGAGGGACTTCTTATCCAACTATTGATGTTGGATCTCTAATTTTCAATATTTGTGTTTATCAAAATTGATTTGATTGAATTCTATCTTGTGGATAAACTGTTGAGAGTAAATTTGGCCATATTTGCTTGCCTATACTAGATAGTTGAGTGAAGTACTGAAATGTGAAACTTACTACGAAAACAACAAGTTAGAACTTAATTTAATAAGTTCTTGAAAGGGAGTTGTTTATTGAGAGGAAATTCTAGCAATAAAAAATCCATAACCAAGACTAAAACCAAGGACATTTGAAATAATGTTAATTTGATTAGTTTAGACAATTCAGTTTAGTTCGAAAGGAAAAATTGAATTCTTAGTTCTATTGTGCTCCTTTGAGTAATCCAAATATAGGTAAAGTGCATATTTAAATTCAACAATCCAACTCGTTATTAGGTGAAACAATTCCTTAGATGTGTTTAATTTAATTGAATTTTCAATAGTTAACTCATGATAGTTGAGATAACCCTTTGAAAATTTGGATGCTTAGCCTTTTATAGTCAGTTCAAACTCAGTAGATTACATTTGGTCTCTATAAGATCGATATTAAAACTATACTACAGCACCTGTGCGTTTTCGGTGGTGTCAAGTTTTTGGCACTGTTGTCGGGGACCAATTTGTGGATATTAAGTTCACTTATTTAGAGTGACTAAGTATTTTTTGTGTTTTTATTTTTCATTGTATTTTCTTGATTTGCGTTGGTAGTGTTTTGTGGAAAAAATTTACTATTTGGACCATCGTGATCTGGCGTCTGATTTATTTGGCCCCACATCTATGAAAATAAATTCATTGGTCCATTCACCTTTGGAAATTGATTAAAGGGTGACAATTTAAAATTAAAGTTGACCGAAGTGATGAAATTACCAAAAACCCAATTGAAAAAGTGAGAAATAGGCAGGAAAAGCACAAACCCTGATTCTGGAACTAAAAGAAAAGAATTAATACTTTTTTTGCGCCCACCTACCCATTGTCCCATCGTCCTCATCAATTATTTTCCCTCCATCAACTCTCTCTCTCTCTCTCTCCACTTCAGCCCAGAAACTCAACCCTACACAACCCGACATTCATGCTTGTCCCTACGCAGAAAAACTCGTAGGCGAGGAAGAGAATAAAGGAATATATGAGCTGAGGCCCACAACAATGGATAACAAGAACAAGAGAAAGCAAATAAAGGTAAACTTTGTGAAAAAAAATTTGCATTTTAGTCCAAAGTGGAAAAGTGAAAGAATGTAGGGCTAGGTAAAGGATTTGTTTAATAATGAGTAATCTGACAATATATGAAGTTTATAATTTTTGATTAGTACTTAACTAGCTTCTAATAGAATAAATAATTGAGAAAGTTTCTTTTTTAAAGTGATCGAAAACCCAATATTTGTGCAATGTTGAATTTTATATAATTTAGTATATTATTAACTGGAATTATGTGCATGCAATATTTTTTTGTTTTACTTATTAAGGCATGGTTAGTTTATTTGACTTGCGTGGATGTAAGAGTTGTTTAATTCATTGATGATGATAACTTCTTATTTTACAAATGTTGTTGTCTGTAGGTGGTTGTTGGTGGTGGAGATATAGTGTTGGCTCTACATTACAGAAATGAAGTTTTTCTGTTAGATGGGGTTGACTTGGATAGGTACCAAATGCTGGACTTGTATAGAGATGCTATAGCCTTATTTGAAAAAGTTGGGATGGTATTGCCTAAGTACCTAAACTTCAGGTATTCAGCACCCAATTCAAAGGATAGATGCTTACTGGATTGTGATGATGCTTGGGTTGGATTGGTGAAAATTTTGGATACAATGACTAGTGATATTCCAATATATGTAACTAGAGGAAAATATATTATTACATTGTCTAGCAGTTAGACAATTTGAAGAACCAAAAGAATCAGGTAGTGGATGGTAGTGGACCCTCAAATGCAAATGGACCTCAAGTGAATGAGTCAGTGCTTGTGGATAGATATAAGGATGAGATTTTGGATGCAATCTGTTCTTTAATAGACCTAAACAAGTTGAGCTACCCTACTATGAGTCGAGCAAATAGGTGGGCTGATACTTTGATTATAAATCTAGCTTATCAACTAAACTGCCTAGAAATAGGAGGAGACAGACTACCTGTCAAAAGGTACAACACTAGACTTCAATGTAGCAGTCCTAAAGCAAACACTCCACCTACTACCTTTGAAGCATCACCCAAGTCTCCCTATGCCTTACCTACATCACCAAAGTCTCCTAATGCCTTACCTACATCATCAAAGTCTCCTATTTTTAAAAAAAATAAATCCATGTAAAGCCCCAAGTAAAAGGTGTGTGGATTTGAGCCAATCACCCAAAACTTCAAATGTTCCTAAAAAGACCACTCTCACAGGTAGAAAATCTCTTGGTAAAGCTATCCTATCCACTTATCCAGGATCCTCTGCTTGTATAAAGTATGTAACTAGGTCCATATCAAGGTCACTTGTGTATACTGTAGAAGATGATGTTGATCCAAAATCGAAGGCTTTAGAGATAGTTGATGTTGATATGGGTTTGAGGGGATTAGAAGCTTATGATCTTATTTCATTAAGTCAACCAGCATCTATGCCAGATTATCTAAGTGAAGGTGATGATAGTGATGATGAAATGATTGGTCTAGAATTAAGTGATGATGGGAATGATGATGATGAAACAACTGAAGATGAGGACTTTGATGCTACACAAGAGAATAAGGAAGAGGATAGTGATGATGATGTATCCTTAGAGGATGAAACTGATAAAGGGGCTGATGATAGTGAACTATAGTTTGATGATGACATGAACTTCAATGTTGAAGATGAGGGTGCTGGGATTACCAGTGATACTTACTACAAGAATGATGATGGTAATGTAGTGCAAAACTATTTCAGTAAGATGTATAGGACAGGACAAATGTGGTTAAGGAATAGGGATGGAAAAATATACCTTGATGTGGGAGATGTGTTTGTTGACAAGGCTCAATGGGCTAAGATTGTTAGAGAGTTTACAATTCAGGAAGGGATAGCATTGCAGAAAGTAAAGAATGATAGGTTCAGGTATATTGTAGTCCGTAAAAATTAGGACTGTAATTGGAGGATTCATGCAGCAAAGCTTCCTAATAAAGTGACATGGAAAATTAAGTCTTTGAAAGGAAAGCACAAGTGTCCAAGACTTGACTTCAACTCCATGGCAACTTACTCTTGGATAGCCCGGCATTTGTATGAAGATTATATTGCAAACCCTACAATCTCAGTTGCCTCTATGCAAGAACTTCTAACTAAGAGGTATGTTTTGACTATACCATCATACACAGTTAGAAAAGCTAACAGATTATGTAGCAAGTGGGCTGAGGGTAGTCATCAAGAATCATTTGCAAGGCTACCTGAATACATTGAGGAGATTAAGTTGAAGAATCCTAGGCCAATTTGTTCTTGCATCTCCCAATCTCCTAATGGAACTCCTTTATTCAAAAGGATTTTCATATCATATAAAGCATGTGTAACTGGTTTTCTGAGGGGCTGTAGACCATTGATTGGTGTGCATGGTTGCTTCCTAAAAGGCCCATACAAAGGAGTTCTGTTGGTTGCTTTAGGCCTTGACGGTAACAATGGATACTACCCGATAGCATATGTAGTTGTTTAACAAGAGGACAAGGCTAGTTGGTTGTACTTCTTTAGGGCAATGAAAAGGTGTTTAGAAGATGTGGATACTTCAAAATTCACCTTTATCTCATATACACACAAGGTCAGATCCATTACATGAATATATTTGTCTTTTTTATGTGATTCCCTCTTCTGTAGGACCCACCATACTTACACATTTCTTCTGTTCAGGGGTTACTTAAAGCTTTGCAGGAGATTTTTCCAGAATCTCCCATGAGAATATGTGCTATTCATTATTATAGGAACTTTGCAAGATATTACCCTGATACTCTTTAATTTATTTATTTTTTTTGAGTTTATTGAATTAAATTTGTACAAATGTGGTAATGTATGGTAATTTTTTTTTCACCTAGGATCCATGCTGAATAACTTGTTTTTCACCACAGCTAATGCACTCAATGAGTTTGTCCATAAGAAAGCCATGAAAAAGATTCAAAAAGTGAGTGACAAGGCATACTACTGGTTGATGGAAGAGCCACTGGAGCATTGGACTAGGTATAAGTTTGACCCTGTCATTAAAACCCCTGATAATACAACAAACTATGTGGAAAGTTTTAACACTAAAACAGAAAGGTTCAGAAACAAACCCGTTATGACTTTACTTGAGGAAGTCATAAATAAATGGATGTCAAATTTAGCAAGAAGGGCTGAGTTGGCTTCTGAATGGGCTGGAAAAGTCACTCCTAAGGTGAAAACCATGCTTGCAAAACTTGAGATGGACAGCAGATACTGTAAAGTCATACCAGCTAGGAAATGAGAGTATTCTGTGATTGAGGGTAGGACAACTTTCACAGCTGATCTCAACACAAGACATTGTGATTGTATGTTCTGGGATATTTCTAGCATCCCTTGTAAACATGCCATGAGATGCATCATTAGGGAGAGGAAAGATTTACAGGACTTTGTGGATGAGTCCTACAGCATTGAAAAGTATAAGTTGGCATACAATGTGGTCATGCACCCAATAAGGGACCCTCAATTATGGCAAGAGATAGACCTTCCCAAGCTAGGACCCCCATTAGTGGAAGATATAGGTTGTGGTAGACCTCAGGCAGTCAGAAGGAAAGATGTCACTGAGGGGAGGTGCTTTAAAAGGTCCACTACATTTAGGTGCAAGAAATATGGCCAACTAGGACACAATAGTAGTAGACACAATCCAGTGACCGGGGAATTAATAGTTAGAAAGCAGAAGAATAGGAAAGCTAAAGTAGGGACGAAGAGGCCCAGGGGAAGGCCACCTAAGGAAGTTACTTTAATAAAAAAACAGAAGTGTAACGAACATTCCCAGCTGTCCCAAACACATCATGGTCCTTAGATAAAGTTATTTGCCCACTTCTTAACAACCATATGTATTTTATTTTTCCCATTCATTATTAATGTGTATATATATTTTTAATACCTCGCATTTGTTTCTCCTGTTATAGGCCTGTGTAGTTGATGGATTGTCCCAGCTATGATTTCATTGTGTAGCTTGGTCGTGGAATTTTACGGTCCTATTTCCTATCGTGGTTGCTGCTGCCACTCTGCTAAGAGAATCACAAAACCTTGGGGATTAGGCTTCTACTCAGCTACTTCTTACTTTGGTTCAGTTCATTTTGTTGTTGTGACTATAGTGGATGGCCACTGAATTGCATGTAGTGACAAACCAAGCACTTGTACTGTGAGGTTTGCTTTTGATGGGCAATCAAACAGCCATGAACTATGTATCTTATAACTTTTCAGATGCAATTCATGAAAACTTTTTTCTTCCATATATAATGTCGACATTCATATTACACTACACAGTAACCTCATCTACATCTACTTCACAGTAACTAATACAACAAGAGCAACCATAAACATTAACACATATACAATTCTATTATTCATTTCCGCTGCTATCTTTTTCACATCTCTTACTTCCTGAATTAGCGCCCTTATGTCATGAGAAGGATATTCATCTTCATTCCTTCCATTTTCTCTTATTATAATTCGTGAACTATCTTCAGGGTTTGCCCATCTAATAAATCTTCCACAACCTGAATATTTATAAAACAAGCTTCCAGGGTTGTCCCGAGAACTTGAAAATCTTATTTCAGCATTTTGCTTGCAACTTGGGCATTTGACATCAATATTGTAACACAAGTACCCACTTTTACCTCCTCCACAGCTACCTAAGCTATGCATTCTTTTCCTCCAGTGGTTGAAAAATAAAATAATTTACAAAATTCATGATTATATAAGTAAACATATCTTACCTTGAAAGCTTCACCCTTCAACAATGGCGTATGAGATATGGAAGACATAGCGAGATGCAGGCCATGGAAGGAAGAGAGAGAAAGAGAGTCGGATTTTGTTTTGTGAAAGTGGAAAACGTAATATAAATATATCTACTACTTTGGGTTTTAATTAAGTAAAGAAAATCAACAAAATTTCTTACCTTGAAAGCTTCACCCTTCAACAATGGCATATGAGATATAGAAGACAGAGAAAGACGCTAGGCATGGAGCAAAGAGAGAGAGAGAGTTAGATTGTGTTTTGGGAAAGTGGAAAACATAATATAAATAGGGGATAGGGGATTTTTATCCCTTAAACGGTCAAATGTGAGGCAATGAAGATTTGCGGACCCCACCATGTCAACAAGGGCATTTCAGGAATAAAATCATGCCACTTCAGCATTCTTGGCATTAACTAACTCCCAAACCCTTTTGATCAATTTCCTCCAAAGATGAATGGACCAATGAATTCAATTTCGTAGATGTGTGGCCAAATAAATCAGACCTCCAACCACGATCGACCAAATAGTAAATTTTTCGTTTTATGGTGATCTTTGCAAGATTTCTCCACTTATATGCGAAGTCCCTTTCCGTTTAAATTCGATCCAAAAATAGAACGAAATTTTCGCTCTAGGAGAAAGAAGTTGAAGTTAGAGGAGTAAAGAACAAAAGCTCAAGAAGCCTCTTCAACAATGGCGGGAGGAGAGATGACCAAAGAAGGACACTTTAGGATTTTATCACCTTGGCGATCCAAGGTAGTACCACTGGTAGTGCTCGACCCAATATGGAAGCCCACAACTTTGAGCTTCAGCGGGCTCTTATTTCTATGGCGCAACAATCCCAATTTGAAGTCGCTAGAAGATCCCAACTTACACCTCTCGGTATTCTTAGAGGTGTGTTACACATTGAAGCTCAATGGTATTTCTACTGATCCTATACGATTTGGGTTATTTCCTTTTCCACTTAGGGACAAGGCGAGAGCATGTCTACATTCTTTGCCTTCAAGATGCATCATAATGTGGGATGAACTCACCAAGGTCTTTCTTGCAAAATTATTCCCTCCTAGTAAGATAGAAAGTTTGAGAAGCCAAATCACGACTTTCACTTAAAGGGAGGATGAATCACTATATGAAGCCTCAGAGCGTTTTAAGGACCTATTGAGGCTATGTCCACATTATGGCCTTCAATGATGGATGTTAGTGCAAGTCTTCTATAATGGAGTCACTTAACCAGTGAGGTCCATAGTAGACGCAGCAGTAGGTTGTACACTTATGAACTGCAACACCCCCAACCCCTAGTGTCAGGAGTATTAATGATTTCTTTAAATCCTACATAAATTCTGGGGCGAAAAAGACATAGTTCCACTGAAAAGGGAGTAAAACCAGGTTTCTAGCCGCACAATAGGTTCCTGCATTTGATAAATGCATAAACATATGATCACAACGCAACAGCTACATGCCGGAGATCACAACTCTATGGGCCAAACACCCGAAGTATATGAAGAATAACGTTCAATGAATAAAGGAAAAATAAAGGTATAGCTCAATGAATCACATACCCAAAGCACTAGGGTTCACATCCTATAATAAGGAAAACCGCTAAGCAAATCACTGACCACATAGATGGTTGGACCACATAGATGGTTGGCCCACATGGCCATTCAGAGCGACTATTACTTAATATACTATACATAAGCCAACATAATTAACTTATAGGGCTCGTATACTTATGAATACATTACATTACACTAATAAACTCATAAATTTAGGTTACATAAACCTTTCACATCTTTCCAAAGTGCAAGAAGCCTTTGGTTCAACCAGCATAGTCCAAACTCTACCTATCATAACCAAATCCTAGCGAAAAGGGAAAAGATAGGGAGATGAGCTATCATACACTCAGTGAATGACTCTGAACTTTTAGAAAACAAAATAGTTGAACATTGTACCTTAGTTAGCACACACACAATCTGATATATATATAATATCATGTAATAAGCATGTAGGGTCTTCTACATTTGTCATCACCTCAATGACCTCTTTAGTACAATGGTAAGCCTATTTTCCTTCTAATTCACACACAAGGTACTTAACTTGTCTTACCTAAGTCTTTTGTAGCTTATTGGTGGTAATCCCATGCTATATCAACATAACATAATATAATGTAAGCATAACGTCACATAACATGCACACAGGATTCATTAATAAGCTATTCGCACAATAATTGATGTATTGGATGCAACAGAACACTTAGTCCATATATAAACACCCATCGTCAAGGAGTTTGAACAAAATCACCAAGTGAGACTCCTTTTAGCAAGAAAGTAAGATTAATGCATATCGCTTAAACAAATGGAAATTCTCATAAAACCGTCGCTGTGTACTTGGCAGATAATTGGAACTCAATAAAAAAACTCTTTTCAAGAAGATAAGTACCTTTTCAAATCTTTACACCAACATCACCCTCAAATGAGGCATCTACATCACATAACACGTATGAAATCATTTGCATAAGGCATCGTAATCTTATTTTTGTGCTCCTGAGGCCAAAACATTTTACATAAGGTACGGGTGATGCCATCAGTCGCGTTCTATCGTACCAGTGAGATCGTCACTTACATTTTATATTATCTCTGAGGAAATTAATGGACCATTGCCCACATCAGGGTCTTCTAGGGTTCCCACTTCTGGGTCTATCTTCCTAGGCATTAGAGTGCCCACAAACTGGATCTACTCCCTTATCATTTATCCAAGCATTTGGCATATTCTCCTAGCCCAAAACATTTTAGATGCATTTCATATCAAATGCACTTGCATTACAACTTTCATGGTATCACAAGCAATGACATTCTCATTTTCAAGAGGCTAGAAGCCTTAATGATTTCACATTGATTTAAAAAGCATGAAACCACTCATTTGATCAAATATGTTTAAAACTAGTTAATGACTACATATTGATTCATTCTCCAAAACAGGTGATTGGAAACTCATTTTAAACGCTAAAAGTTGCATTCATACATAAGCATTTCAACTCTTCAATGTTTCCGATGCAAACCGTTTATGTCATGACATAAAACTCTATGCATTCATATGAAACATCGCATGAGTTATAAACAAGGTTTGTAATGTTTAATTTTAACTAACTCTTATCAAACGAATGGTCTGACATTCCCAGTTGACCACATGACTTATTGTGTTAGCCATACCAAGCAATCACTCACTCACTTATTGACACAGGACTTAAACATGTTGAAAACATACTTATTCGTGCTTTGTATTACTTCCCAACTCAAGGGTTCACTTGGGTGATTTTTGAAGACAATCAGGGCATCATTTTAAACTTAAATCAACTTGACATTATGATTTAATGAACAATTAGTCAAAAGGGACTATTCTAGGTATATTTTAAGGTTCATTCTAATGCAACCACATGTCCACTCAAATAAGCATACGTAACATAGTTCAGGGATGTCTACTGAAACTAAGGCCTTAGGAAGACATTTAGAGTGAATCAAGCAATTTTCATTCATGAACAACTTCTTAACTCACGCATTGAATAGTTGAGACACTTAAACAACCAAGCAACTTGGTGGCTATAGACACGTTAATTTGGCATGAACGTGGTTCATACGAACACACATAGCACACATACAAGCCCAAGCTTAACATTTAACACTCTCCTTTCAACTTAACAGAATCAGTTTCAGCAGAATATGCCTAGTATCACATTTATAACATAATATTACACTACGTAATTCACGAAGTTTCACACAACCCGGACTCCCTCATCACAGCACTGACCACAACAGTCCTTAAAAACATTTCAGTTCAACCCAAATGTTTCACTGACTACTTACAATTTCGCAACTCGTTACAATTCCTACCTAACTACTAAATCAACTATCACAAATATTTCAAAAACATTTGCAAATTAGTAGTAGGTTAATGGATCAGGAACCACCCACCTAGAATCGAAGCTAAGGACCTATTCTAAGGGCTTTTAATACTAATTTGAATGCTCAAGAACCTGAAATTCGTCCCCCTTTACTTCTAAGCTCAGACCCGAAGTAAACCAACCCATATCAGAGTTTTCGCTACTGTTTCGTGTCCAAACCACATATCAGACAATAGCAGTCACTGTCGCTAGCGTCGGCTATCCTGGCCATTCGTTAGTCTCCTTTTTCCTAGTTTGCTGCCTCTGTGTGTGTGTGTGTGTGTGTGTGTGTGTGTATCTCTGTTTTTGGGCTCACCAAGCCTTCACAGAGGGGAGGCGATGGTTGACTCATGCCGGCGGCAGCACTGCCGCCCTCCTCCTCTATCTCCCTCTTCCTCTCTCTGGTTGGTAGTCGACCAAGGATGGGGGTCATGGTGTTCCTGGTAGCAAACCCTTCCTTCCCCCCCCCCCCTTCGGGTCTTTTCTGCCGTGAAAGAAAGGGGACCTCATCCCCTTTTGCTCCCCTTTCTTTTATTTACTTTGGTTTTTTAATTACACTTACTAGACCAAGCTTGGTCATAAATCATCTGGCTTCTCTTAATCTCGGCCCCAAATGTCCTCACATGACTTGCTAATTTTGGGTAATATCGCTTCGGCTTAATTTCTAACGAAGTTACTAATTTTATGAAATTGCGTAATTGACCAAGAAAAATTAATAAAATTACTCACATAATTATTACACCAAATTATCATTGAAAAATTAGTCTAATATGGCTAACTCAATCAAATAAGTTAATAAAAATATTAGCTTAAATGGTTAGCCTAAGGTTGAAAACCCCCGCTATTACATGATCAAAACTGAAGACGAGGCTTACAATCTTATTGAAGAGATGACACTAAATAACTACCAATGGTCTAATGAGAGAAGTCAACCCAAAAAGGTTGGAGGTAAGTTAGAACTTGATGCTATCTCTATGCTTTCCGCTAAGGTAGATGCCATGTCTCACATGTTAGAATGATTGAATGTTAATTCTATTAGCTCAACTACCCCTTCCCCATCATGTGAAATCTATGGGTCTATTGGTGATTTGACTATGAACTACCAAGTCAGAACTCCATTTGCTCAAGACGTTAGTGACTCAGTCAACTATGTCAACAATTTCATTCCTAAATCGACCAATGCCCTATTCTCTAACACCTACAATCTTGGTTGGAGGAATCACCCCAATTTCTTCTGTAAGTCTAATGCCCCTTCTATCCCTCAAATGAATTTTAGACCATCACCCGGATTTCAAAGACCACCTTATTCTTAACAAGTGCCTCAAAAATAAAATTGAGAGACCATGATGGATAGTATGCTTTTAGCGTAAAAGAAGCAAGATGACTATATTAAGCAATTAGTCTCTAAGGCTGATGTGCTTACTACTCATAAGAATATGTTAGAAGCTCACATCATTCAACAAGCTACCTCTTCATCTACACCCCCGGATAGACTTCTTAGTAAGCCCAAGTCAAATCCTTGTGAGCAGTATAATTGTGCTACCTTGAAAGGAGGGTTAGAGGATTTTATGAGTATGGAGGTTGAGGACGGTGACGAGGCACCTAGAGCCAAGAGTGAGGTGAAAACTGTTGAGTTTGAGACCCTACCCTTTGGAGGGGTGTGTAATGTGGTGCTACCTAAACACTCACCTGAAAAGTGTTCGGTGCTAAATTATCGCATTTTACATATCCCTTTCATCTAATTTTAGCTCGTATAATAATAGAATTTTTAGAATTTTTACTTGTTTTATTTACTTTTGAAGGTAAAAAGTCAACTGAACAAGTGTCGTGAAAAAGAGCAAAAAGAAGAACAAAGTAGTAAGGCGAGGGGTGACCAGGGAGAGGCATGATAGCAATCGGCTATCCCTGCAGTCATGGACAGGGCCTGGCAATGGTTGTTGGTTACCCAGCTGGCAAGTCGTTGGCCGGGGGACGGTCGTCACCCCCTAGCCTGCCACTCCTCTTTCTCAGCTCGCCGTGATTCCTATTTAAGGCCCTTCTTCAGGACTTTTTCGGGGGTTCCTTTGGCGATTTTTAGGCTAGCTTAGCTTAGGGTTTACTTTCAAAAGCCTCACTAGGAGGAAATAAAGTAGGTAGATTAGCATTAATTGGGTTGTTTTTGGGATTCAAGCATTGTAGATTCAAATTCGCCCAAGCAATCCATAAGCTCACTCTTTCCTTTCTCTCTTTTTATTTCATGTTTGTTCTTGTTTCCTCTTGTTTAATCTTGTTAGTTAAGATATATTTAGCTTAAATGTTTAGTTTCTATAATGATTTTGTGTTCATTAGTTGTATTAATCCATGTTAGATTGGATTAATTTTCCTTGTTCATACTTGTTGAGTTATTTGGTAGTTTAAGTTTGTTTTGGAGTTTTTGTGTTTTGTTGATGATTAGTTGTTAATTTTAGCTGGATTGAATTGTGATTAGCCTCTTGATAGCTAATTAGTCTAGGATTAGGCCTAAGCTCACCCAATTCATGCCTATAATGTAGAGTTTTCTCTCATGCCCGTCAAATGTTCGATGAAATGCTTGAGAGAGCTTTCATTTATATTGTTGGGCGATTAACTTGTGCTGAGATGTGAGGTCAACTAGCTAGTGTGGGAGAGGGGATAGCCAAGATTCGGGACATGAAAATAGTCATGATCCTAGCTAGGTCAAGTTAAGCTAACCCCATAAAAATAGGTGGTTAGACTAATTAGACTAGCTCATGACCCTTGAGAGAGGGCTTGGGTGGTCTTCGATGGCACAACCGACTATCTCTTGTTTTTAGTAGAGGTTGGCTAGGTTAGGACTCACCTCAATTACTCAGTTTGTCAATTAGCCTCATTACAATTACAAGCCCCTTTTCTATGTTTGTTAGCTTAGTTTAGCTTGTCTTTCTTTCCTTTTCACTTAGCCTAGCTTCAACCACTCGCACTAATCCCATTACTTGAAACCCAACTCCTAGTGGACGACACCCTGAGTACTCAATGATAAACCTTGCACTTGGGGTTATAAATTTTAAAACTCGAATTCTTCCTATCAAAGAGTTTCCCACTCAACATAAAGACCTAGGCAGCTTCTCTATCGCTTGTGTAGTTAAGCAAATAAGGATTGATAGGGCCTTATGCGATCTTGGTACAAACGTTAGTCTTATGCCCTATTCCATTTTTCAGAAGCTTGGTTTAGGTGAGTTGCAACCAGCACCTATTTCACTTAAATTCACGGATGGTTTTGTAAAGCGCCCTTTGGGTATTTTGGAGAATGTCCTCATAAAAGTAGGTGATTTTTATGTGGTTGATGACTTTATCGTCCTAGATATGGACGTGCCAACATTATTCTAGGGAGACCCTTCTAGTCACTTCTGGTTGCATGTTCGATGTTAAAGGAGGATGATTAACATTTGATGTAGGGGAAAGTCATGTTGAATTTGCCTTGTTTGAAAACCAGAATATTCCCTCTCCTTCATCTGCTTTAGAAGAAGATATGGATTTTCATGAGATTGGCTCATTTGATAATTGGTGACATGTTGACCCTTTTGTGTTTGAATGTGTTATGTTTGAAGGCCTCATCATAAATTATGCTAGGGTAAAGTTCAATCCACCTACACCACATAGTGTAATCAAGGAAGAGCCTTATGCTACTAATGGGTTTCCATGAGCGATTATTGCAGGTTTGCTCAGGTAGTGCAGTTCATGCTTTCTGTTGATGATATAGAGTGTGACTTTTACTGACGAGTCAAGCTTGGTAGTAGCTCGTCTGATGGAGCCCACTACAATTTTGTTCTGCACACAGATAACGCTAATTTGAGTCATTTGATGGTCAAAAAGGACCTCTACCCCGAGCTCTTGAGATGGTATCTTCTAGAGCAAGATTTTGATTTCGAGGTTCGTGATAAAGGAAAATCAGGAGATGTGAGGGTGCCTATTGACAAGACTGTTGTGCACCATCTTTTTGATCCCGAGCCCTTCTAGAAGAGACGGTCGTGCTCCCAACCCTAAAAAGGCACTTCTTGTTCACTAGTTTTTCTTTTCTTGATTGTATCTAGTGCATTGTTTTTTTTTCCCTAAAAAAAGAGAGAGAAAAAGAAGCAAAAGAAGTAGAAGCAAGAGAGAGCAAAATCATCAAAAAAACAATTTGAGAGTTTTAGCAGCTCTACCGGTAGCCTCTATGGACCCTTAGTGGTGACCAAATCCAGTTTTTGGAGCTGCTTCCGGGAAAAATGAAGAACTCGTAAATAGAACTTACCATGGACGTTCCATGGTGAGGCTCTCCGTCTGCGGTCAAGGGTTTTTCAAGGCCTTTGACCTGAGCAACCCATTCCCTTTCTTCTACCTTTCATCCTTATCTCTCTAAACACTCTCATTCTTTCTCTAAAACCTCCATAACCGCCCACCTCTAAAGCTTTAATTTTTTTATCATTTTTCATCAAATTTCTTGCATTTCTTCTTATTTTGTTAACTTTTACTCCAAATCTCCTTTAAATTTCTCTTTTCTTGCCTTCTTTCTCTCATATTCCACTCATCTTCATACCCCGAATTTCAACAACTGTACTTCACCTTCCATTCTTCCAAATTCTCTCTGTCTTCCATATTTCTTCTTATTTCACTTTAATTTTCACTTTAATATTTCTTCCAAATTTTCTTTCCCATTTTCACTTTAGTTATTGTTTAGAGCTTTCAACATCCATTCACCATTACCATGGCACCCAAGAAAAAGGCAAGAAGTACCCCAGAGGTGGGGGCATCCAGTCATACACCACAATAAGCACCCCGGACTTCCCGAACCTCAACCAAAGCGAGAAACCGAGGTAATACTCCTAGCCCCTTTGGTTTAACACATCCTGAGTATATTGCTAGATATAATACTTTGAGTAGTAAGCTCATTGTTATTGCTCATTATTGTGATAAGGATTCATTAACTAGATTGGGTTTGTTAGATGACATTCATTGGTTGTTTGCTAGAGGAGGTATGGTGCAATTTTTAGAGATTAGGAACCACACTTATCGCGACCTCACTCTTGAATTTTTGTGTACGTTGCATGTGGACGTCCTAAGTGGGCCTTGTTGTCAGGAAGGATACATTTCCTTCTATATAAATAGGGAGTTTTATGAACTCAACTTGAGTCCCTTTAACAGCATATTTGGTTTGTCACCAAGTACGGACTTATTCACTTGTCCCTAAAGAATTTAACCCAAATGCTTTTTGGAATGAAATTATGGGGACTATTGTTATGATACAAGCAACTCTAAAGGCACTATTATTGAAAACCCCTGTATTCGAGTGGCCCAACGATTGCTTGCTTGTGGTTTGTTTGCAAGGGATGATAGTTTGAATGTGCCTCGCTTGTCTAAATTGTATTTCTTGTATAGCATACTCAAAGGCGACCGACTTGACCCCTGTTCAGTCTTTGTTAATCAATTACATAGTGCGGCCACTAGTTTTGCATAGACGATTATGATTGGGGGCCTCTTTACCCCCATTGCTAGGTTTGTTGGGATAGAACCGAACCCCGATAATCGAGTTCTCGATTCCGAGCGGTTGAACTTAGCCGCTTTTGAAAAAATGAAATTTTGTAAGGTAGAGGCTGGGTATGTTTGTTGGATTTATCTTGGGAGCTGTCCCATGCCTCACCCTAATGTTGACCGAACCACTTTCTTAAACCGAGCCAATCTTTAGTTTTTGTTGGGTGATGAGGAGTTAGCGCAACCTACACTACGCCCTCCCCCACCTCACTTAGGGGCCTCTGGTTCTTCCCAACTATCCTCCTCTAATTATGTTGGTTTGCATGCTACCCTTTAGTCCATTCAAGTATATTCAAACTAAGCATACCGCGCTTCATGACTTTGTTCAAGAGCGGCATGATGAGCTCCATGGGATGATTGCTTCCCGAAACCAATACTCCCAAGAGCTTAGGGCTTGTTTAGAGACTTGGTGTGACTGGTATATTTCTCATCCCCACCCTCATTCTTCTCCCCTTCTCCTCCTTTTTAGACCTTCATTTTCTTCCCCATTGATTTTTATGTCCTTACATTGCGACAATATTTTGTCTAAGCATGGGGGAGATATGTGTGAATATGTGTATGTGATGTGGATGTGTGAGTAGTTTGCATTTTATAGGTCATGCATTTAGGAGTAGTTTGCATTTTTAGTTGATCGTTTCATTTTCTTTCTATTTTTGGGTTTCTTTTCTTAATTCTAGCTTTATTTGGGTATTTTTAATTTTTAATTGCATTTTAGAGTTAAACTAAAAAACCCAAAAAAAAACCCAAAAAAAAGAGCATACGAAAAAAAAGGAAAAATGTAATAAAATCTTCCAATGATGAGTCTTAGACTAAGTAGTTTTCTTTGGCTTATTTTGACCCTTTTTATTATGCCTATTTGTGAATAAAATGTTTGATTATAAGTTTCTTAAATGTGCTTTATGTTTTGTCCATCATTTTGACAACAATTCGATTACTCACTGATTCTTTACATGAATATTTAGCACGTGTGGTCTAATGAGCTAGTTGAGCTTTAGTAGTGGTCCTGTGAGACTTTGAGCCTTATTTGGACTAGTTCATTATTTTAGTCTCATATTCTTTTCCATGCGTGGCTCTTCCTAGATTTCAAATCTCTAGAATTTGCTTTGACTCTAGTTTAAGATCACATTTAGCATACATGTTTAGACAATATGATTGAGGGATTCTTTGAATTTATGAGCTACATCGACTGAATAGTCACCCTTATTATATATGATTTATCCCTTGCTACCCCTTTTGAGCCTTGACCTTTTTCTTCATGCAAACGTATAATAATGAACGTTGGCCAAATACATATCCTACCTTTTTAGGCGAGACTATTGAGTTTCAATAGTGATTGGGACTGGTTTGAGGATAATGACAATGTCGTTTGGTGTGGTTTGTTTGTGTCCAACAAGGGATTCATACGATATTTCCCTTAGTATTATTTTAGTTTGAATTTTGTGAGTTCTTAGAAAAAGTGTTGAAAAGTGCACAATTTCTCTTGCCATAATCCTTCTCTAAAAAAATGGATGAAAAAAAAGCGCAAAATCAAAAGAAAGAAGAAAAAGAAAAAGAATGTTGAAAGAAAAAAAGAGAAGCAAAATAACACAAGAATTTGGGATAGATTTCATATTACATATGCTTCAACACTTTTTCGCATAATCGACCAACTAGGGGTACTTTTGTGTATTTGAGATGTATTGGTGTTTGGCGTGAGGGGTATTTTTGTGAAAAGTTGGGTGAAGATGATTTATACTCATAGTATTTGGCTTTGAGCTCCACAAATCCCAACATATTTGTTCCCCTCTTACCTTTACCAACAGCCTCATTACAACCCTATCAAAGTCCTCATTATTGCCTAGCATGTATTGCACTTTAGTGAGGGCAAATTTGAGAGTCTTGTCAAGTTTATGGTGGATTTTATACTTTGGAATGAGTGATTCATCCCTAAAGTGAGGGCATACTGGTTCTTTTAGCTCTACCTGTTGTACGTGCCAATATTATTGCTTAAGTTGATTTGGGTGATCGATTCAACGTTTGATGTAATGATAGTTGTTCTTATTTTGAAAACTTCATTCTCTCATCTGTTTTGCAATGTTTTTTGTCTCTTTTGGGCTAGCTTCTTGGGTCGGTTAGGCTATTGACGTTGCTACTTATGTTTAGTTGAGGAGGTTATTCATTATAGTTTTAGTTTTCATAGTTGCTTGGGGACAAGTAACGGTTCAAGCATATAGGAGTTTGATAAATGCTTAGAGTAAACTTCATTTTAGGGTCATTTTGCTGCATTTTTAGGGAAAATTATGAACTTAATATTATAATCTATACTCCTTTTCCCATGTTGCACTTGGGTATGGTTCTTTTCTATGCTTTGCAAGTATTTTAATCTTTTTGCCTTTGCTCTGACCCCAATTGAGTATGTTTTGAATCCCCACGAATGCCCAAGCCACCATGCCCATGGACAAGACAAAAGAGCCAGAGAATTTTGAGACAGACCCAACCATGGACCCTCCGTGGGGAAGGCCACGGTCTGTGGTAAGCTTGAGAATGCTTGCCTCTTCGTCTTCCTTCATCTTGTGGCTGAGGATGGCCAAGCTCATGCTTAAGTAGGGTTTTTCAGCTGCAAAAGAGGGAGAACCAAGACATATATCACTCATTTTTATCTCACTTTTATCATTAGTTTTAGGAATTTTTCAGGTTTTCTTTAGAGTAAGAGAGGGAATTGGACTGGAAGATTGGCATTTTGAGGCATGGAGATTGGGAAGCCATTGAAGACTACCATAGTTGCGAAGCTTTCTTTCCCTTTTAATCTCTTCTTAAACTTTTGTTTAGATGTTGTTAACTTCAATTATGTAGGAGTAGTTATACTTAATCTAGGGGCTTGTTAGCCAATTGATGTTGGATATCTAATTTTCAATATTTGTGTTTTATCAAAACTGATTTGATTAAATTCTATCTTGTGGATGAATTGTTGCGAGTAAATTTTGGCCAAATTTGCTTGCATATACCAGGTAGTTGAGTGAAGTACTGTAAGGAGAAACTCACTATTAGAAAAACACGTTAGAACTTAATTTAACAACTTCTTGAAAGAGAATTGTTTGTTTAGAGGAAATCCTAGCACTCAAAAATCTATAATCAAGACTAAAAAATGGACATTTGAAAGAATGTTAATTGGATTAGTTTAGGCAATTCAGTTTGTCTTGAAAGAAAAGATTGAATCCTTAGTTTGATTGTGCCGCTTTGAATCATCCAATTCTAGGTAAAGTGCATATTTAAATTCAATGATCCAACTCTTTACTAACTAAAACAATTCCGTAAATGCGTTTAATTTGATTGAATTTCCAATAGTTAAATAGTGATAGTTGAGATAACCCATTAAAAATTTGGTTGCTTAGCCTTTTATAGTAGGTTAAAACTTAGTAGATTGCATTTGGTCTCTGTGGGTTCGATATTAAAACTATACTACAACACCCGTGCGCTTGCGGTAGTGTCATTATGTAATGTGGTTGACTCAGCAGTAACGAAGCCTTCAATATCGAGTATACCAATAGTGTGTCAATGTCTAGATGTTTTCCCCGAAGAAATCATTGGCATGCCCCCACCTACGGAATTTCTGTATTAACTTAGCCCTAGGAGCTACTCCAATTTCTAAGGCCCCGTATAGAATGACCCTAACAGAGCTTAAAAAGCTTATGACTTTGAGGAACTCTTAGAATAGGGGTATATTAAGCCAAGTACCTCACCTTGGGGAGCACCGGTACTATTAGTGAAGAAGAAGGATGGAACCTTGCTATTGTGTATAGAATAGGGAGTTGAATAAAATCACCATCAAAAATCACTATCTACTACACCGAATTGATGACCTCCTTCATCCACTACGGGGAGCTGCAACATTATCGAAGGTAGACTTTAGATTTGGTTGCCACCAACTTCAAATCCGAGAGTAGGATATACCAAAAATTGCTTTTCATACCCAATATGAGCACTTTGAATTTGTAGTGGATGCCCTTTGGAATCACCAATGCACTACTGACCTTTATGGATCTAATGAATTGGGTCCTTAAACTGTATTTAGATCTGTTTGTGGTAGTGTTGATTAACGACATACTGGTGCACTCAAGAAATCCATATGAACATGCTCAACATTTAAGGACTACCCTTGAGGTTTTAAGGAAAAATGACCTCCATGCTAAATTGAAGAAGTGCACGTTTTCGATAGAGAAGGTAGTTTTCTTGGGTCATATGGTGCCTAAGGAGGGAGTATCAGTAGACCCACAAAAGATCGAAGCAATTATCAAGTGGCCTAGACTAAAAAAATGCTACAAAGGTGCAAAGTTTCCAATAGCTAGCGTAGTACTATCGGAGATTGGTTTAAGACTTCTCAAAGATAGCAATGCCTCTCACTAATTTGACTAGGAAAATGGTGAAATATGAGTGGACAAGAAGATATGAGCAATCATTCCAAGAACTTAAGAAAAGACTCACATCTGCACCCATATTGACGTTGCCATTCTGAACTGAAGGGTTTGTGGTATATAGTGATGCCTTTCACAATGGGTTGCAGTGTGTATTAATGCAAAATGGACGGGTTATATCAAACACATCTCGATAATTGAAGACCCATAGAAGAAGTGAGGAACTACCAAACTGACGACCTAGAGCTAGGAACGGTACTTTTTGCTCTCAAAATTTGGAGCCATTACTTGTATGGACTGCACTGTGGGATCTTTACTGGTCATCAAAGTCTCAAGTACCTATTCTCTTAAAAGGAATCAAACTTGAGGTAGACAAGATGGTTGGAATTTCTTAAGGACTACGATGTATACTTCTAACGTCACCCCGAAAAGGTAAACCTAGTCATCTACTTTGAGCTATGGGTTATACCCTACTCTCCACTAGTTGGTCTCTATATCAACAGAGTTATGTGAGGAGTTTCAGAGGTTAGAGATTAATGTGACAGTGAGAAAAGGGAATTAGTTGCTATTTGCAATGGAAGTGTGACCCACACTTATTGAGGAAGAGCAGGTCAGGAAGTCGGCCCGTAGGTAGTGAGGTTAAAGATGGAAGTGCTAGAAGGCAAAGCACCAGGATTCGTGATCTATGAGGATATGAGCCTAAGGTTCTATAACTGAGTGTGTATCCCTGCAGTGCACACACTTAAAAGGAAGATTCAAGATGAGGGTCACAATACTCCATATTTAGTGCATCTTGGTGGGAATAAGCTGTAAAGGGACCTTAAGTAGATCTTCAGTTAGAGCAACATGAAGCAGGATATAGGGGATTATGTGTCTAAAATGCCTGACAAAGCAACGGTTGAAAGCAGATCATCAATGCCTGTAGGACTCCTACAACCCTTGGAGGTCCAAAGTAGATGTGGGACTCTGTTTCCATGGATTTTCTTATGACCAAGTTTGCACATTTTATCTCCTTGGCAAGCACTTGGACTCTAGATTAACTCACTAGTGCTCACCTAAATGAGGTTATTCGCTTACATGGAATGCCTAGTTCCATAGTTGAATTTTAGCACAGCATTTTACCTTGCTATGGATTGACTGAGTAAGCATATCATCTAGACACTAGATGATATGCTATGAGCTTGCGTTTTGGACTTCAAGAGGGCATGGGATGAGCAATTGACACAGATCGAGTTCTCGTACAACAATAGCTACCCCCCCCCCAACATAAGAATGTCTCTATTTGAAGCTTTGTATGGTAGAAGATGCAGAACTCTCTTATGCTAGTAGAAGATCAACGACGCACTTACTATGGGACCTGAGCTCATCCAAGCTACCATACAGAAGATACGCGTGATCCAAGAAAGCATGAAGGCAGCCCAGAGCCATCAGAAGAGCTATGCAAACCAGCGACAAAGACACTTAGAGTACGAGGCTGGAGACCAAGTCTTCTTACGATTCTCACCCATAAAGGGTGTCATGTGGTTCAGGTAATCAGGTAAGCTCACCCTGAGGTATATTGGTGCTTAATCCATAATTGAGCGTGTTGGATGAGTATTATATTAACTATAACTACTAGATGAACTGTTTAGAGTTCACAATGTGTTTCATGTGTATCAACTACGTAAGTACATTCCTGACTGAACTCAAGTGATCAAGCTGAAACCCCTATAACTTAGAAAAGACTTAACTTACAAGGAGCAACCGGTTGAGATTTTGGATCACCGACAGAAGTAGCTTCCCAATAAAGTAGTTCCACTTGTGAAAGTCCTCTGGGCTAACCACACCACAGCTGAGATAACATAGGAACCGAAAGAAGGAATAAGATCTAAATACCCTCATTTGTACAGGGACCAAGTATCAGTGTGTTTTAGGGATGAAACTTCTTTTAAGAGTAGTGGGATGTAAAACCCCTGAAATTTAGATGCTTTTCTATTGAGTTGTTTGTGGAGTTTTGAGAACGAAACTTCTTTTAAGGGGGGTAGAATGCATAACCCCGAAAATTTATATTTATAATACTCGAAGAAGGATTAAGATGATCCTTGGTCGCTTGAGCTCGTAGGTAATATTTTAGAACAGATTTCATTTAGTTAGAATTTCATACAGAGCCTATCTTTCATTTTGCGCCCAATCCAGGCTTCTGATGAAGAATTAATAATTTCAAATTTAAATTGAAATTATTAATTTACAAAACAAAATTTTGGAATTTTGAAATATAAATTTTAGAAATTAATAATTCAGATTTTATTAATTAGAGTTTTCTCTCAAAAGTTCAAATTTTCATGATTTTATTAAGGAGGTATTTTATGGTTGGATATTTAAAAAAATTCGTCTAATATTTAGACCAGTTTGTGGTGGTGTATACTGACGACATACTATTGTACTTAAAAAATATAGAGGAGCATGCTCAACATTTAAGAACTGCCTTTCTGGTTTTTTAATGAAAAATGAACTCTATGCGAAGTTGAAGAGGTGCGAGTTTGGCTAGAGGAAGTAGTTTTTTAGGTCATATGGTGTCTGAGGAGGGAGTGTCAGTAGACCCGCAAAAGACAAAGACAATAATTGAGTCCCATGCACCGAAAAATGCTACAGAGTGAGAAGTTTTCTAGGGATAGTGGCGTATTATTGGAGATTTGTTCAAGATTTCTCAAAGATAGCAATGTCGCTCACCAATCTGACTAGGAAAATGATGAAATATGAGTGGACAAGAAGATATGAGCAATCATTCCAAGAACTTAAGAAGAGCCTCACATCTGTACCTACATTGGCATTGTCATCCAGAACTGAAGGGTTTGTGGTATATAGTGACGCCTCTCACAATGGGTTAGGGTGTGTATTAATGCAAAATGGATGGGTTATAGCATATGCTTCTCGATAATTGAAGACCCACAAGAGGAACTGCGTAACTCATGACCCATAACTAGCAGCGGCAGTCTTTGCTCTTAAACTTTGGAGGCATTACTTGTATGGAGCGTACTATGAGATCTAAACTAACCATCAAAGTCGCAAGTACCTATTCTCTTAAAAGGACTTGAGCTTGAGGTAGTCAAGATGGATGGAATCTCTCAAGGACTATGATGTATGCTTCCAATATCACCCCGAAGAGGCAAACATAGTCGCCGATGCTTTGAGCCAGAGACCACACCCTACTCTCAAGCATTTTCTCTCTATACCAACAGAGTTCTGTGAGGAGTTTAAGACGTTAGAGATTAATGTGCTAGTGAGGAATCAGAAGGCTTTGCTATTTATAATAGAAGTGTGACCTACACTGATTGAGGAGATTTGAGTTGCTTAGGAAGTGGACCCGTAGTTAGTGAGGTTAAAGATAGAAGTGCTAGAAGATAAAGCACCAAGATTCGTGATCTATGAGGATGAGAGGCTAGGGTTCTATAACCGAGCATGTATCCTTATAGTGAATGCACTTAAAAGAAATATTCTGGATAAGGGTCACAATACTCCACATTCGGTGCATCCTAGTAGGAATAAACTATACAAGGACCTCAAGTAGACCATCTCATGGAACAACATAATGCAAGAAGTAGTAGATTATACATCTAAATACCTGACACGCCAACTGGTGAAAGCAGAGCATCAATGCCCTGTAGAACTCTTACAACCCTTGGAGGTCACATATTGGAAATGGGACTCTATTTCTATGGATTTTGTGATGGAGCTACCAAAAACAAGGGTAAAAAATAACACTATTTGGGTGATTGTCGATAGGTTGACAAAGTCTGCATATTTTGTCGCCTTTGTAAGCACCTGCACTCTGGATCAACTCGCTCATGCTTACCTAAATGATCTTGTTCACTTATATGCGGCACCTAGCTCCAGAGTTTTTGATTAAGACACGAGGTTACAAGAGGGATTTTGGCAAAAACTACAAGAGACATTCGGGACCAAGCTGAATTTTAGTATGAAATTTCACCCTGTTGCAGATGAACATACAGTGTGTACCATCTAGACACTAGAGGATATGCTGCTAGCTTGCATTTTGGACTTCATGAATACCTGGGATGAGCAATTGGCACTTGTTAAATTCTCGTACAACAATAGCAACCACTTCAAGATAAGAATGTCTCTATTTGAAGCATTGTATGGTAGAAGATCTAGAACTCTCTTATGTTGGTAGAAGACTCACTACTAAACCTGAACTCATCCAGGCTACCACACAGAAGATTCGAGTGACACAAGAAAGGATGAAGGCAGCCAAGAGCTGCTGGAAGAGCTATGCAGACAAGTGGCGAAGACCCTTGGACTTCAAGGTTAGAGACCAAGTCTTCTCATGAGTCTCACCCACAAAGGGCGTCATGCAGTTCTGGCAATCGGGCAAGCTCACCCTGAGGTATATCGATCCTTGCTCCATCATTGAGCGCATCAGAGGAGTAGTATATCAACTATAACTTCCAGAGGAACCTTCTAGAGTTCACAGTGTGTTTCATGGGTCCCAACTACGAGTACATTCCTGGCCCGACTCATGTGATTGAGCTGAACCCATATAACGTTGAGAAGACATAGCTTATGAGAAGCAACCGATCGAGATTTTAGGCCGCAAAGAAATGTCAGTTTCGCAACAAAGTAGTTCCATTTGTGAAAGTCCTGTGGGATAACCACACCACAGCTAAGGCATCATGAGAACCAAAAGAAGGAATGCGATCTAAATACCCTCATCTGTTCACGGGACTAGGTATGAGTAAGTTTTAGGGACGAAACTTCTTTTAAGATGGGCGAAATGTAAAACCCTGAAAAAATTGATGTTTTCTGATTGAGTTGTTTGTGAACTTTCGAGGACGAAACTTCTTCTAAGGAGGGTAGAATGTAAAGCCCCGTACATTCATATTTATAATCCTCAAAGAAGGGTTAAGACAATGGCCCTAGTTGCTTGAGCTCGTAGCTAATATTTTAGAGCAGACCTTTATTTAGTTAGAATTTCGAACTAAGTCCATCTTTCATTTTGTCCTCAATCCAAGCTTTTGATGAAGAATTTTTAATTTCAAATTTAAATTCAAATTACTAACTTATAAAACAAAATTTTGGACTTTTGAAATATAAATATTATTTAAGAAATTAAATTTTATTAATGAGAGTTTTTCTCTCAAAAGTTCAAATTTTGAAGATTTTAATTGGGAGGTATTTTGTGATTGAATATTTTTTTAAAAAATTCTCTAATATTCAAAACTTTCAACCTTAGCTATATACCTTTTTTCCCCCTCTTTCAGCATGCAGCCTTGGACTAAAAAATAAATAAATTAGAAACCATCAACTCTCATCTCACTTCTCTATCACTCCCCATAACCCTAACACCTACTCTCCCTCTCCCTTCTACCCCACCACCACCAGCAGCCATCCCCCGCCACCACCACCAGGTTGCCGCCCACAAAACCCATTATGCCTCCTTGATTTTTGGATGGGAATGTTTTTGGTTTTTTTGAGTTTAAAATCTTTATGCTCTTAAAGAATTGATTTTTTCAACTAATTAACGCAGTTTCTAAACTCTAAAAACTTCTTTTTCACGTTGAAATATGATTCTTAGATTTTAGGGTGGTTTGAAAGCATACAAACAAGCATCTCACCTCTCACTCTCATATTCAAGGTAAACAGGAAACTTTCTCCTCAAAACCTCTCTTGAAGAGGGGCTTTGATAGGTTTCATTAATTTTATAGTTGGTACTAACGATTAGGAGTAGTGTTAGATCGATTTCAGCGAACTTGGTTGTATGAAAAATGTGATTTCATGCATGGGATTTAGGGGTTAGTCAATACTAGAAACTGACCCTGCAATGCACCGAGACTGCTTTTATGTGCTATCCCAAAAGTCTTGAAAGCATTCATAAATTTATATCTAGGAGTTCATTTTCAAGGGAATTTTGAATCGTGAATTTTAGACTTAAAATGAAGGAGAAATAAATTCTCTCCCGGGATTGCGCACGTCTCGACTGAAACCGACTATATAGAAAAAAGTGACATTTTGAGTCAGTTTTTGTGGATTATTGGGAATGTCCATCAAACAAAAGTTTTAGTGGTCAAAAATACCTTTCAATATTGTGCTTAAAGACTTGCATGTAAGTTCTTTAGGTGAAGATATGGTTTTTTTAAGTTAGGGAAGAGCCCTGACCTAAAGCCCGAATAGGTTGAAGTTTATTATTTGTTTTTCTTAAGTATTTAAGCTTATAAAGTGGCATGAGTTTATAAAAATCAGAACCTAGGCGTGTTGTTCCTACTCAAGTGGTCCTAGAGGCATGGTTGACTTTTAGGTTGAAAATAAGTAGTTTTGGGTGTAAGAATTCACTTGGGTTCGTCCATTTTGTGACGCTTTAATTTTATCGTTTAGGCCCAATACTCTAGTTTGAGTTCAAGCTAGGTACCTACACTTCTTCGAAGTAATGTCCTTACTCCCCTTGTTTGCTCTTTTAAAATGATTTTGGATGTTTATGAATTCTTATGTGACATTGTCTACCAAGGGGACCTTACGCATAAAACGAGAACTGCAACTTGCAATTTTATGATTGTCGAAATATGGAATATTGTGTTGTGATTGAATATTTTATTTAAGTAGTTTATGTTTAAATGGTTTTGCTAAGTTAATAGAAGGTTGTTTCAGGTGGGTTGGGCTTTGGGGAATCCAAACATAATTATTCACAATATATTAAATCCTAAAGTGAAAGACTAATGCGAGTTTGGGGTGCCTCCTGAGATTAGGGTAGGTTTATATTGGCGGATTATTAGCGATCCATATCTTTTGGAGATATATTTAGCTTTCTTGTGTAATTTGCTTGTACTAAATTAGGGTATTGCCTTAATTCTTGCACTTTCCACTTTCTAGCAATTGCCATATTTGTGTACAATTGTGTATATATATACTCTTCTCAATAAAACGAGGCAGTGAGGAGAGCACCTAGATTGAATTCTCTACCAGCTCAAAATCTTTATGGTATCAGAGCCCATGCTGAATTTGTAATCGTGAGTGGAGAAGACAAAAACAACAAAAACAATTCATCACCCAGTTTCAATATGAATGATCCCCAGCCTCCATACTACTTATGCAGTGCAGATCATCCCGGTAATATTATCTCAACCATAAATCTCAATGGTGACAATTATGCAAACTGGAGTAAAATTGTGACGAACGCTTTAAAATCCAAGAATAAATTCTATTTTGTTGATGGATCGTTAGCAAAGCCAGAAAACAACACAGAAGTTCATGCCTGGGAAAAATGCAACTCAATGGTTATTGCATGGTTGTACAACGTAATAGATAAAACCTTACATGGCTCGGTTGCATACGCCGAGAGGGCAAGCGAGATTTGGATAGATTTGAAGAAACATTACTCACAAGGTAACGAAATTAGAGTGCATCAACTCAAAAGAGAAATCACTCTTGAAACACAGGACAACATGAATGTCACTGAATATTTCACCAAACTTAAGACATTGTGGGATGAGTTAGGAGCCTACCAATAAATCCCAATTTGCAGTTGCTCAAAGGATTTTAGCTTGAGTAAATTTCAAGAGAGGGAGAAGGTTCATCAGTTTCTTCTGGGTTTAGATTCAAACCAATTTGGGACAGTCAGATCTAATATTCTGGCTATGGAGCCCTTGTCCAACTTGAATAAGGTGTACTCCATGGTCTTGAGAGAAGAAAGACAACAGAAGGTGAGTAGAGTGCTAGACAATCGTGCAATCGTGGAAGCGGCAGCCTTCAAAGCACTAGCCACTGGCAGATCCAGGCTACAGACTCGCCCAAAGTGCGGTCATTGCCAAAAGCTCGGACATGAACAACACCAGTGTTATGAACTCATCGGTTATCCACCCGGTTGGCAGCAACGGCGAACGAATCGAACGCAGACCGGCTGGTAGCAAGGACCAAATCACGTGACGATGGCTGGAAAAAAGGGGGAGGCGAAGGTCGGCGAAGGGATTACAGAGGGTCACCGAGGCATGGTCATCTCTGGAGAAAGATTTGGCACTAGTAACGAGGTGGAGAGGCTTGCAGGTTTTACTCAAGCACAAATTGACTCCTTGTATGCTATTTTTAAACAAATGGAGAGTCAAGAAAGACTAAGCGGTAAGGGCAAAACCTTTACATCTCTTGAGTAGATTTTGGACTCCGGGGCATCTTTTCATATGACTTCCAATAGTGTTGTTGTTAATGACCTTCATGATTTGCAGCAAGTAATATATATATTGATACCCAACGATATTGTGGTGAAAGTCAAACGAGCAGGGATGGTTAATCTTGGGCACGGTTTTGTTCTGAAAAATGTGCTCTCCTCACCAGAATTCTAACGCAATCTTATTTCTGTCCAGCAACTCACTTCTAATAAGAATTGTATTATTACTTATGGTTCTCATTGTTGCCTTATTCAGGACCTCACCTCGAAGATGCTGATTGGAGCAAGTAAACAGAGGAATGGGGTGTATTATCTCAAGTTTGGTGAGGGAGGAAAAGCATTTGCGGCAACCAGTATTAAAGATTACAACCTTTGGCACCAATGTCTGGGTCATCCTTTTTTGGGTAGCTTGTCTTCTTTATCGACTATTTTTGGTTTCAAGTTAAATAAGAACTCAGATGAATGTTGTGATATTTTCCATCGTGCTAAACAAACACGGAGTCCGTTTGCTCTTAGTAATACAAAAGCACAACAACTTTTTTCGTTAATACACTGTGATTTATGGGGACCATATCACACACGCAGTCTCAGTGGTTGTTGCTATTTTCTGTGTATTGTGGACGATTATAGTCATGGTGTTTGGGTATATTTGCTAAAAGATAAGACAGAAACTTATGATAAATTAATTGGTTTTTGCACTATGGTCAAAACCCAGTTTGACAAGCCAGTTCAAAGGGTGCGTAGTGATAACGGGATTGAATTTACTAAAGGCCCATTACCAGTATTCTATCTAAAACATGGAATCTTGCATGAGACTTCTTGTGTTGACACACCACAACAAAATGGTCGTGTGGAACGAAAAAATCGACACATTCTTAATGTGGGTACGGCCTTACGATTCCAGGCTTCTCTTCCTTTAAAACTTTGGGGCGAGTGTGTTTTACCGGCTGCATACCTTATCAACCAAACCCCGACAAAATTACTTAATTTAAACACACCTTACGAAATGCTATTTGGAGTTGGGCCCAACTACAGTCACTTACAGGTTTTTGGATGTCTATGTTATGTGCATAATCATGACAAGTCTTGAGATAAATTTGATTCGAGGGCCATCAAATGTTTGTTTTTGGGTTATCCTCAAGGTAAAAAGGGGTGGTTGTTATATAATTTAGAGACCAAAAAATTGTTGGTGTCTCGGGATGTTCGTTTCTATGAAGCCCTGTTTCCATACGCAAAACCAAACTCTCAAGTACCTGATCCAACGCCTCTTCAACCTAACATGTCTATTTCTCACATGGATGACATGGATCATGTTGGAGATGACTCCCCTGTTTCGATTGGCTTGGGCTTGGAAAGGGCGGTCCAATCACATACTGCAACACAGGAGCAACCTGGCGCTGATGTCTCCTCAAGCCCGCTTGCCACAAGACGGTCATTGGATACCTCGGCCCAGGAAGCAGGTCCTGCCCGCATGGATCAGTAGGCTACGGCAGGCCCAAGCCAGGAACATCTTGCTGAAGAAATGGGTAATGCCGCAGAAACAGCACATGTGTTCACTCAGCCCCACCGAGCAAGAAGACCTCCCGCACATCTCAAGGACTATATTTGTCATGCTTTTGTTCACCCCACCTCCTCATCGCTCCATGACAGCTCTTCGGGTACGTCTCATCCGCTTTCTCATTTTCTTTCTTATGATCGGTTCTCACCTAAGTATCGTGGTTTTTTGGCTGCTATAACTACTAATGATCAGCCAAGGACTTTCCCCCAAGCTATTTGTGATCCGAAGTGGCGCGATGCCATGGCAATTGAAATTGCTGCTCCAGAGGACAATAAAACATGGGAGTTTGCTATTTTGCCTCCGAACAAAAAGGCACTTGGATGCAAATGCATGTACAAGATCAAGTACCATGCAGATGGTTCTATTGAACGGCATAAAGCGCGTTTGGTGGTTTTGGGCAATAACCAAGTCGAAGGTGAGGACTTTCATGAAACCTCTGCACCGGTAGCGAGGATGACCACTGTCCATTGCTTACTGACTGTTGCTGCCTCTCAAGGGTGGGAGCTCCACCAAATGGATGTACATAATGCATTTTTGCATGGAGATCTACATGAAGACATTTATATGAAACCTCCACCGGGCTTTCATCCTCCTCAACCAAATATGGTGTACAAATTAAAGAAGTCTTTGTATGGGCTTCGCCAAGCACCTCGCTAGTGGTACTTCAAGCTAGCTTCGGCTTTACTTCGATATGGGTTTGTTCAATCACCTTTGGACCATTCCTTGTTTATCTATCGAAGGGATGGTATCTTCTTGGCTCTACTTGTCTATGTTGACGATCTAGTCCTTGCTGGTAATAATCATGCTCATTGTGCTAAGTTCAAGACCTACTTACAAACATGCTTTAAACTCAAAGATTTGGGTTCCCTGAAATATTTTCTAGGCATTGAAGTAGCACGGTCCCACGAAGGGCTATTTTTATGCCAACAAAAATATACGCTTGACATTCTTAGTGAAACCGAGATGCTTGGTGCTAAACCATGTCGCTGTCCTATGGAACAAAATCTTAAGTTGTCAAATGATTCAGGTGCACCTTTACTTGATGCCTCACCATATCGTCGTCATATTGGGCGCTTGCTTTACCTAACTATTACCAGAATAGATATTATGTATTTTGTTCATATCCTCAGTCAGTTTCTACAAGATCCTCGCCAAGGCCATTGGGATGCTACTTTGTGCATTCTACGCTACTTAAAATCCTCTCTGGGGCAAGGGATTTTGCTACCAGCTCAATTCCCTTGACCTACATGTTTATTGTGACTGAGATTGGGCCAGCTGTCCAATGACTCACCGATCTATCACTGGTTATCTTGTTACATTGGGACAGGCACCTGTTGCTTGGAAGACTAAGAAACAGGTTACTGTCTCTAGGTCATCTGCTGAAGCTGAATATCGTGCAATGGCCAATGCCACGAGTGAACTTGTTTGGATCCGCCAGCTGCTTATGTATTTGGGCCCTCCCGTATCTTCAGCTCACTTGTATTGTGACAATCAAGCTGCCTTACATATCGTCAACAACCTAGTCTTCCGCGAACGGACCAAGCATATCGAGGTTGATTGTTATTTCGTTCGCGAACGTATTCTTTCTGGCGTACTCACTCCTCAATAGACTCCTACTCATGACCAGCTCGCCGGCATTTTTACCAAAGCCCTTAGTCAGTCTCAGTTCCATTATCTACTAGGCAAGTTGGGCATTTCTCATTTGCACGCTCCAACTTGAGGGGGAGTATTCGCGGATTATTAGCAGATCCATATCTTTTGGAGATATATTTAGCTTCCTTGTGTAATTTGCTTGTACTACATTAAGGTATTGGCTTAATTCTTGCACTTTCCACTTTCCAGCCTTGCTCAGTGGAAGGCAATAAGACTCTCTGGTGGGGTCGCTAGCCAAGGATAAATTACTTGTTTCGATTTTAGATAATGGTGATTGTTTGAAGTAGAAGATCTGGAATTGGTTGGGAATCAGTCTTTTCAAACTGTTTGAATATTTCCCTCTCATCCCTAAATGTTTGAAATGAATTTAACTAAGTCTTTTACGGTTAGCGATAGACATCATTAAGCTCCGACTCACTGTTTGAAATGTTTTGATTTCAAGTATTGATGTGTTGCACGGGGATGGGTTATAAGCAAGGCCGCACACATGTTTATTTTAAATTTCATTTGCATCGAATAATGTTGAAGTTGTAGTTGACTAAGTTGACACTTGATTTTGAACTTTGACTTTGGTTTATACATTGGTTGTTTCAATTAATTACCTTTTGCCTTGTATTCCATTGTGAAATACGGTAGTAACACCCACTAGGTTATTTCCACTACGTTAAATAAGCAAAATATTAGCA
>JACYFF010010365.1:89533196-89594393 GCA_017589665.1 Selenicereus undatus | reverse complement strand
ATATATATATATATATATATATATATATATATATATATATACATCAGATGCGAAGCAAACCATTAGGCCTAACCTCCTCATCAACATCAAGGCTCGGATTCAACTTGGGCCTTTAAACACCCATGAGGATGGCATCCAAGTACTTGGCTCTCCAAAGTCCTTGTAGGTTTGGGAGCCTTGAGTGGTCCCAAAGTAAGCTTAGGCAAGGTGGCATGGCACTTAGTAGCCTAAATAAGGAGTCTAGCTATTTTATCTCCAAGTCACCCTATTTTATTTTGCTTCCTTGTTCTGGGCAGAACGTATATCCTGACTTCTAGCTCATTTTTTGCTAAGTAAGTGAGCTCCGTTTTGGGTGAATTTTGCATGAATGGATAGCCCCAGATGTCTATTTTCCAACAAGGCCAAGATCATCGTCAGAGTCCAAGAATCGAGCAGGTTATGGGGTTTGAGCCGAGCCATGGTCAGTGCAGGTTTGGAGGTGCACGTTTTTACTTAAGGATTTATTTGGGTCATCAAATGGGAGAATTAAGGATTCAATTTTGGTGTGTAGCTGATAGACTCTTCTATAAAGCTCCCATTGAAATCCCCACCTTAATATCCTCCTCTTGAATAGGTGAATGACATCACCAATGGGAAGGAATGTGTAGCCAAATTCCAGCACACTATTATCCCCTAGTGGTCCCCCTTTAATTGTACAATTTGGTTGAATATCATTGGAAAAAATCCTTGTAATGCTATTGGCTAGTACTAAGTTTGGAGTAGGGGGTATCTTGCTATTGAATTCCCCATCTCTTGTATTACATTCATCTTTGATGATTATGAATGAATTCTTCTTCAAACTCTTCTTTTCTAGTTTCTTCCTCTATAGCTTGGATCTCTTCCACCCCTCTAATAGAGAGGTACTTCGATTAAGACAATCCGCTTGGAAGTGTCCATAACCATGGCATTTGAATTACTTCTTTCTCTCCTACCTCTTGGAGGTTCAATAGCAATCCTTTTACCCTTATCTAAGGCCTTGATATGTGGAGAAGTTTTACCCTTGTTGTAGGAAGGGAAACTCCTTGGTGTGCTTTAGGGCCGATGAGGGGAAGACATTGCGAAGGGCTTTCTACCCTTAAGTTGTTTCTCGATCTTAATGGCTAGGTGGCAAACGTCATTGAAGGACGAGTAGGGTTGAGGTTCCACCTTATGAGCTATGCTAGGAGAAAGTTATTTGCTGAACCTAGCAATAGTGAGCTCGTTGTCTTCATTCAAGCCAACTCTTATATGGAGTTGCTCAAATTCCTGAATGTATTCCTCCACTCAGAGATTTTCTTGGCTAAGGGTGGTAATCTTGAAATAGAGCTCTTGCTTGTATGAGGGAGGTAAGAACCTCTTCTCCATGTGTTTCTTGAGTTTAGACCAAGTCCTGATCTTAGACTTAGTTTCCCTTGCTCTATTCTTCTTCACAATCTCATACGTCCAGGAAGCATACCCCTTTAACTTGAGAATAACCAACTTGAAGGCCTTTTCATCATTGTACTCCTTGTGTTCAATGATCCTCTCAACAGCTTGCACCGAATCAATGTAGTTTTCCGGTTTGAGGTTGCCATCAAACTCCGGTGCCTCAATCTTGCGGTCACTAAGATTATCTATAGGATGACCTCTACCCCAATTACCTCTATCCTCATGGTCCTCATGAGAAGATGAGTAGGCAATGTCAATGGAGTTCACATCAAGCTCCCTAGGTTGGGGACCTCGTCGTTCGGATCCCTTTACTTGCTCTAGCTCCATGGTGAGATTTCTTACTTGTTCTTAAAGGTCAATTATGGCCTTGTCTCTCCTCATTTCATGGGCTAACTCTAGAGAGATGCCTTTAGGTTGAGAAGGTTCTACATCATTGGACATGGTTGAAGGTAGACAAGAGAAGGAAGAAGATTAAGTGTTTGACAAAAAGGTGGTGGGTCGCGCCAGAGGAAGCACTGGCTAAAATAGGGGGCACAGTCGTAATAAGCAACACGAGCTAGTCGTGCCAAATCACTGGAGAAAAATTTTCTGGGCAATAGAGTGGCACGGTCATGCTAGGGGGCACGGCCAGGCGGTGCCAAATTTCTAGTTTGGCGCGACTTTTTGGTGGAGTTTTTGGGTTGTGTTTTGGTTGGAGATTGTGCTTCGGCTATTTTTGGGGTTCTTTGTGGACCAAAAAAGGAGTTTTGTGAAGAAATCAAATGTGGGTTTTTAGGGTTTTGCACTGAAAAGAAAGCATGAAAGAGTGCTTGGGCTCTTTGAGGAGAATAAGAGAAGAAGGTCAAGTAGAGAGCACCCAAATCTCAAAATAAAAAAGCAAGAACTCAAACAATGAATTCCAATCATAAAGTGAGAGTATTTGATGCTTACCCTTGAAGGATCCTTGTGCTCTGATACCAACTGCAGCGGATCTAGAAGAAGAAAACCATTTGGCCAAATAAAGGCTTAATCATCCAATGAAGACCAATAAGATGAACACCTCTAGAACACCCAAATGGAGGAGATCCCAAATTAAGAGAAAACTCTTTGATTCTTGGAAGAACACAAAGATAAACAACCCATCAATTAATCCCCTATAGCCTAAGTACCAAGGATTAATATAAAGGGATTACTCTAAATCACCACTCTAATAAGAGATACAGATTAAGAGATTTTGATAGAGAAAATAGCTTCTAGCCTTTTCATTCATTCATAATCAACAAAGTTGAACATAATACAAGATATAGGGAATTAAATAGCAAGATACCCCTTGCCCCAAGCTTAGTTCTAGCCAATAGCATATCCTCTCATTGGTAATGTCATTCACCTATCCAAATGGAGGAGATTAAGGTGGAGATTAAGGTGGAGATTTTTATGGCAGCCTTTTAGAAGAGTCTATCAGCTAAGCACCTTGCTTGGACCCTAATTCTTCCATTTGATGACCCAAATAACTCCTTGAGTAAAAACGTGCACCTCCAGAGTTGTACTGACCATGGCTCAGTTAAAACCTGATAACTTGCTCAATTCTTAGAATTTGATGATGATCTTGGGCTTGTTGGAAAATAGATATTCGGGCTATCCATACATGAAAATTTCACCCAAAATGGATCCCATTTTCCTAGCCAAAAACGAGCTAGAATTCAAGTCATACGTTCTGCCGAGAACAAGGAAGTAAATAAAAAAACGTGACTTGGAGATAAAATAGCTACACTCCTTATTTAGGCTACTAAGTTCCATGCCACCTTTCCTAAGCTTACTTTGGGGTCCCTCAAGGCTCTCAAACCAACAAAGACTTTGGAGAGCCAAGTACTTGGGTATCACCCTTATAGGTGATTAAAGATCCAAGTTGAATCCAAGCCTTGTTGTTGATAAGGAGGTTAGGCCTCATGGTTTACTCCACATCACTAACATTAAAGGGATTACTAATATGTTTAGTCTCTTATCCTAGCATCTTCGATGAAGGGGAGAATCTTTTCTAAATGATTATGCAAGCTTCATTCTAAGATCCTGGGTCTAGTGTTAAAGATAAGCCTAAGGTGAGCCCATTTAGGTTGACCTAAGGTAACCCCTTTTTTTCTTCTTTTTTTAGAATTTGAAGAAAATCCCTAAATGACCCAAAGGAGTCTTTAAGCTTAGGCTTCTTAACTATTTTTCTAAGATCCATAGCTAGAGTTTCATGCTCATAAAATTTTGTGAACACTTCCTTGAGATGTCCCATTATTGGCTTGCATTTGGGTTTTCCATTATGAGTAATCTGTATGAGCCTGTATCTAAGCATTATCTCTATCATCTTTCCTACCTTGGGTAATAAAGTGAGAGTTTGAAGGGTAGAAAGTCAAAGAGGTGGTTAATGAAAGGGAAAGGTTAATGGTCTTAGGCATACACTGCAGAAATGCCAAGTGAAAAGAGGAGATTCGCTTGGTGCGGTCAAAGGTTTAGGATAGGCTAGAAGGGATAGGGCCAAGATGTTGGATTCAGGCAGCTAGTTTTAGATGAAATTAGGCCTTGCCTTATACTGGGTTCTAAGTTGGATTTGAAAGCTAACCTATGGGACTAAGCTTGATCTAAGTCTATCTCAGATGAATCGTGGACTTATATTGGGCTTAAGCATGACTTTGGTTTGGTTTACTTAGAATGGGCTAGGTTAGATATATAGATGGATCTAAGTGGATTCATGCATGGATCTTAGACCTAGGGAATAGATGTATGATTTATGGACTATGGACTTATACATGAATTAAATATCTAGGTCTTACTTGAACTTATGCATTATGAATATGATGCATGATTGGATGTAACCTAAAATAGACTAGGGCTCTAATGGGCTATTGGACTGCATTATAGACTTTGGTTCTAAATGGACTTATGAGCTATGCATGATGAGGCCAAATGATATATGACCCGCTGGGCCTAGGTAGCTTACAATTGATATGTTCTGACCGACAATGGGCTTTAGACTTTCCTAATCATGTCATTAAGATTTTCATGCTCATGACTTAAAGTGACTTGTATGTAGACTAATGATATTGAACCTCATATTATGGTGCTTGCAAAGACTAGAAACTAGATAATTTCTACTGGTATACTACTAATGTAGAACCAAAGCACTTGGACTCCACCTAATATAAGAGGTCTAAACCTAATCACACCCTTAACTTGGGTCAAACTAATATTTTTCTAACCTGGGCCCCTAGACACATTGATAACTTTATGAACCATAAAACGTCAATGCATTCTCCAGGTAGAGGTTAATTTTGGACAATCCACTAGCATTCACAAAATCATGCATGCACATGAATTCTAACCTAATCGAGAGTTCTAAGTTATAAATGGTTTAGATAAGGCTTACAATAGTTAACTCATGACCTGAATGGTTCGTTCTCAATGGGGAGCATGGAAAGATTAAAATGTTTGGTTGCTTTTTTATAAATCAAGTGGACTAAGGAAAGTGTGCCATAGGCAGGTGAAACAGTCGCCTGCTCAATTGGAAGTTTAATGGACCCACTGAGTGACCAATTATTTTCCCAAGATGGTGGTAACAGGGTTAAACCTAAAGGCATTGTTAGTCCCAACAAGACAGCACCTATAATGCAGGATGCATAATACAAGTGTAACTAAAAGTATTTTCTTATTTGACTTTTGAATCTCACCCTCTATCAAAGTCTCCCAGTGGAGTTGCCACTGGAAGGACCACGACCCTGGGCCTAAGTGTGGTCCCCTATGAATGTTTAGACCCGTTTGCTAGGTGTGCTTTTACATAACTTTTAAATCTGATTTGAATTAAAATAAAAAAACGAGCAGGAAGTCAAACTAGTGTAGGAACATGACAGATTCATGGCCCTTCTGACCCAATACACGGTTAGGTTCATGGCCCATGAATATAGACGAGTTCATGGCCCAGGAATGCAGAGGCCACTATCCATGTTCTGCCTTGGATCGAAAACTAGTTTTCTCCCCTTAATTTTAAGAAAATTAATATGAATAGAGTTACCAGCTAGTTTTGTTAAAAAGCTTACAAAAAATAATTTTTCTTCTTCAACTAACCCTTAAACCAAAGCAACAACCAAAAGGGATTTGGGTCTAGGAAAAGTAGGTTTTTAAAAAGGGGTCCCTGGTATGAGGAGCATCTGACTCTGTTGGCTTCAACTAAGAGATCTAGATTCGGGGGCAAAGATACGACATCAAGATATAGTGCACCCTAATGTTGCCCGTCATCATTGCTAGCCTTTACTAATCAAATCAAAAAGTAAAATTGTTACCTTAAAAGAAGACATGCATGTAGCATATTAAGTACAAGAAAGGAAAATTAAGACATTAATTAGAAAAAAAAGAAAGAAAAGATGATTTACATATTGACAGCAAGCAGCGACTAAATTACCAAAGACTACATCTTTGAAATTAAATAAAGTTAAACAAAAGAAATAAGGAAAGGGAAAAAAGAGGAAGGTAGGTTTGATAGGTTAGCGTCCTCAAGTTACCTGCTTGAGTGCCATAGAGAACCCGAGGATTAAGAATCCCAAGCCTATAATGCTCCTTAAAGTGTTTTGAGGAGAAATTCGAGAAGTTTTGTTGGGTTATGTGAATCTCTCAGTATTATCTATGAGTTTTCAAGGTTCTGGTGCATTTTCAAAGGCTAGGTGAATGGCTGAATTTATGGCAATAGGAAACAAAGGTTTCTTATGGTTTCTCGGGAGTTAGTACCGCACGGTCTCGGGTTTTTCTCTAGTTTGATTCAGTGGCTAGAGTTTCTAGAAGATAGGTCATAAATGAGGAGTCGGGTCGGGTTGACTAGGTAGAAACTGATATGTGTTATGGGTTGAGTTGTAGATAGTCCAATTTGTTTTGACCATAACTTTCATGTCCGACCTCTGTTGTAAGTGATTCTTTTTTTCTCTGAAATATTATTGAGTCTTACTTCTACTGACAATGATTTCATAATTTGTGAATGAGTGTGGAAAACAATATAATTAATAAACTAATAGACATGTGTCATTTTTAGTGCACGTCTTGGTAATCGACTTATATCGTTTGCATGGCTTATTGAATTTTGATGCATAATATGTCATTAGAAACCTTATTTAATGAATACTGTTAATGTATAAACTCAATAATTTTATTCACCCTAAAATAGGGTCAAACACAACATGAATCTCAACTAGATGTCAAACACAGTCCATTTGAGTCTATTTGGGCTTTTTAGGCTCAATTAGCCTTTTAAGGGCATCTTTGGGTTTGGATGTGTGGGTTAAGGCATGTTGGCACGTTTTAAGGCCCTTTATTTCAATATTCAAGGTCTCTAAGTCTTATATGATTGGTTTATCATTAGCATACATTTTATAAAAAAGAATACATTTTTTTGGTGTCTGCAAATTGATATTATAGTATACATAACTTGCATAGATCATAATGATGTTATAATAGCAATTGTTAAGTACTATTAGCATCCAAAAATATTATGAAATTCATTTTAGATGTAAAATGTTATTTCATATTAATGGTAGAGCCTAGAGATAACATTTTTAATGTCTTTCAGGCACCATTGCAATGACAATTATCCATGTTTGTTACCTAATGGATTCTTTTTTCTTCTCTTTTTTTTTTATTTTGGGTAGTACGAATAGAATTTTAGAAAGATCTTGCTTTTGCACCACCTTTGTTTCCTATTATGGGCTTGATTATTTTACGTTATAGTTCATCTGATTTTTTAACACTATTGTGTTGTATGTAATTGATTTTTGGAAATGGATCTCTTCTATTGTTTGGTTTCCTTTTGTTTTGTAAGTTGGAGTCTATTTGACTGAAGATAAGGTCTTAGATTGTAAATACAAGAGTGATTGTCCCTTTTGACCTCCCTCTCTTGAGTGATCTTGGATTTGGTTTCAACTACAATTTGTCCATAAAATGTTGTGGTTTTTGTGATTTTCATGTATGGCCTTTTCTTTGTATTCTTTACTCATTCAAGTTGTTTTATTTCTTCTTGTTTTTATTTTACAAAATTATCTTTGTAATGTCATTGATATGCCTTTTTTTAAGGAAAATTGAGTTGCAATTTCTATCATTCTTTACCACTTGAATCCCCTTAATTATTGCGGTCATAGTCTTTCCATTAGGTCAAATAGAAAAGCTGGTGGTTAAGTGCTATGATATCTTCAATCATTAGCTTTGAGCGCCTAATTATTGAGTGATTCCATAGTCTTAGTGGCTTCAACGTTTGTTCTCTTTCTTCCATCTCATCTCCTCCTTGCTGAAAAAACCCCTACAACTATATTGTTCTTTTTCCCTCATTCTCTGTCTTTCTGTCTGTAAATTTGAGTATATGGAATTGAAGTTGTTATAAATGAGCTTGAATTTTATATTTAACTGAGTTCATCTAGTTGAACATAAAATTGCAATTGTGAATGGGTACTACAATATAAACAATATTATTAATAATCTTCGTTATTGATGTAGTTATTAACAATTTATAATATTTAACTTCAACATTCTAAACATTGTTACATTTTTTTGTAGGATTTAACTATCTTAGTTATAAACGTAAGCATTATAATTGATATGTAGATGCCAATGACCATTTGCTTGATATGTAGACAATCGATTTGGTTGTTTTCACATAAATGTTTTGGTTAATGTGTTTTGGCTTATTTGTGAAGTCAGTTTCAAATGGTTAAATATCAAAATAAGCATTTGTTTCATAAATCAAAAAATAATTGTTCGATGTTTAGATAAAGCATTTACTTAGTATGGATATTCATGTTATAACAAGTATATTATTTGTCTTCTCATTTCTATTTTAAAAATAATTGAAAAGTTTATATGGAAATGAAAATATTCTTACCAATACAAATTAAAAATGCTCACATAATATCTATGAACTATTCATGTAACACTATTGATCAAAATGTTTATCGCCAAAAAACCAAAATTATTATCTACATAACATAGATGCTTATTATCAATGTCTATAAACTAACTGCACTGCTATAAAGGTAAGCATTATAGTTGATATGTAGGTGGCAGCTAGCCATTTATTTGGCATGTAGATAAGTATTCACATAAGCATTTTGTTTGTTTGTAGAAAGCATTTATTTAGCATATTTAAGCTCATAAATGAAACTACTTTTAAATAATCATAGGTCAAAATGAACATTCGTTTTATAAATCGGAAAATAATTGTTTGTTGTTTAGATAAGCATTTGTTTGGTATGAATATGCATGTTATAGTAATTATTTATTATTTTATCTTCTCAAATCTATTTTACAAACAACTAGAATGCGTCTATGCAAACTCTAAAACACTTATTTACACATTTGGAAAATGCTCTTATACCATTCATAAACTAATTGTATAACATAGTCCAAATCATTTATCTCTATAGAACCACAGTACTCATATACACATTAAATAGATGCTTATCAGTGAAGTCTGTTGAGAGATCATATTTTTGGGTAATTGTTAGGAAATCAGAAGTAAATTTAGGAAATAGCATTTGGTACATTCTTAGCATGAATACTAAATGAAACGATAGCATCAAATATAACAGATAACAGAGGAGTACAGAGGGGAATGTATACTTGGCGGAGGATTTACTAGAACAAGCAATAAAAAGAGAGAGGGGGAGGGATGGAAAGGGAGAGTTAATTTTGCAGCTCTATTCTGCGAGCGACAGTCGAAAGAGAAGAGAGCGAGAGAGAAGTTAGGTTAAAACGTAAAAGATGGGGATTAGATTCTCTACAAATATACAATTCTCATTTATTACTAGTAGAGTAAATGATGGGGTTTAAATTATCTATAACAAAATAATTTTCTTTATTAGTGAGTTATTAGGATGAGAATGAGATAGGATATTTTATTGCATTTTAATCAAGAGATAGGGTAAATATTAGATATAAGATATATTGGATATAAGATTTGGTAGTAAAACTATTAATTTATGATTAGCAATATGTTTTAAAAAAAATTGTCTTTCAATATTAATTACATTCTTAAAAGAATATTCGATTCTTATGTAATTTATAATGAATCTATTTATTTATCTGATATAATAATTCATCAAATAATATGTCTTTTCTGAATATAATAATATTAATAATTTTTATACTATGCTTAAAAGTGTGAAATATTTTCTTTTGCTACGTATTGTTAAAAAATTCAATTTTGAACATACTCTAATCAATTAAGGGCATGTTGTTAACTATTTATGAGAAGTACTTATTTTGTGTTTATTGGTCAAACATGTTGAATCATGATGAATCATGATAAAACAAGTTAAAACATGTTGAATAGTTGAAGAAAAATATAACTAACTATTTTCAATAAGTACCTAACAGTGTTGAATTGTGTTGAATGATGTTGAATTATGCTTAATTGTACTAAAGATGTTAAATGTTTATGATAAATACTTATGATAAGTCAAAGAACATGCCCTAAATACTTTGACAAGTGCTGAATTGTGTTGAATCTGCTATATTGTCCTGAATTACACTTAACTGTACAAAGCTATGGTGTCAATGCTTTGGATGTTGATAATAAGTATTTATCATAAGTTGAAAAAAACATGCTCCCAATACAATCTTGTATACAACCTAATTGGATTGTTGATGCATTAATTTAAACCCCAAGGTGACTAATTCATCGTAAGCATATATAAGCCACTTTAGTAAAGTTTTTAGGAGTAAGTGTTAAAAACCTAGGTTTGAAAGTTGACTGCACCTAGGCTTTTAGGAGTTTCTCATGTCCCCCCCCCCCAAAATTTTGATAGATGATGTGGATTTTATGCTCAATTTTAAAAGCCATTTTTAATTGTGAGTGCACAAGATTCATGATAAACTAGTGAGTATCGGGTGTTGATCTCACAAGGAGCAATAGCACTTTCAAATTTGCTTTTTCCCAATTAATTGAAAGAATGATTTTAGATTGAGGAGATCAACAATTAAAAATAAAGTGACTAAAAAAAATAAGTAAACAAAGAGAGATTGAATTTGAGAGATTTAGGGGCTGGACTGCTCCATTGACTTACTATTTGGCTACTAAATTCAATTGGGGGTTCAATTAGTATCTTATTTAACTTAGCTGCAAGCATTAGACCGATAGTTTTAAAGATGAATTATAAGAATCATTTTGGCATAAACTATCTAGTAGTTAGCATGAATTATTCAATTTTGATTTAACCCATCTATTGTCTAGCATAGTCTATTCAATCAATAATTACAATTTTAAGCTCAATTGCATAATTCTTACATTAGCCTATGAGGTCTAATATAGAAATGAGATAGCAAATTAATCTATTGAAGAATAACATGTCTAAACAACAGAATTAATTCATATAAATAAATTAGAATCAAATATAAACTCAAAATTATGCAATATAGGATATAAAAATTAACCCCAAAAGAGTATAATAAAATCAAAAATTATTAGTCAAGGATTAATCTTAATCCTAGATGGGTACTTTAGCTGGCCATAGTTAATGAAAACAACATTGAACTTGGTCTAGCCATCCCCCAATATTGGTATATTTCACTTCTTATGTCTAAATGTTGATACTGAATTACAAAACTAATTAAGCCCAAACTCTCAAATTTGACTCACAAATGAGGTGAGAAGAAAAGAGAAAAATAGCTAGACAAGCTTATTTTCTTCTTAAACCTTCAACCCAAGTGTTTTGTCTTACAAAAAAAAAAAAAACAAGAAAAAAGTCTCTATTTTATTACATAAAAGAAGGATAAAAAGTGTTAGAAGAATGGGTGAATGGATGAAATGACGGATGAGCGGTGGATGATTTATGCCAACCCATTACCCCTTTTTAAAGTGAAAATTCAGCCCCTATTGCTGCCCAAATTAATTAGAAAAATTAATTTTGATTTAATTACCCAATGGTTTCTAGTCAATGAACGTTGAAAATTTTGCTAAGAAATTGACTAGTCAAGTGCTGCAATTGATGTCCTCATTCACCCATGTGGAAAAAAAAATGAGAATTGACTAAGAAAGGGTGAGATGTTGGACCAAACAAACAAAGCTACAGCAGGCCCGCATGAGCAAAAGAAGCACTAGGGCTGGCACTGAGATGGGCCGTTGTCAAGTCAAAAGAGTAGGCCCACACTGAAGGAAGAAAGAGTGAGAGTGATAAAGAGCTGCTGGACGTGGGCCTGAGCCTGCGGTGAGTGACAGGCAGCGGTACTGCGCAAGGAACAGGCCCATGTGAATGAAAAGTAAAAAAGAAAGAGGGAGTGTCAGGCCTTTTTTTCGATGAGGCCTGTGCATTAGGATAGGGGCCAGAGAGATAATGAAGTGGGCAATCGTGTGGACTAGCAAGGAGGACCATGGACTGGGCTGCTGTTGATTCTTCAAAGAACATGCGCACTATGAAGGAGAGAGGGTTGAGGTGCCTGGGTTGGATTAAACCGAGTCGGATTGACCAATTTCTTGCCTAAATTTATATATTTTGTTCCCACCTGAAAATCATATAAAAAAGCATTATTCTCTTGTGAAAATATATCTCAAAGACTAAAAAGTAGGTAAAATAGAGAGTAAACTTACACATAAAATATGAATTATCAATATAATCAAAATTAACCTAAGCCAAACAAATCTAAATGATAGTTGATTTGCCATCTCTATTTCTAAAGTCGGAAAATAGGTCGGTTCAAGCCAACCCATTTAACAACCATGTCAATTTTGCATCGATCTTGAACTTGAAAATAACTTAGATTTATTCAAAAATAGAAAATAATATGTTTTATAGTAGACGGTCAATTTGTATCAACTTTGGTATAAAATTGGTTCAGTTTATGGTGGGTTTGTGTTGCTCTGATTTATTTTAGGTCAACCTCAAATTTTCTTATCATGTCAAAGCCCATCGGTCAGATTTTTCAACCCTGGCGATATTTGGCGAACAACTTTTTCAGTGACTTTCTATTGAAGATCGACTTTTGGAGTGGGGTTAAAAAATAGGCATTTTGTAATAACCTTTTACTTTAAAAAACTAATTTCATTTGCTTCTTATTGTTGACTTCTTGAAAATTAACTTTTTGTTTCACATCTTCATAAAAAATAATTAATTTTACCAATATTTTTTCTAGAAATATTTAATATAAATATTTGATACAAACAACTAATCGTTAATCTAATTAACTAAAGCTAACAACTAATAGCTAATCACTAAATGAGAACTTATTAGAAATTAACAATCTAGTAACATTTTGATGTCAACGTTGTAGAATCTTTTAAAGTATTCCGACATCTTCTAGATTATTGTGGAACCTTCTGAAATATTCTAGAACCTTCCAGAATATTCCAAATTCATCCCGATAGTCATAGAAGATTGCAGATTACTCTACAGTCTTGTAGATCCTTGTAGAACTTTCTAAAAGAATTCTCTAGAATGTTCCATAATACCTTCAGTTGTAAATATCTAAGAATATCTAGATAATTCTAAGAAAAATATCCTAGATACTTATAATGTAATATCTAGATATTTAGGAAGATATTAGGATGAAAATAATAGCTGCATGATCAAGTCAATCTCTACATTCCATTATGGAGTTGGATGGCTATAAACACCCTCAAGGAGGGTTCACTTGCAACAAGCCCAAAAAAAAAAAAAAACATTGAGTAATGCAAAGCATTCATTCCTACAACTCTTAATTTATATGCATCTTCAATATTTTCTAGTAGTGGTATTAGAGCCACGTCATACCAAGTCCTCCTTTAAATTCCATCCTCAAAAAAATATTAATCATCCATCCACAAGTTATATCCCATCTCTCAAAACCTAGCATCCATCATCCTTTCCTCATTCAACCTCAACCTTTAACTACATATCAAATTTGAGGCCACCCATATTTGATGGGGAGAATTACCAAATATGAAGTATTCAAATGAGAACCTTTTTCATGGCTCAGGGTTTGTGGGATACAGTAGAGAAGGGGTATGAATAACCCCCTAAGGATCATCAAAAGAAAGATGGAGAACAGAAGAAAAAAGATGGTGCAGAAAAGCCATTATGTGATTAAACTAAGGAGATGCAATATCAAGAAAATATGAAAAAGGATGTTGTAGCCCACTCATTCATCCAGCAAACAGTAACTCCAACCATCTTTCCTCAAATCATGGCAGTCACATTGGCCAAAGAGGCTTGACGCATTCTAAAGGAAGCATATCGAGGCATCGATCAGGTAATATCTATTAAACTCCAAACTCTTCGGAAAGAATTTGGCAATTTATCGATAAACGAATATGAAACTATTCAAGTATTCTTCAATCGTGTCACCAAAATAATTAATAGCATAAATAATATTTGGAGACACAATAGAAGATAAAAAAAGTCATATAAAAGGTGCCAAGAAGTCTTCTTGCAAAATTTGATCATATAGTGGTTGTAATAGAAGAATCTAACGAACTATTTACACTAACAATAATTGAAATAATAGGGCTCTTCAAGCACATGAGGAGACTTTTGTAGATTTACCTATTGCCCACTAGAGCAGGCCTTTTAGGCCTAACTAAGATTCTCCAACAATAGAGAAAATAAAAATGAAATTTGTTACAGAAGAAATTTCCCTCGGAGAAAGGAAACGTCTAATAATCGTGGTAGGGCGAGAGAAAATTATTAAAGTCAAGCGTGAGAATGAAAATCAGGCCTATAATGCAAAATATGCAAAATAAGTATCCATAATACAAATGATTGATGGTTTAAGTGCAGAGGATGCACATGACATACACATCACATACAAGATTACCAGAAGTGACAATGAGATAGGGCCAACCTCACTGAAGAAGCTAACTTGAAAATGTCTTCTACTTTTGCCTAAATACTAAGCAAGTGTCATAACATTTTTGGTATGTTCATATATAGTGGTTGCTCAAACCATAGGATGGGCAATAAAAACTCCTTCATATGAGTGGATGAAAGTATAAAATCAAATATTACTCTTAGTGATGGGAGAACACAAGAGGTAGTTGGCAAAGGGACGATTGCCATGAAAACTAAACACGACACAACTAAATACATTCAAGATATCTTGTATGTCCCTGGTGTAGCCCAAAATCTATGACGTGTGGCCCAATTGATATAGAGAGGCGATATGGTGATATTCGATGATGATAAGTGCCTCATATTCGATAAGGAGAACAAACAATTAATAGCTTCCATTTTAATGACGCAAAACTCGATCTTTCCCATAAAAATGCCAGCAGAACAAAAGGTAGCTCTCAGCTCCGTCATGGGTGATACGATGTTATGGCATCACAAGTATGACCATCTAAATCTTGACAATCTTAAAGTTTTAAAGCAAAGAAATATGGTTATTGGGGTGCCCACAATAGATGCCGACAAAGATACATGTGAAGGTTCCATTATGGGGAAGATGTATAGGTTTCCATTCACTGAAACATCTTAGAGGGCTAGAGCCCCACTTCAACTAGTCCACACTGAAATTTGTGGCCCACCTTCTAATCCTAACTTGGGAGGAAAAAGATACTTTCGACTATTCGTAGATAACTATACCCGCATGATGTGGGTGTTACTTTAACAAAAATCACAAGCATTCTCTTACTTCCTACAATTCAAGGCCCTCATAGAGAAACAAAGTTGGCATAGTCTAAAAATTCTAAGATCTGATCATGGGAGAGAATTTAATTTGAATGAGTTAAATAACTTCTAAAAAAATAAAGACATCAAAAGGGAGCTTACAGTCTAGCGCACACCTCAACAAAATGGCATCGCAGAAAGAAAGAACAGAACAATAGTTGAAATGGCTCACAACATATTACAAAGTATGAATTTGCCAAAATAGTTATGGGCTGAAGTAGTAAATACAACAGTCTACAACCTTAATCATTCTCCCACGAAAGCAGTGCTCAACAAGACACCGTGTGAAGCATGGTTCAAGAGGAAGCCCAAGGTAGATCATTTCAAAGGTTTTTTTGGGCGCAATGCCTATTTGCACATCCCTAGAGAGAATAGGGAAAAGGTGGATGGTAAAGGAGAAAAGTGCATATTCATGGACTATAGCAATGAATCTAAGAGGTATCGTCCCCACAATCCAAAAACTAAGAAGTTAATATCTACCGTTCATTGGGGAGGCGGATGACTATAAATTCCTTCAAGGAGGGTTCATTTGTAATAAGCAAAGAGGAAATAAACTATTGAGTAATACAAAACATCCATTCCTACAACTCATATCTTCTATACATCTTCAATATTTTCCAACATACCTATATCTATTTCGTCCTAGACAAGAGATCATTATCGGAATTCGCATTAGGCCAATTAATTATACCAACCCGCCCCCCTAAAAAGTTAATCAGCTACGCGCCATTTCAATCAAATAATAATTAATTCAACATCATAGTAATCATTATATGTCATATATCTATATAACTATATAAAATTGAGTGCCTTTACACATTTTTGCCAAGTGTCATAGCTTTATTGGTTAGCATATTAATTAATGTTTTAATCTATTTTTTATCTTTTACACATATACTACTCTTTTTTACCTTTTTTCATATACTTCACAAGATCTTTCACCTCCTCCTTAATCAGTTTCTTAGAAATGTGATTAATAAAAATTTAATTGCATATACAAAATAGCAGATATGTAAATCTAAAAAGTTCAATAAATACAAAAATTATTCAACTAATAAAATAAATATAAATGATGAAAATAATATTGTTCATGAATTATCTATAATTTTGAATATTGACATATTGTCTAACTCAATCCTTGCATCGCAAGGGGAATAGTTCTAGTATAATATAAAAGTGAATGGTATCAATGAGTTGATGATAGATTGACAAATGTCATATTGTTATTAACCATATTTTTTTTTTTAATTTATTCTTTAATCCCAATTGGTACAATAATAAGAATTTAATGCCCACTTTAAATACTGAAATCTAAAAGTAGAAAATAGTTTTACTCTCAAATTTAGTTTATAATAAATATTCTTGGGAAGTTAAAAATGTGTTTACTATAAATAATATAAAACAATAAAAGTATTAATAAATTATTGTGATTATTTCTTAGTTAGTGCACATACATGTGTCAAATGACCAAAATAAAAGTCATAAATTCACTTTTCTATTTAAGACAACTATATACAGATTGTACGCTCATTTTTACGTGAATATTTTTCTTAGAATTTATGCAAAATATAATATTGAAATTATGAAAAAAGAATATTAAAACTATGATGTAAAAAATGATAAATCATTATAAGTTCATTTATAATTTAAAATTTTATTTATATCTATAATTATTGTATATTATAGTACATCTTTTGAGCAATGATGGATTATTTTTATTTTATTATTATTAAATAAATATTAATAAAAAATTCGTAATAATTAATAAGACTACTAGATTAACAACAAATAATAGTTTTCCTTTTGAAGGATACTAGGGTGGAATCAAATTAATCTAACACGAAAGTTATACTCTGCACTAGAAAACTCAGTAAAGGCAGAATCTTTGGCTGCTATCAATCTTCCACTTGTCAGTCACTGTCGGTAGTCCTATACGTCATTGGCATCTCGGACCACTTCCTCAAAATCCTCTCTCTCTCTCCCTCTGTCCCTCTGGCCCATCTGTGTCGCTGCGACAATGGTGCAGGCATGGAAATGGAGCAGAAGGAGGTCTCATTTTCCTCTAATTCCCCTAGCTTTCATGGTCTTTATAGCCGCAACAATACTCTACAACGAGCTTAAAATTCAGCGCATTCATCTGCAAGGCCCACATCATCCCTACCCAAAACATAGACGCAACTTCTCCCCAGGTGATCATTTTTGTCTCACTCAATTTCTCCAATTTTTGAAGTTTTCTGGGTGTAATTTTTGGTGGGCATCTCAAATTTCGCACTTTTCGAGATGTGGTTTTTTGAATTTGCTCTGATTTTGGGTTAATTTGGGTGGGTTTTCAGTTGTCTTGGATAGATTCACTACATGCAACTCTACTGTGAAGTACAGCGGCCGGAAAGTGGGCTGGACAGAGAGTGGCCGTTCACCGGTGGCGAGGGGCGTGAATGAGTGTAATGTGTTTTCAGGGAATTGGGTTTTTGATAATAGTTCATACCCTCTTTACAATGAATCGGATTGTCCCTATATGTCTGACCAGCTAGCTTGCCGTAAGCATGGAAGATTTGATTTGGGGTACCAGTACTGGAGGTGGCAACCCAATCGCTGCAACTTGAAGAGGTAATTTGTTATCAAAATGCTGAGAGGTTGCTGATAGTGGAAATTTGCATGGTCTTCTGTGGGCATTTAAGCCTAATGCTCTACTTGTTTGCCATTTGGTTTTGGATTGGAAATCTATTGAAATTTTTTATGAATGCATAGATGTTTGATTTGGACCGGATTCTGTGAAAATTTGGCACTTTTCTTATGGAATTTATGATTCAGAGAGTTGGGGTTGGTGCCGTTCTTATCCTAGGCCTTGAAATGAGTTTTAAACTTGAAAATTGATATATGATACACCCTTTTTTCAACTTGTATAAAATTGAGGTTTTGGTATGTTTATTATAGTTACTATAATAACGCAGATGTTCTAGTTGAGAACTAGTTTTAAGGTTTTGGGGGTAAGGTTGACAGCCCACCTGAACTTTCCTCATTGTTATCATGAGACACTGATGTCTTAGGTGATTGGTGCTGCTTTTGATCGTGATTTTGATGGTACTAGATGGAATGTGACTGAAATGTGGGAAAAGCTGAGAGGGAAGAGGCTGATGTTTGTAGGGGACTCTCTCAACAGAGGGCAATGGATATCTATGGTGTGTTTGTTGCAGTCTGTGATTCTAGCTGAAAAGAGGTCTATGTCCCCAAATGCCCATCTTACTGTCTTTCGAGCAGAGGTAATACAACTGCTCCATTGCTTTGCTGCTTAAATTATTTCATTTTCCTTGGATTAATATACTGGGTGCCAAGGTTTCTTTATTATCTCATCAGATTTGAGACCTGGAGTTCTTGATTTCAGTGCCCTTCTTGGTGTAGGAATATAATGCATCTGTTGAGTTCCTATGGGCTCCATTGCTTGTTGATTCAAATTCTGATGACCCTGTAAATCATAGATTAAGTGAACGGATAATTTGTCCTGATTCTTTGCGGAGGCATCTATCCAAATGGGAGAATGCAGATATACTGGTGTTTAACACATACTTATGGTGGAGACAAGGACCAGTTAAGCTGTTGTGAGTACACTACTTCCCATCCTGATGATGCATGAATGTAGTTGATAATGATTGTCACAATTCTTTTAAATACCAGGTGGAGTAGTGAAGAAACTGGAGTTTGTGAAGAGTTGGATGGTCTAGGAGCCATGGAGTTGGCCATGAAAACCTGGGCAAAGTGGGTAGATTCTAATGTTGATCCTTTGAAGAAGCGGGTGTTTTTTGTTACCATGTCGCCTACTCATCTGTGGTAAGTGCCTTATGCCCTATTCCTTCTTGTAAACCTTGCGTTTGGGCTTGTCATGGAGTTGCTGATAAATGTTTCTTGTTGAAGTTTCTAATGATTGAAAATTGGAAATGCATATGACGTCCATTCTGTTGCTTCTTGAATGAAGAATTTAATTCTGAGCAGTGAGAAGGTTGACTTGTGCTGTATGCATGAAATTTATGACTCGATGCTTTCTAGACAGATGTCACCAATAAACTGTCTCTCCTGTCTGCGAACCCCATGGGAAATTGAATCTGAGTTCCTTTTCTTAAGCATATTGTGTGGCAACTGGGAGCTTCTTTGCATATTCCATCAAGCTTTTATCTTGGGAACTGCGTTTTCCTGAGACATGCAGAGTTAATTCAGGTCCCGTCAGCTGGTTATTCTTGAACTATGTTTTTTTTTAGAATGCATAGTTGATTCAGTATGTCTCCTACACCAAATAAGTCTGAGATTTCTGAGTTGCCAGGAGTTTCAAAGGAATATAAGATTCCTCCTCCTTAAAAGAGAACATTAATAAAATAGACAAGAGTACTTAGAATTAATTCCATTAAGGTCTCCTTTTGTTCTGGGTCTGTCGAGCTCAAATATGAGTAGAATTATATGGTCTTATGCCTTATATTTGGTTAGGGGCTTTTAAACCTGGAATCACGCACCTGATGGTATAACTAACTTAAAAGATATGGGTTTTAGTAAACCTCTTTCACCCCTCTCAAATATATATAAACCCGTATCTTTAGTTTCCGTTTACCCTCTATGTTGAATTGAATCCTAAACTGAACCAAACAAATCGAATCAAGTATCAGAAAGCATCCATATACCCCCTAGTTTCATTGCCAATTCTGTTCATAGCATTCTGGTTCTGTTTTGCATAATTGTATTGCATAGTTTAGCTGCTGTTGATTGAAATGATGTGAAGTATCTTCATCTTATCAGCTGCTGGCCACCTTTCATTGTTAGATTCTGTTAAAGCTGGTCTGCACATTCTGCCAAATATTGTAGCTATCAGCACTAATGTCACAGATGCATAAACTAACTAATAGTTAAAAGCAAAGAAAAGTAACCAATAATATTACTCTCATTATGTCTATGAGAAGTGATACATGCAGAATAAGTATGGTAGTTAATTTCTTCATAACGCATAGGGTTGGCAAAAATTCGGGTCCAGGTCGATTCGGGTTCTCAGACAAATTGGACATTCAGACAAAAACTGCATACCCAGACCCTGTCCGGATTATAAATCGGACACTTTGGCCAGACCCGGACCCGGACCCGGTTGTCCGATGTCTGGACCCGGTTGTCCAAATGTCCGAATTTGTGAAATGATTTTAGAACACTTCGACCGAATTTTTGTGTGACCGAACCCGAACCCGAACCCGATTTTTCAATGTCCGAACTCGGTTGTCCGAAATTGTTTTTATAAAATTTTCTAGAGAATTTGGACTAAAATTACACATAAACATAGTTGTCCGATGTCCGGACCCGGTTGTCCGATTGTCCGAATTTGTCCAAACCCGAAATGGTCCAAAAATCCGGACAACCCAAACCCGAACCCGACCCGGATTTAAATTCGGATATGACCGATTGTTCGAATTTTAAATTCGGACATAAATTTTGTGACCATACCCGGTTTTTTCCGGGTTGGACAAATTCGGGTGATTGGGTCGGACGGATTTTTACCAATCCTAATAACACATCACATTAGCAATCTGGATGTATTGTTTAGTGGAAAACTTTTAACCAAAAACATGGATTGCTTTCACATTTCACAGGCACTATTAACTACTATTGTGAAGTTTGGTGGTTGCAGATGTTACTTTTAATCACGCCATTCCCCAGGACAGTAGCTGAAATCCATGATGTCACGTCAATTATACACTTGACATGTTATGGGCACTCAACATTTCATCTTTTAGCTTAGATACAGACAATCCTTTTTCAAATTTCTTTTATGTGGGTCTTTGGGAACCGGTCTCTCTGTAGGCAGGGATGTCTGCAGAGGTGAGACTTCTTACATATGGATCTCCCTACACCTTGCAAAAGCAGGATCACATTGGGAGTTGTTATGTACAGACAATCCTTTAGGAACTCTGACATCGGCTTCTCTGTCATGTATTTGGCACTTCCATATGCATGTGGCTTGGTCCAAGTAAGTTCGTGTGCGAAGTTTCTCATGCGCTGTGTTTACTGCTCTCTGTTTCATGCTGCCTACTTGCTCTGTCTAAGTTGGATATTTTAGCAGTCAGGGAATTCTTTGTTGGGTGATTGAATCCTTTTTCTATGACACTTCAGCTTGCATCTATGGTATTTCAAATCGGGTTTGTGCATCACTTCACTTTGCTTATGCGTTGGGTAATGCACCATAGCTATAGCGAGGATCAACTGTGCATTGAAACATGAGCAATGTCGGAAAAAGTTTCTCATGCTCTGTGTTTACCGGTCTCTGGTTTATGCTGCCTACCTGTTCAGTCCAAGTTGGATATTTTAGAAATCAGGGAATTCTTGATTGTGGGATTGAATCTTTTTCCTATGACACTTCAGCTTGCATCCATGGTTTCCAAATCTAGTTTGTGCATCACTTCACGTTGCCTATAAGTAGGCCAATGTACCATAGCTAGCGAAGACCAACCATGCATTGAAACAGGAGCAATGTCGGAAAATCTTGTAAACATTCTTCCTTGACTTAGCAGCATAAGCGAGCTTATCATGGTGAACCTTTTGTTTCATTTTCCGGTTGTCTCTAAACTTGTGCTCCTTTTGATGAAATTAGGCATGAAGGATTTCATTGGTGTATACTTTCACTTAGACATCTCATTGTGCAAAAGACTGATGATATCAAATGAAACTTTCTTTTAATTCAGGAGCCGGGAGTGGAATCCAGGGAGTGAGGGGAACTGCTATAATCAGAACACGCCCATTAATCGGGAGACATACTGGGGAACCGGCTCTGACTTGCCAACAATGAGGATGGTGGAGGATATTCTAAGCCAGCTAGGCTCGAAGGTGACAGTTCTCAATATCACACAACTTTCAGAGTATCGAAAGGATGGGCATCCGTCTATTTACCGCAAGTTCTGGGAAACACTGAGTCCCGAACAGCTTGCAAACCCTGAGTCATATTCTGATTGTATACATTGGTGTTTGCCTGGTGTGCCTGATGTGTGGAATCAGTTGCTCTTCCATCTTTTGTAGCAGCAATACAATGTAATTCTACATTATTTGTAGTGTGACTCAATGTTGTCAATATATAGAGTGAAAATTCACTAGGTTGCCACGGGAATTTACTTGTCATAGAAATCTCCAAAGCTTTAAATCTTAGTTGTAAAGAACTGTACATGTCTGCCCCTTTTTGGCAACTAGTTGAAATCATGCCCAGTTTGAGGGAAAAATAATGCCCCAATTGGGCGACATTGAGGAGTAGAATTGGGAATGTGCTGAACAATCTCAAATGTACTCCCATTGTCAAAAATGCTTCCTAACTTCTAATCTGCAATGTCTCATTTCAACGCGGATCCATTTGCACCTATGTTTCTTAGTTACTTCATTTTGGGTGAAGTACCTGTATCGAATTCCGTGACACGCGTGCTGTGCCTAACGAGATTATCTTTTATCGTCCATCCCCAATCCCCTCTAAGAAAAAGGGGAAAGAAAATTAGGATAACCACAAGAATACAAGTGTAGTCATTCTTGAAAGAAACAGATACTTAAAAAACCAAAGAAAAGGGGAAAAAAAAGAAAAGATTATGATGCCAACTTCTTATGTAAAGGATTATAATAAAGCTACGAGAAAGTGCTTCTAGAAGGGAAAATTTGCATGATCTCTCACTCGTAAATTTTTGTGCTACTATTTCATTTACACATCTTGGTGCTATATTCTCCTCAATTCTAAAATTAGCCTCCTAATTTTCTTCTAATTACAGCTGGGTAGAGAAAGTGAAAGTGTCAGGTTGGCTTCTTCAGCAGGAGGTTCTTCAATGCATCCACCATTTGTAGAAAGCACACCACCACCAGAAATTTCACTGGAGATTGTGCTGCTTAGCCTTGCTGTTTCTGTGACCACATTCTAAGTAGAGCAATGTAGGATGACCGAAATGGTGAAGATAGTAACAAGTCAAATATCGATAGTAGGGCCAATCATGCATGTATTGTAGAAAAATGTAGGCGATGAATCATTGTATACACCCTATGGATTACAACACCCTATGGATTACAACACCCATCGACCATTATCTAATTCCACTTTATTCTCCCAATTTTGTGCATGACATAGAGGCTCTCAATTCAGACAATAGTTTTATGTTAATGCAAGACTCTATCAGGAGTTTGTAAATTATGGATCAAAATTATTTTCAAAAAAAAAAAAAAGTGTCCAAATGAGGATTGGTTAGACCGAATGTCACAGCTAGTTTGGCTTATTGAATGACTAAGGATTGTTCTAGTTTGCTTGAAAATACTTGCATCGACGAAGGCAGCTAGGGACGTAGGGTTAGTGGGTTCATGGGTTTGTAGCTCGAGTCAACTTGACAAATGAATATCGCATTCTCGCCCCAACTTGACTGACCACAAGTATCAGATGGCTCATCCGATAAATAGGCCGAGTCGAAGCCCATTATGAAGCCTGGCCTAACCCAAGATGGCCAAAAAGGCTAAACGAAACCTAACCCAGACCATCCCACTAGCCATCTCCACTTTCAGTTTCCTTTTTTTTTTTTTAGGTTTTGGGGGGTGGGGCGTTGTGGGCGGGGGGAGGAATAGGCTATACCTTCCTAGAGATGGCGCCATCCTCGTCAACAAGCCAACCAGCTTCATGACAAAGAGCCCTCAAGAAGTCATTGTTGTCGGCATACTTAGGCAATTTGTAATTGCCATGGGCGCGGAGTCCGGCATATATCCGGCGGGTGACCTCCCGGCGTCTCCTCTCTCTCTCCTTGTTGTTCTGCCGCTCCCTCTCAGTTGGAAACCGAAGGGACGTGACCACACCCTTGTTAGTCCTCCTATGCACCACCCATGGTCCTCTGCTACTCTTTATACACCCTCTCATCTTATTCTTACTGTTTTTGCCTTCCATCATCATCATCATCATTTCCTCCATTACTTAGCTTAAAATACCAATAATCAATTTCCCTGTGGTTCTCTGGTTTTCTTTTTGTTTTTTCTTTCCCTTTCCGGGGTGTTAAAATTGTTGGTTTTTCTGGGTTGGAGGAAGAGAAACATGTTGGTATATATGTTCCTCTTTTGGGATTAACAGAGTACTTTTTATTCTGCTTTCTTTTGGAGATCGGACAGTTAGTTATGGAGGAATAAAATCAAGAGGGTGAGGAACGTAATGGTGTACGATGTTGCTGAAAAGCATGGGAAAGTATTGCTTTCGTTTTTTTGTTTTTTTGGGAGGAAGGGAGGGGCTCTACAAAGGCATAGACAGCAAAAGAACATAATAGTACAAGACATGCATGCAAACAAAACATCAGGAGCTGTTGGGAGGAACCTGTGAGTATTAAATACCATATTTGCAAACCACTCTTGACCATATATAGTGGTGATTAGAATTAAAATCAATATGTATTTCATCACTCGATTGGAAAGACTCACAATTAAGGACCATTTGGTACTATGTAAGATAGAGATATGGGAATATAATCCAACCTCAATGCCTTAACCCGAAAGGACTCAATTTATATTGACCCATTCCATGATTTTGCTCACCGATATTGCTAGCACATGCTTCCACCATAGTTATCGAGTTGGCCTACCTCAAAACAGTTACATTGTATTAAAATTTATCCAACTGTAGCCAATTCAACAATTATAATAAAATAGGCATACATCAAAACATTTACTTAAATTGAATTAAAATTTATCCAAATGGATATGAATCAACCTAAAATTTCATTAATCAAAAGCATAATTCCATGAACTGGTAATCTAATTTGAACTAATTATGAAATTTTGAGTAAATTTTTTAATTACTTTCACCGTCACGAATATTCCGTTTTGAGTTTTGACATATTTCAAGAAATATAAAGGACTAATCTCTTTTGAAGATAAAATAACAATAATATCTTTAGATTTTAATTTCAAAATTGCTATATCAATTTTCCTTGCCTTCCATAATTGTATTTTGAAATTTAGAATAAGAGTATTTTGAAAATATTCACAAATATGATTCTTTCATTTTTAGAAAGTGGACATTATTCGAGGGCATCTCAAAAAAGAATAATTAACCTTCTTTCAAGGACAGAGGAAATAGTTAGAACACCACTCCCTCCACCTCAATAAAAGACTTTTCGAGTCTTATTTTATTGCCAATTTGCATATCAATACATATGAGGGGAACACTTTGGCAATGCCTTGATCTAGATATTTTGGAAATTACTAAGGACAACGTCTCTTTTAGATGAGTAAATTTATGCACACAGATAAGTTAGGGAGCGTCAAACCTAGTCTCTCTTACGAAATCAAGTATCCAACCACTGGACTATCCCCAGGACATCCCACTAAGAACAAGTTTAGCCAAGGAGTGGCTACTTAATTTCAATCTCTCCAAACATGCGATCAAACACATCTATCAAAATGAAAAATAAGCGAAAGTAAGTCCCTAATAATAACACCAACATTACAAAGAAAAGGCACAACACTCTTGACCTTAGAGTGCCTACTTCAGAGATACCTAATAATTAGTTTGCTCTATTTTACTCCCTCTATTAAGTAGCGATAGTCAAGTTTTGAAAATATATATATTAAATTAAGCAAATGTAGTTCATATGGAAAAAATATTATTTTAGCTAATGAAAATACTAATAAGGTTTAGAAAAGACGATTTTGACATTGTTATGGAATTATAAAATTGAATGTTCTTGTAAAGCCTGTCGAGAGCTACAAATTTAACCACTACGGTTATTAAATAATTTTTATAGCATGGAGAAGTAGGGATCGATCCACGAGGAAAGATTGTTGTAAATTGCTAGCTTAATCCTAAGTGATTTTACTAATTCAATTTATTAAATCAAAACTTAATAATTCTAAAATAATTAAAATCTAATGAATAAAAATCTAGAAAAAAAACCCAATAATGCTCCTAAATATTATGAATCATATTCTGGAAATAAAACAGTAAAAATAATTCCTGAATAATCCAGAAAAATAAAATTAGAATAGTAACTGAAATTTTAATAAAAACACAAAACGGCAACTAATAATCAGAAAAATAAATATTAAAATTATCAAACAGTAACCTAAAATATTATACTTAAACTGGACAGGTTTATAACTTCAGAATACTGTCAGATTAATTTCTGGAAAATTAAATCAGAAACTTACTGCAGAATAAACAAGCAGAAAATTTAATCTGAAGTTAAAAATAAAATAATCTGGATGAATAAAAATACGAAAATAATTAAGAAAATTACCCTAATTCTAGGACACAAATTTCTTAACCTAAAAATACTTAATAATCGTAAATTAAAATCAAAAATCGAAATTTTCAGAATTAATTACCTAAAAATCTGCACATACCAATTTCACAAAATAAATCTGAAAAATTATCAAATAATTTCCAAAAATTACAAAACTGAATATGGGCATATTAGGACACTATATAAACCCTAGGAATGAATTAAAATCGAAAAATAATGAAAATAACTATTTTTAGTCTAAGTTCAAACAAACCGGTAATTAAATACTAAAATTGAATATAAATCAATTTAAAATTATAACCACTCCAAAAATCAAAACCTAAGCTATCTAAAATTATCTAGACACTCCTAAAAGACTAGAATTTTGGGGGGGGGGTCGATTGAAATTATATTGAGGCTAATAAAACTAGAACAAAATTCAACTAACTAATCAAATTTATTCTAATCAACAAACAATACTCAAAAATTATCAAATTTATGAAATATACTTAGTATAATCTCAATCCACCATGCAAATTAATATTTATCATTAACACACAAGTTAATTTTATTCATGAGTTAAACTGTAGAAGATATCCACCAGCGGTTCTTCTCCGTTTTTCCTTAGATTTTAGTTTACTTAGGTCCAGCCCTAATATAAACCCTACTAATTTGATAATCTTTACACCAGTGCAAAAATTTAACCAAATTAGAGCATTACGTATTAGAAAAACATCATTTAACACTTTGTAACCAATTTACCAGCAAATCGATTTAACAAAGATCTAAAGCGATTACCTAATTAAAAGAGATGGGTTTGAGCCATCCATGATTAATTAGGGTGATACGTAGGCCTAAAAGATTATAACTTGTACGTATTACAATCTTCTAAACTATCAATCGAAATTGTATTTAATCAACTAGCATGTATTCTAATCGATTTAACACGAATTTCATAAACGATAAACACTAATCGCTAAAGAATCATGAATATAAATCAACTAGGCATTAAAGCACAAAACTTGTTTCAAAATTATTAATTTAGCATGGCTTCAAGAAGATTATACTAAGCATAAAAAATTACTCACTCATATTAAAAGTAACATCAACAAATTCACCCAAATAAATCATGTTTAATAATGAACTAAACACAAAAAATATAAAAAAAAAAGAAAAAAAAAAGAAAGAGGAAGCCGTGAGATTGATTAAGAAGATTATGAGGGGGAAAGAGGAAGAAGGTGATGGGGAAGAGGGTGTGATGCTTTTGTTGTTAGGCATGAGATGTTGCGGAGATGGAGATTGAAGGCGTGTGTTTAGCATATGATGATGGAGAGGGAATGATGATGTGATGATGGAGTAGCGGGCTAGTGGATGATGGTTTATATGATGAGGTTGAAAAGGTGGGATGGAGGAAGGTGAGGCGTGATGAAGGGGGATGAGGTGATGAATTTTTTGGCTTGTGATTAATGGTGACATTATATAATGAGTATGGTGAGGGTAGGGTTTAGTTTCTTAGGGTTTTCTTCTCCTTTCTTGCTTAGGTTTCTTCTTCCTCAAGACTTGTAGCTTTTTACCAACTCTTGAAACCCTAGCCCAATATAATAATTATAAAAATAATAATTTTCATAATTATTATTTTTGGACCGTCTTGTAGCCAAGTGTGTAAAACCCGAACTTCTACGTCCTCTCTTCTCCTCTTTATTAAATTAACACTAACCCTGAAAAATATATAAACAAAACAAATTAAATGAAATAATATATATAATATACTCAAAATAATTATAAAAATAATGCATGAATTATGACTTAACAGTTCTTTTTTTTTTGGGTTTTTGTTTGGTTTTTTGGGGGGGGGGGGATGTTTGTGGGTTTCGGGGTTTTTTTTTCAGCGCATCTACCATATATATTTTTAGGAGTACATACTGTTATAAACCACATAAGTAAAATAATAAATTAAAATAGTCTAAATGACATATACACCTATTAAAAATACACAAATATTATAAGTGAGAACATATATTCCTACAAGCATATAAGAGTTTGCCTTTTGTGGCTTGTGGGGTGTGGAAGGAACTACTAGGTCTCATAAGACTCGAATTATATTAATATGTTCTTTTAACTATAATGGCACTGTAAATTCGGTAAAAAATATTGAAGGAATTGTAAGAAGTTAAAAGTGGTTAAAAGAATTAGTGAAAAAGCGTAGAACTTGAAGTAAAAGAAATTGATGTAAATTAAATGTTGTTAGAAGGAGTTGCAAAAGGTCGCTATATATTTTTTTATAGATGGCTTGACTGCAAGCTTTGAAGTTTGAATCATAATTATTGTTCGTAAATTTCAAACAATTAAACAATAGCAAAATTTACCAAATAGTGTTGTTCAAATTAACACTTTTAAGTTTTGAGGCCGTCACTTCTTGTCTGCCCGTAAAGACTTAACTGCCCTTAATGAACTCTTTACAAAATGGGGGGAAAATTCAGGTGAAGAAAGAGTTGGGGTTTGATAGCTTGCGAAAGAAGACTCCCACAAAGGAGATTCACCCATGTTTTGAGCTTGTACAAGTCGATAATGGCGGAGGAAGAGGTGGGTGTGGGTGGGCTGTAAACGGAAGATGGGGAAGGAAGCTTGTGTTGGTATATGGCAGATGTCATTTTTGTCAAGGATCGAAAGAGAGCGAAGGGGTTGAGGGCATTGAGCATTGTGCATGTTGTATGGGTGGTGAGTTGTGGAAAACTTCTTATTTGTATTGTACACAGGTAAGTGAGTTAATTAGTTGTGTAACTTGTGTGTGTCAATTTCAACTTCGAATTGGGGAGGTGGAGATTTGGGGGGAGGGTACTGTTGCTTACAGTTGAAGAAGGGTTAGGGGTTGGGGAGATGGGGGTAGCATACCCGTGGGTAGTTAGGGCTTGGATTAAATTGATGTATGCAATTATTGCGTGCTTGTGGTGCTGAACACTACAAGAAAAAGATCAAATAAAGACGGAATCAGCGACGGAATACGGTTTATCAGCGACGGAATTTTCATATCAACGACGGAATTGGCGACGGATTTTCGCTCATTGCTCAGTACCTGACGACGGACTTTTGAAATTCCGTCGTCGTTGGCGACGGATTCAGCGCCAAAAATTGCGACATACTTTTTGGGGGAACAGGGGTGGCAATAGAATGTGTTATCCGTTGCCATCAAAGACAGAATCAGCGACGTAAATTTCGTCGCTGATGGCGACAAACTACACATTCTGTCGCCACCTTATCTGCCCAAATTTTTTTTTGGTCATTCTTTCTCAATTCCGTCGCTAGGTTTCTAATTTGGTCATTCTTTCTCAATTCCGTCGCTAGGTTTCTAATTTTTTAAAAATAAAAACGCTTGTTTTTTATCGTATCCCTTAGTACATATATTTCAATCCCTGTAAGAAATTTACAAGATCTTTGCACTCAATCAACATCCAATGGCTTTGAATATGATTTCATTCGAAGCGTTATCAACAATTTCAAGCCACACAAGGGGTTTCAATTCACAAACCACAAGTTCCAAATAAAGTCTCTACATATCACAAACCACAAATCCAAACAAACCAGAAGATGCCAATAATTGAGAATGAAGTTCTATGTTTGCAGAAGAGGGAGAAGCAAGCGCCAAATGGAAGGAAAATTAAATAAGCACCAAGTGGAGGAGAGTGAAATAAGCACAAAGGGAATAGGAAGCAAGCAGCAAGTGATATACTTCGTAAAGAACCAAGTAGAAGAGCCACCAACTGAAGGAAAACTGCAATCAACTCAATCACCAAGGTGAAGATCATCCTCATCCTCTTCTTCTTCCTCACCCTCTTCCTCAATATGTTGCGAGTGATGAGTAAATGGTGGCTGAGATCCCGAGCTAGACGCCTATTGCATTTGAAAGAAAGCTTGGAGGCACTGATCGATGCTCATCATTTGTTGGTTTAGTTGTTGGTTGCTTTGGGTGAGCAAATTGTTGGATTCCTCCAGTTGCTTACATTTTTCCATAAGTAACCGGTAGCTTTCTGCTTGAGAAGTTAGCTCACCCCCCAAGTTGGTTACTACTCCCCTTAAGTCATTGAGCTCTTGTTGCGATGGCGTAGAACTGGTACCTACTGACAGACATTTCAATGAAGCACGCATTAGTATTGCAATTAAGTAAATTCAATGTATAACCATGTTCGTTGAAACTTTAATATGAAAACTGTATCGGATCTTTGAGTGAGACTGAAGTAACCGGATTCCCTAATGTTGACAGACTCCTCACCAATGCCACAAATATGACCCTTATTGTTCTTGAACGTCTTCACCCACAACTCATTTGGGTTTGGAAATGGCAGGTTTGGATCTTGAGAAGTGCCATCCTCGGTCCCTTGAGAGTTGATAACATTTTGAAAATCACGTTCAAAGGATTCCTACAACACCGCAACGTAACATGCGCATGAAATCATGTATACTACAATTACTGAAAATAAAGTATACAAGTTCATGTTGAACTACCAATGAAGATTGAGAATAGCTAATTGCTTACATATGTTTGTTGTGATTTCTTGTCAACCCAAGGGCCATCTTCTTTGCCATGTAGTTTGTAAATGCAACTGAATAATTCAACAATGGTGGGCTCCGTCCCAAGTTGTTCCCTCTATGTACGTGCCAGAAAGAATGATGTCAAGCACAACACAAAATACAGTATTAAACTTAAAGAAATACATAGCAAATATTAATTCATTTACTAGACGCCGCCTCTGCTCATGTGTAGGGATCGAGCCATAGGTGTGGAGAGATGGGCCACCACCTTCTGGATTTCCCAGTCGGTTCTTCTGGGTTGTTTCATGCAATTTCTTGTAATGTTCATTCGCCCAGTGCTGTTGGAGTAGGGGTGTTCATTATTAGGTCCAAACCCGGACTGGACCGAAGACCGGCCTAGACCGGACCGGACCGGACCGAATAGTAGGGGTGTTCATTATTCGGTCCAAACCCGGACCAGACCGAAGACCGGCCTAGACCGGACCGGACCGGACCGAACCGAATGAATTCGGTCCGGTCCATGGTCCACAAATTTTTTGTATTCGGTCTTCGGTCCGGTCCGGTCCGGTCCACCGGTCCGGACCGAGAACCGAATAAAAAAATTTAAAAATCGATTTTTTACTTACTGAATTTTAATTTTCTTTTGCAACTTATAATTTTTCAAACATTCAAGAATATTGATTTGTTTTTCATGATGAAAATATGTAAAAATTGTTCATATTGAAATAAATATAAGATGTTCATATTGTAAAAATTTGCTAGCTTTGCAATTCGGTCCGGTCCGGTCCGGTCCTACTTTTTTCTGTTCGGTCCCGGTCCGGTCCTTGACTTATTCGGTCCGGTCCACGGTCCGTAACTTCCCTCTTATTCGGTCTTCGGTTCAACCCGGTCCGGTCCGGTTCGGTCCGAGTTTGGACCGATGAACACCTCTATGTTGGAGTCCCTCTCAATGAGCATCACCGAGCCAAACAGGATTCTTGTTATGCTTCCTTGCTTTGCCAAAGAAGCCTCTCAAGCGTGTATTGCCTCGATTTTCAAAATTCCTTCTTATACGGTCCTCATGGACAGGATCCCAAGTAAACCACTTCTACAATTATGAAAACGAAAAACATATCAAATAATACAATAGTAATTTATCACGATCATAGAAACTGTTAATACGTAGTCACTGTAGTTACCTTGAACTCTCCAAACCACAAATCTTGTACTGGTTTGGGCACTTTGCTGCAACTAGGCCAAGTTCCGTCAAATTTGCTTTGAAATATGAGCGAAATCTTACTAACTGCGCCATCATTGGCGAGAAACCTAATTGAATGTAACACATCAAATTGATTACTTGTTATACAAAATTCATGTAGTAATTCATAAGATATAACAAATGAAGACTTACCCGTTACCATCTGGCTCAATCCAAGTCTTAGCTCGAGTGCTCCCATGATTGGATTATGCTTCACTTTCACCACTTGCAATGTTGTATTGGAGTTGGTTTGTGTTAGGGTGAGCGGGTTGGAGACTAGGCTGCATAGTGTGAACAAGATGGGGGTTTGGAGGAATGTTGTTGGCAAATTGGCCGTACATGATGCTTTGGTTGGGAATGTATGAGGTCTGATGGTGGAAAGCCCCAAACGGGGGAGGTAGTGGTCCCGAACATGGCTGAACTAGTATATAAGGGGAAGATGGATCAATGTCCATTGTGGTCGGATCTACGATAGAGCTCCTATGCCCTCGTGCTCTAACTCGAGGGGAGGACTTATCTCGACGAGAACTGGAATCCATACCTGAAATAGGTGACAACAAAACCAAGTACAAATATATAATGATTGCACATAAAAACCCTTTACTCATACATCATAATAGGTATGTAGGTAACACATATTTTGCAAAGCTCATTCATACAATATAAGTAAAGTCACAACCAATTGTTTGACATGCAAAGTACTCAAATACATAAGAATTCATAAGCACTCAATCATCTGCATCCTTATCATCATCAATGTCATTGTCATCTTCATCGTCATCATACAAATGCAAATTTTCTTCAGCTTCATCTGTTTCATTACCATCATCCCACTCCCCCTCTTCATCACCCTCACCATTCTCTACCTCATCTATCTTGTCATTGCCCTGAATGAATGAAAACCCTATTTCATCATTAACCTCTTCGGGTGGTGCACTTTCATCCACTAATGATGCAGGGATGGCGTCATTCACAGGTTCGACGATAGTTGTCATGTCCATTTGTTGGTACGCAGTAGGTAGAGTATACTGCTTATCCACTCTTGCCCTTGGTTTGGTTGGTATGACAACAAGCCAATTGGCCCTTGAGCGATCTGCATGTTGCATGAAGTATACTTGTGATGCAGTGTTTGGGAAGATAAATGGGTCGCACTTTCGGTACCTCCTTGTACGGTGGGCCTCAATAAGGTCACTTAGTTTATGAGATCGTGTCCCACGATTCAATGTGGGATCGAACCACTCACAACTGAAGAGCGCACATTGTTTAAGTGGTTTGCCTAAGCACTCAATTTGGACAATTTCGTTCAGTACACCATAATAATCATTCTTAATATCGCCTTTCCCAATGCCACAAACACCAACACCACAATTATATGTTCTCTTCACGACGCTTCAAGCTTCAGTGTGGAATTTGAATCCATTTACTCTATATGTCGTCCATGTTGACACATACCGCTTTGGCTTCACAGCCAATTGGTTCAAGTAGCAATATTTGTTGGGCTCGAATAGTTGAATGTAATGCACCTAAGGTGACATAACATGTGGTTTTAATTAATACAGTGCACCTAATTAACTGTTATGTTAAAATTATGAATAAATGAGTTATAATATTTACATTCTGACTAAACCAATTTGGGAAATGAGTTTCGATGATGGTGTTGACATCTGCGTAGCTGACATTAGGACGTGCAGTTCTAACATGTTCTGTGAAAATTCTATCACATTTTATGAAGCCTATTAATATACTTGCGCTGTGAATGATAAACTCAATTGGAAGTGAAAATACCACTCACCCTATATAAGGTTTAACTTCATCACAATTTAACAGCACGTGCAGATGGGCAATAATATCTTCGACATCTGTGAGATACCTTGATCTTTCCCTACCAATAGCGATCCCTTATGGTGCAAAAATGGGCAGAGTTAGAAAATTATTAATATGTTCATCGTCATCCTCATTTCTCCTACACTTAGTGCGCATGGAGGGCACATTAGAGCCGAAGTAATAAGAAGCGAAGAATGTCCTCTCTACTTCTAGGTATGCTTCTGTGATTGAACCTTTAGGACACGCTTGTTGGTTTATCTTTTTGTTCAATAGGCCAAAGAACCTACCAAATTCACAATTGCATTCACTTCTATGTGATTCCACATATAAGAATTGAGATAAGGTTTCATTGATTATAGTATAATTTACCTCTCAAATGGATACATCCATCGGTATTGTACTGGACCACCTAGTTGAGCCTCTTCTGCCAAATGCACTGGCAGGTGCTCCATTATATTGAAAAAGCCAGGAGGGAAGTGGTCTCCAACTTACACAAAGTGATGACAATGTTGCGATGCAGTTCCTTAAGTATATCCTCCCGCAATGTTGTTGAGCATAAGTTCTTGAAGAACTGGCTTATCTCAATAAGAGGTTTCAACACATTATCTGGGAGCGCACCAAATGCAATTAATAAAAGAGTCTCCATGAACACATGACAATCATGACTTTTTATGTTGTTGAACTTAGCCTCATTAGGGTCAACGATATTCCTCAAATTAGAGCAATATCCATCAGGTATTTGAAGCTCCTTCACCCATTCACACAACTCTCTTCGTTTATCCACATGAAGTACGAACTTTGCTTTTGGTTTAACCAGCTTACCACTTGGGCTTGAATGTAAATGTAATTCTGGTCTATCACATATTTCTGCAACATCCATTCTTGATTTGGCGTTGTCTTTTGTTTTCCCATGAACATCCATAACAGTGTTAATAATGTTCCCGAAGAATTTCTTTTCAATGTGCATCACATCCAAATTATGGCGGAGCAGTTGGTGTTGCCAATAAGGCAACTCCCATAATATGCTCTTCTTCGTCCAGTTGTGCTTATTTCCCTTAAATCCTGGTATGAAAAAGTCACCATTTGTACTTACCATTGGGTAATCTTCCACCTCGGCATAAAGTTCTTCCCCAAATAGTTGGGAGGAGGACCCCCTGTAACAGTTCTGCCTTTCCTAAATGTTGTTCTATTTTTTCTGAACGCATGATTCCTTGGCAAAAAACACCGATGACAGTCAAACCATGAGAATTTACCTCCATTTCTCAATCTCAAAGCCTTTTGCTGTTTCATACATACAGGACATGCCAATTGGCCATTAGTACTCCACCCAAATAACATTCTATATGCGGGAAAATCATTGCTGGTCCACATAAGTGCAGCCTTCATATGAAATATATGTGCCATAGAAATGTCATAAGTCTCAACTCCAACATCTGATAACGCTTTCAACTCATCAACAAGAGGTTGTACATATGCATCTATCTTGTTCTTGGGATTTTTGGGTTCGGAGATTACACAAGTCAAGAACATAAACAGTGTGGTCATACAGATTTCAGGGGGGAGGTTATAAGGTGTAACGACCACCGACCAAATGGAGTATGATCTTGAAGACAATGTGTAAGGATTAAATCCATTAGCACATAAGCCAAGCCTCATATTCCGAGGCTCTGCAGCAAATTCAGGGTACTTGGTATTAAAATGTTTCCATGCTGCCCTATCTGATGGATGACATAAAACACCGTCCTCACGTCGATGTTCATAATGCCATCGCATGTGCTCTGCACTACTTCTTGATGCGTACAACTTCTACAGTCGAGGTTTTAACGGCAAGTAATGCATCCTCGAGTATGGCAACGAATTTTGATTCCTTTGTTGTGACCTTTGCTTCTTCCATTTTGAATGTCCACAAAACTTGCACGCATCCAGGTTTGCGTCCTCCTTATAAAATAGCATGCAACCTTTCCGGCAACAATCAATTTGGACCACATCGTTGCCGAGATCTTTAACAACCTCCTTCGTTTGCCCATAGTTGCTTGGCACATGGTTGTTAGGGGAACACATCTCTTTCATTAATTGAACAATTTCATTGAAACAATTTTGAGGCATATTATAATCAGATTTAAAACTCAACAGTCTCACCGCCGCAGTTAGCTCACTGTGGGTGGAGCAACCATCATATAAGGGTTGTTGAGCAGCTTGAACCATAATATAAAATGGTTCTCGACAAATGCTTAACCCCTCTTCCCTTACATTTTGATTTGCTATTATAGCATTATCAACCACGTCCTCTATCTGATCTTCGTAGGATTCAGAGTAGTCATTATTAATATGACTTAAACCTCCAACTTCGAAAATTTCACTATTTGAATACCCAGAATCATATTATTAAGGTTCTATTTCTACATGACCTCTCCAAAACCAATATCCTTGCACAAAACCCTTATACATAAGATTTATCTTGACCTCATCAGGTGTCAAGTATACCCTATTTCTGCATTTTGCACAAGGACATCTATACTTCCTCCCATTCAGAAACTCTATCTGTCTACGTGTAAATTGATCGAATTAGTTTACTCCATCTAGAAATTCTTGCGTATAATCACTACGAACAGGCAGTAATCTGTTATACTTCCACCTACGATGTGGAGGACCATTCATATTTTGTTCAAATAACAATAACCATATAAAGTATTTGATAAGAATTAATTTTAATCAAAATTTTAATAATTACATAAATTACGCAATTATATATTATATATGTTTACTTTAAAATTTCCACATGCACAAAAAAAGCTATAAATTTCGACAAATATACTTATATTCTCACGAATATCACAAAACTAATAATTCATACATGGTTGACAACTTTGCTCCACCAACATATCAAATTTGAACTTAAAATTACCAAATCTAAGTGTACATGACATTGGGCGAAATCTTTAAACAAATATGAACTACAACTTCATACTAACATCACATTTGAACAAAATTATAAACTAAAGCATCTCAATCCACCAACATATCAACTTTCAAGTTCATATCACCAAACCTAAACCCTAAATTGCATTGAGCAAAATCTCCAATCAAATTAGATCAATAACCTCACACAAATACCACATTTCAACAACATTATCAATTAAAACATTTCATTCCACCAACATATGAAATTTCAACTTCAAACTACCAAACCTCAACCCTAAATCGCATTTGCCAAATTCTTGTAACGAATTAGAGCAATAACCTCACACAAATACCACATTTCAACAACATTATCAATTAAACCATTTCATTCCACCACCATATCAAATTTTAACTTCAAACCACCAAACCTAAACCCTAAATCGCATTTACCCAAATCTTACACCAAATTAGAGCAATAGCCTCACACAAATACCACATTTTAACACAAATATGAACTAACTATGAAATTCTAACAATCTAATACAAAACTTTGTAGAAATTACAACTAATTTAGTTGAAGAAACTTACCTCAAGCTTAATGAAAACCACCGGGCAAAAGGGCGGCAGGCGGCGGTCGGCCGCAGGGGGCCGGTGACAGACGGCGGCGATGGCGAGGGGAGGGCCCGCGGTGGCTAGGCGGTGGTCGGATGCAGCTGGGGCCAGTCGCCATTCTCTCTCTCTCTTCGAAGCTTTCGCAAAAAATGAAACCAGCAATTCTAGTTTTATTTAACTGGGCTGGCGACGGAAATTCTATCACCAATTTTTTCAAAAATAAATAAATAAATAAATTATGGCGACGAAATTTCCGTCGCCCACAGTCAATTATGGCGACGGATTAAATTTTTTGTCGCCATATTTGTCGCTCAATCTGCCTTTTTTGTAATACTATTTTTCAGTCTCCATTTTCTTCGCCAAATCTGTCGTTAATTTTTTCCGTGATGGAATTCTGTCATTAATTTGAACTTTTTTAGTAATGGAATGTGTGATGCATGTGATCAGACAATACTTGTTTGGTACGTATGTGCTCCTATGTGGTGGTTATGCTGGATATGTCTGTTGAATAACTCGGGATAACAATTACAGTAGGGGTAGTTACGGCTATTCACGGGAAAAGTGGTTAACCTGTAAATGCGTGATGAATAACCTAGTAAATAAGAGTGGTTAATTCGGTAATACGTATTAACTAACAGGTTAACCGTTTGAGAAGAAGTGGATGAACATGTTTGGAGTGATGGTCTCTACTAATAGATGTGTAGAATGCTTGTAATTGATGTGGACAGGTTTAGTTAAGTGGGTGATGGTGCCTATCTTCAGTTACATTGGGTGACCCATAAATGCGTACTGAATAAACGAGGATATAGTAGTGGATAACCCGGGTATAGGTGATGAATAACTTGGGTTACCTGTTGGGCGGGCAACAATGGATAATGAACTCTTCACAGGACATACCTAGGGAGGACAGTATCATGTGCTAGTTGCAATGGTGACTTGAGTTTGGTAATGAATATGTTATAACCCATGTGAGTACCTAATGTGAAGTTGTGATGAGATATGTTAGGGTTTAAAGGTGGTATATGTCTAGTGTGTGGAATTGGTGCTACAAGCATGTGTGTATTTGCAGGTGATTGTTAGTGTGCACCACAATTGAAGGACAAAATGTCGTTGGAAGAGGTGGTTGACGTTGTATATATGTTGGGGAGGGTTGTTAGAGGAAGGTCCGGGGGGAAAGTCATGTTACCAGGGAGGAGGAAAGATTGTGCGTGGGTGAAGGAGAACATGGGTATGCTTGAAGTGTTGCGAATAGTGGAGGAGGCAATGGGGGAGGGTATAAGGGGGTTGGCGGATGTGCTATAGTTTGAAGTGTAATCGATTGGAGTTGTTTCCATTATGATCGGATGATGATGTTAAGAAGTTGATGAAGGGGAACAATGAGTACGCTTACCTTTATGTGGCAGGAAGTGAAGGTCCATGTGTGGGATGGGTACATGGGAATGAAGCGTGTGAAGAGCAGTACAGGGGGGGTGGTTGCACTGACCGTGGGAGGGTTGGGGCAATGGTAGATGTTGCAGGTGACGTCGCTCATGCAGTGGATGGAAGAGTGGTAACAAAGCAGGTTGTAAGGTAAGAAGGGTTGTGGTGGACAAGCATGTGGCTTTGGGTGGTAATTTGCAGTAGTAACAAATAATGATTGATCATGTGTGGGTTTTTTTTTTTATCTCCAGGGACGTTGCGCAAGCAAACACAGGAGAAAAGGAGGAAGTTGATGAGGCAGTTGTTGTGGACGAACGTATGAGGGTGATAAGGAGTTGTGTATCGTTTGATATACCTGAGGACGAATATGGTGATTCAAGCTCCGAATCTGACGACGATGAAGCAGGGGATGGTGTAGTGTGGCCAACATTGGGGGTGCAAGCCGAGGCATATCGAAAGAGGATGTTGATATGGAAGAGCGAAATCAAAGTAAAGGGGCAGGTGTTTGCTTCTGCGAGTGAGGTGAAGATAAGTATTTAGAAGTAAGCCATAGCGAATTGATTTGAATATAAGTATGTACGAAATTGTTGGCAACATATTGCTGTGAAGTGCACTGTAGAAGGGTGTGGGTTTTACATTTGTGTGAGGGGCCACCTAAAAAGAGGTGGAATGTATGTGAAGGAGTTTGAAGCGGGGCGCGTGCACAGTGTGGGAGATGAGTGCCAAATGGGGAAATGGGGGAGAAGGCGAATGCGAACGAGTCTCCTTGGTAGTCTCATTGAAGGGAAGGTTCGGTTAAGTGATAGTTGCACACCCCCAGAGATATTGAAGGATTTGCAGCTAGAGATGGGAATGAAGGTATCATATATGTAGTGTTGGAGGGCCCCTAGGTATGTATGGTTGCTAGCAAATGAAACACTAGAGGACCATTATAAGCTATTGCCCTGGATGTGTGCAGCTATTGTAAGGACTAATCCTGATTCACGAGCATTGTGTGAGCTGCAAGGATCCAGGTTCAAGCGTATGTTTGTTGTATATGGTGCATCATTGAATGGTTTCATCCTTGGGTGTAGGAAGATATTGTTTGTAGATGGAGCTCATTTGACTGGGCCGTATGAAGGGACTATGCTGTCAGTTGTTGCACTTCATGCGGATGACCACTTGTTCGACGTTGTATATGCAGTTGTGTCTGTGGAGAACATCGATGAGTGGTTCTGGTTTTTGACTGTACTACGCGAATGTCTAGGCGGAATGCAACCTGTGATCATAAGTGATAGGAATTAGGGGTTGCTTTCTACGATGCTGAGGATGTTTGGGATTAAGAGTCATAGCTATTGTTTGTGGCACGTGCAGGAGAACTTTTTTACGTACGCGGGGAAGGTAGGGATCCGACGGCAGACATCGAAGGACTTGTTGAAGGAGGTGTTCAATAGGATTACGTATGCCCCAATTGGGGCTGATTTGTTGACTGCCACAACTACTCTCCACCGGTATATGAACACCGAAATGTGTGTAAAGCTACTTGTCAACGACGGCATGAGAGGTTAATTAATGAGGTTGTGTGTATGCGTCACTACAGTTATCGCATACGTGATGATATTCACAAGTGTCATCATCTAATCTCATTTCCTGGGTTATGGGTTAGACTTTTTTGGGTTCGTCACTACGTCAACGTGAGCCATTGGGGATATGTTCATATAGTAGTACTCCCCGACTACAGTACCATATGTTGTGTGTCACATGCTGGAAGTTTACTACACCACTTAAGAGCAAACTTCCAGTATGTGACAACTGTTCTTCTCCTCAACTTCACCATCTTTTTGTACATCCACCTTATACAATGGTGTGCATGGGTGGGTATCTACTACTCCCCCACCTGCAATGCTTGTGGATAGTTCCATGTAAGCATCCCCATGTATTGTATGTGTAGAAGGCAAGTTATCTATTCGAATGCAATGGTGTGTATGTGTGGGTATAACAATAACATGACCATTTCGATGCAACAGATAAATATCCCAAAATATTTCCTAACCAGTGTGATAGAGGTGCAATATGGGCAGTACCCCAGAAAGAGGTCAACCAACCCTAGTCACTAACCCCAGGTGTGCATAAATTTCACTAGTGGGATACTACAACATGTTAGTATGCCACTTAATAAATGTCACTAACCCAGGATGTGGATGTCACAATAACGGGACAATTGACGTGGACCACATCAGCATCCCACACAATAAAGGTCAGTAACTCGGGTTGTGGATATATCCACCTGTGCACCATATACGTCTAACATGTTAGTAACCCAGATGATAACGGAGACTAACCCGGGTTGCAGGATTAATAATAACAGGATCGTTAAGGTGCATCAAATCAGTATCCCAGCAAACAAAGGACACTAACTCGAGTTATGGATGTGATAATAACAGGATCATTGACGTGCACCAATTCAGTATCCCTGCCTAGTACCCTCTGACATGAAGTGTACTGCACCGACAGAAGCGCTATAACTTGCCCTATTTCACAGCTGTTATTTTGCATTGGGCAATGGACAATGTAGGGATGTCTGCCTACTAATTACTACCCAACCTTTCGTTCCATTTACGTAGTATGATATATTGTACGTTTCTAAGGCGGGTTATAAACGTAGTGTTCACATAAGTATGGGGTCCCCCATGTCGATATCCTGAGATATACAACTAACTAACCCGGGATCTTAATACTTCTAGGTCAGGATATGTTGTCCAAGTCAACCCCCAGAACACGTAGTCAGACTTTAAGCAGGTGACAATTTCCCCAGCCCCCAATGTCACTAACCCACGTAATCTATATAAAAAACATAGGAAACTACACTACATTGTAAGGCCCTACGAAGTGGCTTGGATTGGGTAAACAAAAATTCCTCAACAAGTACACCTCAGAAGGTGCTCATGTCGGATGCATTTGTCACGTACGGTATGGATGACGTGGGAATAGGAAACCCCAATACTCATTTGCTTTTATGATGACTGCAGTCCGTCACCCATATTCATATCCCGACGTCACTCGCTCACTATCCCGGGTTATCTATTCGCCAACCCTAGGGTACGCAATCAATATACGAAAAAATTGAGGTCAATAACCACGGTTATTTATAAACAGGAAGGAGGAAACAGTGGAGTTTCTCATTAGCCTAACAAAATGACCTCAATATCCCAAGATGTACATGAGCAGCAAACATATGTAAACAATCGTATAGTACAATGCAAAACTTTTGCAGGTAACCCAGTCCAGGGAATTGACTAACCCGCGTTATACATATGCAGAAACAATGGGCATATACAACAGACCAAATTGGCTTGCAACTCCAATGGGTCAGTGACCCACTGATCTGAATAAATCCACACAACCCAACAAAGTACAACCGTCCACAGCAGAATACAAGAAAATGGTCGACGCAAAAAATACCAAACAAATAATGACAAACCACGAACCAACCACTAAGCTTTGTCAGCAAAGCTACGCCACACGGACCCGCTACCTATGCGTAAGGTGAGAACCACTAGGGGGAGGCAAACCTGCAGTTCACATGCAACCATCAGCGAATTACGTGCCCAACTTTGGATATGTCACAAGATTGGAGAAGTTGGAGACGAACCTTGTAGATGTTGCGGGAAATGAGCTATTAGGCTTTGCAGAAAGCTAAGCAAGCACTTGTCCTTGTAATACGCAACACAATCTTGGTCGAACTCAAACCCATTCGCTTTTAGGGACAACAGGTCCATGAAAGCCATGACAAACTCCCCGCAATCATGTCCACTATTAAAAGAAGCAAACAACAATGTCACTAACCCGGGTTAAATAAGATCATGCAGACACGATGTGGTGGTCATGGGAGTGGAGTACACGTACTTCCTGTGTTCTAGGCATTTGGGTGTGATGACATCCCACTGTCCTGCGTCAGCATATGTGGTGGAGTGGAGGAATGCAAGGACTAAAGCAATCCTCTTCACACGTGTGAACATTGTCAACAACATAAGTGAGGCAGTGCATATAGACCGACCTATGTCGGATAAGATGACACACAAATTTGAATCACCAACCACAACATACATAAACGACTCACCGCGCTATCCACAAGTTCCCGTCTGCTCTTCACCGCTGTACTGGGCAACTGATCATACACGAGGAAGGAATGCTTGCACAAATCCGTAATAAGCAGCAACTAGTGCCGTCATTTGTCTCTAGCAGGGGGCATGAACACCTATACTCAACAGCAGGTCTTAAAATGTTCATTACAGAATTCCGTCATTGTGTTTCTAATGAAAATAGTTGGTGGTGTCTTACATAGCATACGTCCGGCTGAGGGGTAGCCTTGAAGCTATCCTATATGATGCCAGAGATGCGCCCCTTGTTGTGCAAAGTCACCTACGAAACCAACACAAGAGTCAATGACATCAAGTGCATACATGTGCACATAAAGAAGGCCGATTTGGCGTGAAATCCACAGTTATGGCTTCATACACTCGTGTGGTGCTTCAAAAACATCGACATCCAGCACAAGTTGGGTAGGTCTGCTGCCGCCTATGGAGGAGCTCAGTGAACAAGTCCATCGCGAGGTTTCTAATATAGTACTTCCTAGACCTGTCCCCGGCTGACGCCTTTAGAACCATATGGATGAGGCCCTATAACCAACTTGTAGGCACGAGCTTCGGCAGACACTCCTGCAGGACCTCCTCCTTGTCCGTCAATGTCAGCGCACAAGTAAGGCGCAAACTAACACTGTCACGCAAACAAAACTACAGCCCTACCTCCCATGTACTTACCACTGTCTGCCATTAGGGCATATGCCCTAAAACCTACTCTTGACATTGGTCACTAACTCCATCTCCACTGTTGACAAGGGGGCGGAAATATAACCTGCCAACACCTGCATAATATGCAACCATGAGTGACACATTTCAAGTACATAGACAGCCAAGTACATGCAGGCGAAGTTCATCAATACCTGTTTCGTCAACTTTAGCTTGTTCAATTCCTCCATAAGGGGGTCGATGCTTGACCCTTCTACCGAAAGTGTAAAGCTTGTCGTAGAGTTACAAATTAAACCGCTACTTTGATTTATAAATAATATTTATAGCATAGGAAAGTAGGGATCGATCCCACGAGGAAAGATTATGGCAATAAGCTAGTTTAATTGTAATTAAATTTACTACTTTAATTTATTATAACTTATTTTTATATTACTAAAATAAATCAAATTTAATAAGTAAAAATTTAAAAAAATACTTAATATTGATCCTAAATATTCTAAATTTAATTATGAAAATAAAACATTAAATAGCTATCCTAAATAATTTGAAGAATAAAAACAGAAATAATAACACAATATTAGACTGAAAATTAAAACAGAAAATAACAAGCAGAAAATTAATATTAAAAATTATAGAAAGTATCCAAATTAATATGCTGCAAGTATATAACTTTACGACTCCAAAATTATATGTAATTAAATTCAGAAAAATTAAAATAGACAATTAACTCCAAAAAATTAAAACAGAAAATAAAATATGAAATTAGAGAAAGAATAAACTGCACTAATATAAATGCGTAAATAAATAAAAAAATTGCCCAAATTTTAGGACATAATTTTCTTGACATAGTAAAACCCTAAAAACATAAAATAAAAATTTAAAAAGTAATTTTCAGATTTATTAAAATAAAAACCTCCACATATCCAATTCACAAAATAATTCTGAAAAATTATCAAATAATTTCCAAAAATTCTGAAATTAAATAGAGGTAGAAGAAGATACTATATAAACTTTAAAATAGACTAAAATATGAAAAAAAAAACACAAAATGAACTATTTTAAACCTAATTTATAACAAACCGGTAAATAAATGGCAAAACAGAATATAAATTAAATCTGAAAATTATAACCACACTAAAAATCAAAATATAACTGATCTAATATTACCAAGACAATCCTAAAATACTACTCTTTTTGGGGGGTAAATGAAATTTACATTAACGCTTATAAATTTAAGAATTAAAAGCAACAAACTAGAGAAATTAACTAAAAACTAAGAAATTAATATTTACCATCAACCCACAAATCGATTTTATCCAAGAGTTAAACTTTCGAAGATACTCACCAACAGATCTTCCCCGCTTTTCCTTATATTATAATTTTGATAACCCTAACACCAGCACAAGAGTTTAATCAAATTAGAGTATTAAGTATTAGAAAAACATCATCTAACGCCTTGTAACAAATTTACTAGCAAATTGATTTAACAAAGATTTATAACGATTACCTAATTAAAAGAGATGACTTTGAGTCATCCATGATTAATTATGGTGATACTAATGCCTAAAAGGCTATAAATTTTACGTATTAAAGCCTTTTAAACTATCATATGAATTCGTATTAAAAAAAACTAGCATGCATTCTAATTAATGTGACATGAATATCGTAAATGATAATTACTAATCGTTATAGAATCATGAATAAAAATCAACCAGATAATAAAGCATAAAACTTGTTTCAAAATAATTAATTTAGCATGGTTTCAAATAGATTATACTAAGTACAAGGGAATTACTCACTCATATTATAAATAAAATCCCAACAATTAAGCAAAGATTTCATGTTTAACAATAAAATAAACTAAAAAAATAAAATAAAAATAAAAAGCAACAATAGAATATTACTACTTGATTGTGGCGTGGAGATGGATGGTGATGAAGATGATCCTGACGGTGATGGGGCTAATTTGGTGTGAAGGTGTGCAGAGGAGAAGAGGTGATGATCTTTTCTGAATGTGGGGATGATGATATTACGTGAGGGTTAAGTGTAAATGATGGGTAGGCAAGAAGGGCTTTATGCTGATGATCGACGATGATATGAAGCTGTTGAGGGGGCTGAAGGTGCTAGTGGGCTAGGCGTTGGAGATTAGGTGATGAAGATTGTTACGTGAAGGAGGAGGTGTGTGTGTGTGGTTTTTAGAGGAGGTGGCGTGAGAGAAGGTTGGTGTGCAGGTTGCTAGGGTTTTTGGTGTGTGGGTTTTAGAGGATAAGAGATAGGTTTTTATAGTATCATTCTACTAGGGTTTTCTTCTTTGGGTTCATTTTCTTCCAAGTCTTCTAATTCCTCTTCAATTAGGAGTAGTAATCCAAGCCCAAATAAATCCTTACGAAAATATTATTTTTCATAATTCATTATTTTTTTTGGACCGACTTGATAAATTTTCTTGTAAAATCTTTCAATAAATAAAAGCTGAACTTTAACGTCTTATCTTCTTCTTCTTTATTTTATTAATGCTTAACCTGAAAAATATATAAGATAAAGTAAATTAGACGAAATAATATATGTAGTATAATCAAAATAATTATTAAAACAATGCATTATTTATGACTTAACAGAAAGCGGCTACACGTCAAGAACAGATGGGTGCACGCTTCCCTCATCGGGGTCATCGGCAACACGTGGCTCGTTCGCACCTGTCATCCCTTCGTTCATCTCCTTCCTGCTCTTCTGAGCACCCGACAGACGAGTTGGGTTAGTGAATGGGCTGCCATGAACTGCGGCCGGTTTCCGACATTGAGGCTTCCTCTTCATGCGGGTGACGATGTTGGAACTTTTTTCACCACCATCATCCTCGCACCCCATATCATGCGCATCAAGACTCGTCTTCTCAGTCTCTCCTGTTATCTGTGCATCCTCTGCAATAGTCACCCTTTGTACGGACTCATCCATCGGGGGCTGGACACATGCTTCATGATCAGCAGCCATGCTGTCTGTTGTCATCGGTGGTCTATGGTGCACGGACTCCATCCCCGAGTCAACCGTCGACTCATACTCGTCGCGGCAGGTGTACAATCCTGTACAATTGCCGTTGAAGATGCGGGTGTCATGCAAACACCTTCCCCTTGTATTGAATCACCTCCCACATACACCTCGTCTACGCCTAGACCTGATGCATCTGTATTCGCTTCTTCCTCCCGAACATAAGGCTCGAGCAGTGCGCTGGATTCCCCAACAACCGGCTCCGGTTGTTGCTATTCCTGTACGGGCTCCTGTACACCAACAATAACTTCCCCACAAGGCATGGCCGTCGCATCAACCACTCTTCCGCCTACGTCTTAAACTTCAGCGGAGGGTTGCACATGCGGCTCACTACACCGGGGGCATCCCCTACATCATCACAATCATCAACAGGGGCAGCAGCATCAGCCATCCTCGGTGGCGTGCTCTGAGCGTCATAAGTAGCACCTGGGATATCCGCTGTTGTCTCGCAGGTTGCATCCTCTTACCTACCCTTAACCACACTGAATTCATGCACAGTAGCTTCCCCCAAATCAGTTATTGCCCTTGGTAGAGACTCCAATCCACTATCACTTTGTACGTCTTCCCTGACATCACCTCCAGGTTGATGCCCTGTATCCTGGGCCTCATTGGGTGTCGTGCAAATCTTCAACCTAGCCTCTAACTTGTTCGCACGACTCTTCTAGAATTCCAACATTTTTAGTGTATCTACATGCTTCCCTTTCTCAGCACGCAACTCCTCACGTGCCCGCTCCAGACGCTCCTCATATGACAGCACACCCTGCCTTAAATACCAACCAATTTTCGGCGTATACGCACATTACTCTCCCATGTCCATTGCACACCACCCAAGCACAAACAGGGCACTACCGAAACACATACAGCTAGACAAACACGTGCTGAATCTAACAATACCTACATCTCTACCAAGGATGTAGTCTTAGAACCCATCTGTCTTCATGAGAGCCCTAACCATGGCACCAACATCTCTTCATCCCAAGGGCGCAACACTGGGATCAACTATAATGCCGTCAAACTTAAGTCATAACGATGAAAATAAAATTTTGCAATTCTTCTGCCCCCAATCATTAACTTCAACCAGTGATTACTGGGGACATTTGCCGCACCTCAGACTCTTTGATTCCTTCTACCAGCTGGAACACATCATACCTTCCCCCATGATCGAAACTATCCCAACTTGCCAACCGAGGGAGCCTACACTTGTCATGTTGCGCAAATCTTATTGTGTGCTTATAGAACCACACCTGCCTAAAAAAGGTAAAACATGAGAAATAGAAGCAAATTTTAGCCATTCACTTAACATACTTCACCCCTAATGAACTCTGACCAAAATAGGTGGGGAGAATCCATCCATCTGCACATCAGAAACAGGCCCCTCCAACTTCCGCTGTATCTCCTCTATAGCTTCAACAAGGACGCGCCACACAGCTTCGGCCCACATATATTTGCCCATCCCGCGAACATCCTGCATGTACTTCTGCACAGACCGTGCAGCTCTGTAAGGGGTTCTCGAGAACATAACCCCACTCATCACCCTTCAAGCACACAAGCTTAGCAACAACCCTAGCTTGTCTGGCCCTTTGTTTGCGTCGAACAACTTCTTCATCACCTTTATGTAGTTCGTGAACACTGGCCTCTTCCTCCCTTTCTCGCTCTTCAGGTTGTCACTCTTCTCTGTCACATCCTGTGCCATGGGCAGACGTACTATCCTCGTAAGCTCAGTCGTAGACAAATCATCTTCACCAAACTCCACTATCTTGCAGTAACCGACAAACCTGTGAATAGGGCGACATCAAAAACCGATAAGGGCACAAGCCTCCCAGCAAGCTGGAAGCTTTCCTCCGCGGCATCCACGCCTTCACCAGTGCTGCTGTTAACGCTAGCTGCATGGAAAAAGGACGATACTCCAGTATCGGCTTCAATATCGTCCCTCAATTGCTTCCTTCTGGTATGGCTCAGCATCTTGTTGAATTTGCATATCTTCTCTAACGTACACCTTCCCCTCACACTAACTGGAACTATGCCCTTCAAACCCTTTCCCTCCTTATCAAGCATAAACCCATCTCCAGTTGCCTTCTGCCTGCACCACCTACCCTCCACTGTGGGTTCCCTCTTCCTCTTTCGACTTCTCCCCTTCCCACTACCCTCAGCACTATCAGCATGTACCTCTTCCGCATAGTCACCCTTGCTACTAGAGCCTCCAACAGCTTCACAACTCTCATCGACCATGGATACAGTGTCCTTCATACTGCTCCCCGTCTCCGAAGGCGCATACTCACTCCCTGATGACATTCCCCACTCTTCATCCATCACTGAACCTGGTTGAGCACATCCACTACGCGATGATCCTACCCCCCGGTCGTTTTTCGACACTCCTCTTCATTATGAACCTCCATGATACCATCACAATAAGTCATTCTAGCACCCTCAACATGAAACCTTACACACCCATATTGCATACACGTAACATGTGCTTGACATAGACCAAGTGACACCCATTTTAAAGTTACACCATCAATACATATATCCTGGGTTACACACTTGCAAATTCAGGGTTAGTCACATAGACAACCATTTATGGAATACCTTGAAAACCTACACCATCCTCTACATCCAGGGTTATAGCATGGTAACTTCTGGGACGCCCTCATTATTCAAGACAATTCACATTACTATCTATTCTAACCAGGGATATGCATTTGCATTTACAAGGATACTAATGTACAACAAACTAATTTCACATGCCTACTTACCCTGGGAGGGGGCTACATTTTCTAGACAATTATTTTGGGTTACACAGTTGCAAATTCAGGGTTAGTCATATGGACAACCATTTGTGGAACACTTAACCTACACCATCATCTACATCCAGGGTTATAGCATGGTAACTTCTGGGACACCCTTATTATGCAAGACAATTCACATTACTACTATTCTAACCTGAGATATGGATTTTTACAGGGATACTAATGTACGATAAACTAATTTCACATGCCTACTTACCCTGAGAAGGGGCTACATTTTCTAAACAATTGACAACCCTGACCACTTCTTCACCCGGGTTACATAAATACTACTTTTGGGACACTCACATTCTGCATGCTCTGTACACACCTACTGTTTACCTGTGATACACAATTGCATACTGTTGGTTACTAGTACTCAGCAAATTCAGCTCATCCATTGAGTGTCCTCCATGAGGGATACAACTTTCACTAACATATTGGGAACACAATTCACGCAGGTTTTAAGGGTTCACCATTGGATATATAATTGCAACTCATGGCATACTCACATTACTGACATTATTTGCTCTTTAACCTGGTATGTCAGAGGTTACACAGTGGGATGGTAATTCCAACACATTTCACACACCTATTTAGGGTATACCCTGGGATATAAAATTACATCTACCGAGGTACTACTACATAGGGAACTCAATTCCCATATCTATTAAATGTTCACTGTGGGACTTGTATTTGTCATTCTTGGGATACATTTGCAAACACAAGTCACATACCCACATTTAACCCTGGCACATACGAACCCATATTTTGGGATATTCACATATCAGGAGCAATTCACATCCACCATACTATTGTCTCACTTGGGATATACAATTGCAACTTCTAGCAATCTCACATACGACAAACCAATTACCATACTGCTTACCCTAAATTACACAAATGCATTTCCTGGGATGTTAGGGCATACCAATTCACAACATTTTTAACTTTCCTCACATCTTAAACCATGCCTACTCTAGTTCAACAACACTACACTGACAACAACCAACTGATTACACACATTACACCATACTTCACCTGTTCGCTACCTAACCTCACAACCACCCACAAAAACTCAGTCTACAACCTAGGTTATCCACAACGCATTTCGGGGATATTATTATTGTGTAAACTACGAACAACCTACCCAATGCATGTCTTTCCCCTACAATGTCCACATTCTACAACCCATTCTCCCAGTTCCTCACTTGTACAAACCAACTGCTCCGTTCATCACTCACACCAAACATACACCACATTCCCTCCCCTTCCCCACCATTTACCACTCCAAACTAAAATTGAACATCCTCTACCACATATTACAACAACAACCACCAAAATTACACACAATTAAACAAGACCCTTACCTTTGAGATCTGTATGACAACTCAGCAGACTTCCTTCTCTACCTGACGAACCGACCACCAGCATTTGACAATTGTGGCACCTTCATTGCTTCTCCGCTATCCAGATGAATGGCTTCCACTCCTTCAATGTGGCCTCCAACCTCTCCCCTCACAGTTGATCGTTAATTTGTGCGATTTCCTCACACCTTCAGCCTCTCTCCCTAACTTCTTCAAATGATATGAACGAAATGGAGGAGGGGCAACTTTGGAACATTAAATTTCCTCTCCCCTTGTGCTAACACAACAACGGACATAAGGGGCCCACTTTTAGACATACACAACACCTCTAAGAAACAAAGCACCAAACTGAAAAGTGTTAATTTGAACAACACCATTTGGTAAATTTCTGTAAACAATATCAAAGAATGTATGCAGGAGTTATGTGTTTTAATCTATATCCAACCTTGGAAGATATTAAACGTCTATTTTCCTGTACTCAACTCAAGTGTCTCTTCTCTTTTGTTGGCCACTTGGATCAACCCAAAGTATAATTTACCACAAAACAAAATCTGGTCATGAAAATGATGCCAAACATGATATCTTGCATAGACATGCCATTTGGGCCAGACAAATGGCATTATTTCCCTTAGTAGGCAATCAACTCATCCTAAAAAAGAGCCTGCTTGGACAACACAACAATTTCTCAAGCTATTAAAACTATAGGGTGTCATTCACACTTTTTCCTTTTCGGCATATTGAAATAAGTTGGGATAGATTGGAATAGGTTGGAGTAAATTTGATAAGCAGTAAACATATTGAGGTAAATTGGAGCAAATTAGAGTTGGTTGAAAGCTAATTGGAGCATATCAGAGCAATTTAAGAGCAGGTTGGAGTATGTTGGAGGGTTTTAGTACGTTCTGGGTATTTTGGAATTATTTTCGATGATATTGTGCAATTACATTTAATTTTTATAATACTAGTTTACATGCAAAAGAATTACGTAATGGGTGAGTTGAATGTGATTGCTAATAATAGTTTTCATATATAGAGGAAAAATTAATAACTATTTCCAACAAAGTAAACTCGTTTCATCATAGCATATAGAAATTAGTGATTGCGAGTATTGTTAGCTATTACATCGTTACATTCATTCATTACTTGTTAGTTTTGTTTATTATAGAGTGGGACATTAGGGATTGTAACAATGTTCGTTGGTCTTGGCAAAATTGGTATGTATTATTCGTGCATTTGTCTAATTGATTTAACCCTCTAAACATTCTATCGATTGTCGACTATAACGAAAAGTACTTGGTGGTAATTCAAATTCTCTTTATCCCTGCTAGGTGGCTCATATTTTCTAATTGATTTTATTAACTTCAAAGTAAAGGGTAATAAAGTAGTGCTCACATTGGTCGAAGTTAATTTCTTAATTTGTCATTAACAATTTATTTGTTAATATAAGCTTCGAAGTTGTGCTCACATTGTTCTCCTTTTATTAACTTGCCGTTAATAGTTTTTTTAAAAAATTATTTTATAAAAAATTGTTATGTTTTATCTACATTGGTCCAGGTTAATATTCGTTCATGCGAAAAGTTCATATTTTGTTATGGTGGTTTGGATTTACTTCGAACTGATTTGAATGGTTGGGAGTAGGTACGAGTAGGTTTAGAGTAAATTACAGTAGATTTGACTAGCAGGTAGGAGATTTTAGTAGATTTGACAACGTAAATACAACGAATACAACAAACAAACAAACAGCTATTCAAGACTATGTTCTGTTGTATCAACTTAAAACACCAACATCACCCACAAACAATTTGCTGCTACATTACTCTGAACGTCAGGCCCCACAAGCATCATTAAGCAAATAGGATAAGAAGAGAATGGAAGTTCCTTGCTAAAATTTCACTAGAATGAGCTATATTGTCCGTCCATGCCCTTCACCACATTGCAATCCTCCACTTGGCAGCAGGATATAAAGCATCCAAATCCAGCTCCTTTTTTTTTCTTCTTTTTTTTTGTAAAACTCTCAATCCCATGCATCGAGAGGCTCTCGACCAATCCAGAAAAAGCTCCTATGGAAAACTTCTTCCTGATTGGATAGTGCGCCCTCCTAGACATACAATCTTCATACAATTACCCTAAAAGGTATCCTGTCTAATTGCCTGGAAGCTAAGATTAGCAGCTATACTACTCCAGATACGCTAAGAAACATGACAAGTAACAAACAAGTGATCTAAATGGTCGGGCTGTGAACAACAAAAGGTACATATATTTGCTTAGGTTTGTATGATTTGTTTATTAGCTAACCTTTCTCTTGAAGTTATCCTCCCTAGAAGTGCCAACCGCAACATAAATTCAACTTCGGGGGATGGGGGAAATATTTTTCCGGACTGTTCAAACGAGGCTATCCACCATGACAATGCATCTGTTTAGCCATTAACTTGTTGACTGTAAAGTTGGATGTGGCGCACCATAGAGCTACAAGCACTATACTATACTCATTATGGCTTTTAATGAGGGCACCCTGCAACATCGGTAAATATTGTTTCTCCTTTCGTAAGTAATGCCTCTTCTAGGACAAAGTCCAACTCCAGGACCTACCTTCAAAGCTCAAACCACTCTTCTGCTGAGAAGAAGCACTGAAAAGACTTGGATAGACAGTCTTCAAGGCTCTGTATGGCACACATGAGTCTTCCCAAAACCTGACGCTAGGCGCATCCCCTAGTTACATCCTTACAATTTGAAGATAAAAATAAAAATGCATGTCTTGTGGGAAGTTCTTCGGCTAACAGGCTTTTGATTTCTTTCTAAGGGGCTAGAACATTCGACGAAGCGTGTGTGTAATCCAACAGGGTCTTTATTATGTGTAGAGTTTACCACAAATCTCCGTAGGGCTCCTTCCTCATAGGCATACCTCCACCACCATTTAAATAACAAAACTGCATTTTTAGAAGCAAGTGATCTCCTACAAGGAATTTGGTTTCTGTATGACCTCTACTTGATTGTTAGAGTATAAATGCATCCTCCCGCACTTACATCACTACATTTAATTGAAGTGTGGGGAGAAAAGTGATAAAATTTGATAATGTGCTTGTTTCCACATTTAACAAGTGTGGGGAACTAATAGAACCTTTTCAATACTTATCAAAGTGGGGAATATAAAAGAATTTTTGTAATTGCTTTTTATGATGTTAAATCATATTTGGAATTAAGATAGTTTCTTTTTACAAAAATTTTCAATAGTTATATATACTAAACATATGTACTCGATCAACACTTAAAAAAATTAAATTAATTAATACAGTAATTAGCTACAGCAATGTACGACGTTGTCTAACTTAGGGCGGGACTTACTGGCGCCTAATTGAGTGAAAAAAAAAGCGGCGAAAATGAATTCTCAACCAGATTGAAAACGCTTTATTCTCCCACATCCACTGCACGCATGTCCAGAACCTTCATCGCTGCCCTAATTGTTGACTTCGTTCGATCACTCATTCAATCTCTTTGAATCACCAATTCATTCACTCAATTCATTCAATATGATGAATTCATTCACTCAAAAACCAATTTGTGGTTGAGAATCACCAAAATAGGTGAAGGATTTGGGCAAGGCACATTCAAGAATTTGCACACCCAGACGCCGCGATCAAGGTAAGACAATTCATTTGTTCGATTTGAATTCACCCAAATTTTGAGAAATCAGAATACTTCTTCTACCTCTCACTCTTAGAATTTTTTGGTTTGAAAGCTCTTCCTGATTGTGGTTAACATTCGCAACCTCTAGCAAAGCGACCTGGAATTCTTCAAGAGGTTGACTGCTTAATTCAATGGAGGTACATATCTCTCCTAATTTCATAATTCAATCCATGTCCATGCTCAAAATTGTTTGCTTCCAATTAAGCCTGAGTGACGGTGTGAGTTTACATGTGTTGCTCTTTGACGACATAAACATTTTTGGCTCCAACTGTGGAAGTTAGTAATTTGTGTCTTCATCGTGTATAAATAACATCATCTTAAGGGGCTCTATGTTAGATTAGACTTCAGAGAACTGAAATGAAAATCTTAGTCCATTAGAAGGTTGATGATTATTTGTTTAGAAGATTTCTTGGCTTTTTCCCAAGCTGAGGCTAGCTGTTGATGGTTGTTAGGGTATTGACAATGAACAGAGAGTTAAAAAAAGGGTTATTATAGATGCAGCTGATGATTGTTGGGCTTTGTGTTAGGGTACTGTTAGTGATAGTGAAAAGGACAATGTCTTTGATTTTTTGAAGCTTTTGTCGGCAACTAAATTGAACATTATGAATGTGTGTTATGCCTAGAAGGTGCTTTCTCTTTGGAGACTATGAAGAAAGACGACCATTGGTAGTGCATTTTGTGGGTTCTAGCTATTACCTTCAAATATAAGATGGAGAAAATGTCCAAATCAACTGAATGCCAGTCTTACCTTTACATAAGTCAGATTCATGGATTGTGCGCTTGTAAATTCCCCGTAGTTCCTTGATGAACCATGTCATTTGTCATTTATGCTAGTGGAAGGCCTTGTTTGGAGATGAGATAACAATCATTGTTTTTCTCCGTTGTCTATTGCTTTTTCCATGATCTTCTGGTTTTTCATTTGACAATTGTTGTTTGTAGACGAAAAGACAATCATGTATTTCGGGTAGCTCTCTATTAAGTAAGAATATGGCTAGCTTGCCCCCAGAGAAAAAGAAAATAAAATATGTAGTAATTAACCATTAACTTGAACTAATGTTAAATGCGCAGAAATTGTTTTATAATAACTCTTTCAGATAGGATATTTAGGTCATTGGAGCAATATCAAGATATAATTCTGCCATGCTAATTCTCAAAAAGAAGCTCTCGTGTGTGCTTTTTTGGGCCTGGCTTGTCCTCGTACCCTCTAAATGCCTTTTTTCTAATGGATCAGTTGCTGTTGCTCTTCCTTTATCAATGGACTTGGTTGTAGGAGGCAAGCTCTCTCCCACTCCACTATTGGAAAATGCTATTCTACATCTCCAGTAATCTTGATTGCCCAAGATCATGAGCTTCAACAAATCATGTCCATGCTGGAAAAGTACATGGTCTGTTCACTTAGTTAATTACATGCAGTAGTTCTGAAAAAGATGGTTTTATTTTAAGTCAACAATCACACATTAGATAAGGTAGTAACTTGAAAGTTATCACCTTTATAGTGAGCATCATGGAGTTTGCAGAACCACATTTTAAAGTGTTAATCCATTGGGTTGACCTAATACTCAATATTTTGTCATTGTGAAGCATTTTTCAACTTGAAATTCACTTAACCCAGCCTGAAGTTTAGTTTACTGTTGAGATTTAGGAGTCAATAATGATTAGATGGCTGTTCTCCTATAGATTTGCTCTTCAAGTTTTCTATTGTCTACATTTCACCATCTCACTCATTCTTTTATCAGAGTTGTAGGAGACAACTATGAACATATTATTGATGAACTAGGTACTGTTACTGTTTTTGGATATGTTGTTGAACATCAAGATGCCCTTGTTTTTTTGTCACCGATGCAAATCCAATTTCTATGTTAAATATATTATAAACCAAGAGCACTTTTCTTATAACTTTTACTTTGTCCATGTTATCCATAATCTTACATCTTCCCACTTTAATGAACATATATATAACAACCAATGATATTAGTGCTTCTTAAAAGGATGGTTTCCTATTTGCCCTGGTTTGCATACTCCTAAATCGGTCCTTTGCCAAATATACTTTTTATAACTGATTCTTTAGTTCTGACATAGGATTCTGATAATCTATGTTTATAAGTTCTGATATTAACACTGCTGGTTGTTCCTTGTTTATATTTAAGGCCTGCCCTACATTATATTATGTGTACAGGATAGTTGGCTTTAATGGGGTTATGTAACACTCCCTAATGCTAATCTATTCTCCCACAATTGTGCCCATTAAGTTATTATCTACCAAGTAATGCATCTATAGGTAGTAGGTGGAATGTTTTTCTTTTAGAGAGCTTAACAGTAGTCTCGTAGCTATGATGTTATAAGAAAAAGGCGTATCCATGACTATGTAATCTTCCATTACTTGTTAAGTGTTGCCCATTATGAAGTGCATTTATCTATCTGTGTTATATATATTATAAGCCAAGACCACTTTTGTTATAACTTTTACTTTGTCTATGTCTCCATAATCTTACATCTTCCCATTCTAACAAACACATATATAACAATCAATGATATAAGTGCTTCTTAAAAGGTTGGTTTCCTATTTGCTCTAGTTCGTATACTCCTAAATTGGTCCTTTGCCAAATATACTTTTTATAACTGATCCTTTGGTTCTGACATAGGATTCTTATAATCTATGTTTATAAGTTTTGATATTAACATTGCTGCTTGTTTCTTATTTCTATATAAGGCCTCCCCTACATTATATTATGAGTGTAGGATAGTTGCCTTCAAGGTGGTTATGTAACACTCCCTAACACTAATCTAATCTCCCACAAGCCTGGCCATTAATTTATTATCTACCAAGTAATGCATCTATAGGTAGTAGGTGGAATGTTTTTCTTTCAGAGAACTGAAAAGTAGTCTCCTCACTATTATGTTATAAGAAGAAGGCATATCCATGACTGTGTAATCTTCCTTTCCTTATCAAGTCTTGCCCATTATGAAGTGCATTTATCTATCTATGTTATATATATTATAAGCCAAGACCACTTTTCTTATAACTTTTACTTTGTTTGTATCATCCATAATATTACATCTTATCACTCTAACAAACACATATATAACAACCATGAATAAAATAAGGAATATAATTTTCAAATTCGAATGAAATTTATGAACAATTTGGCAATAGTACGTGCTTCTTCTCGAAGTTATACCTCCTTCTTATCAATCCACATTTTCCTTTTTTCAATTCACTCAGTATTTTTTATGCCTTGAATAATGTCTGAATGGATGCATATTATTAAGTTGAAGAACTATTTTCATCTTTGGCATATTATTAAGTTTAAATTTGCTTAGTTCTTATGGCGTGGTATGCTCTAAGCACATGATTTTGATGTGTTGGTGTGAACTTTATGATTTTCCTCCCTCTTTCTTTAATGATTTCCAATGCTTAGTTATAATGCTTATATTGACTTATGTAATGACCTCGCAGGTCGGTTTCTAGAAATTATAATGGACAAAAGTTGGATTCATATGCATAGAACTTCTCTTGAATATAGGAATGGTGTTAATTCATTTTGGAATTTGCTTTTTGCAATGCTGGGGGTAGTAAATTGATCGTTTGCCCTTGTAATAAATGCAAAGTTGGACACAATCGATGCTTCACAAAAGAAGAAGTGGCGCACCATCTCATGTTTAATTGTTTTTGGCCTTACTATAAAGAGTGGGTGCATCATGGGGAGGAAATTTCTTAATGTTCTTCATTTTTTTATGCCAAAGGCCATAATACTACTTATACCCAATCAGAAAGTACTTTTGGTGACATTGATATTATGAGAATACTTAATGATATTTTTGGGATGCGTGAAAATCGTCAGAATGACATGTTTCATCAAGAGGGTGATATGGATGAAGAAGACAATGGTGAGCTAGGGAATGAGGGGCATGAGGGTGATACTTCCATGGCAGACAAAGATGATGGATATGAAAGGCTACTACAAGAAGTTGAACAAGGACTATATTAGGGTTCAAAATTTTCAAAACTCACTTTTCTGTTGCACCTACTCTTCTTGAAATGCATGTATGGTTGGTTTATTAAATCATTTTATATGGTGCTTCAGCTTTTGAGTTCTGTTTTTCCCCATATAGACCCCATCCCATCATCATGGATTAATTGCAAGCAATTACTTTAGGACTTAGGCCTTGAATATGACAAAATACATGCATGTCCTAATGATTGCATATTGTATTGGGGTGAAAAGGAACGGCAGGAATCATGTGACAAGTGTGGTTCTTCGCGATGGAAGAATAATGAAAAGAAATTGCCAACTAAGGTATTACGCTATTTCCCTCTCATTCCTAGACTGCTTAGGCTTTACAAATCATCGAAGATAGCTGAAGATATGATTTGGCATCATAAGTATCTTATAAAGGATTGTATTTTGAGGCATCCTACAGATGCAAAAGCATGGAAGGAATTTGATGAACAATATCTTGATTTTGCATCTGATCCTCGAAATATAAGGCTTGGGCTAGCTAGTGACGGGTTTAATCCCTTTCGTGTTATGAGTAGCACGCATAGTACTTGGCCAGTCTTACTAATTCCATATAATTTGCCTCCCTAGCTATGCATGAAACAATCCTCAATTATACTATCAATGATTATTCCAGGTGAAAAGGCCCCAGGTATCAATATTGATGTATATCTTCAACCATTGATTAAAGAGTTAGTGCAGTTATGGCACGGTGTAGATGCATACACAAACACAAGATTTACATTGTGGGGTGCTCTTCACTCTACTATAAATGACTTTCCTGCATATGCTAATCTGTCTGGGTGGAGTACAAAGGGTCGTTTCGCATGTCCATCTTGTGGGAAAGCAACTCAATCACTATGGTTAGAAAATGAACATAAGTTCTACTATATGGGTCATCGGAGATGATTAGCAGAAGACCATCCTTTTCGATATGACAAGGATGGATTTGATGGAAATATGGAGTTTGGTAACACTCCAGCTTCATTAATAGGGCTTCAGGTACATGAAGAATTAGAGGGACCTATGTTTACATTTGGGAAAGGCGAAACCAATATAGACGTTGATGAGAGCGATGAAGTGCAAATATGAAAGAAACGAAGCGTTTTCTTTGATCTTGAATATTGGCAGTTTAACGGTCTTCGTCATAATTTGCATGTAATGCATATCAAAAAGAACATTTGTGATAATTTGTTAGGAACTTTATTGAATTTGGAAGGGAAAAGCAAGCATAACTTGAAGGCCTGCCAATATCTTCAACAAATGCAGATAAGGCCTGAATTCCACCCAGTTTTGTTACCAAATGGCAAGTATCATTTACCCATAGCTCCTTATAATTTGTCTATTGATGAGAAAACCTCCTTGCTAAAAATCTTGAAGCACATCAAGGTGCCAGATGGATACGTAAGCAATATCTCTCGATGTGTCAATTTGAAGGAGCGCAAGTTTAATTTGAAGAGCCATGATTGCCATATTCTAAAGCAAGATTTACTTTCAATTGCATTGCGAGCAATTAAGGATGATGATCTTGTAGATTTGGTGTGTGAGTTGTCTGATATTTTTTAAGGGATTATGTGCGAAAGAGCTGAATGTTGATAAATTGGATGACTTACAAAGCAATGTGGTTCTCACGTTATGTCGTATGCAGAAAATGTTCCCACTTGGTTTTTTCATGATTATGGTGCATCTGATTGTTCAATTGATGCAGGAAGCAAAGCTTGGAGGGCCTGTATTTTATAGATGGATGTACCCTATTGAGTGATAAGGCCTTAAATTTTATGGGTCTTTATTTATTGTTTTCCCCATAGAAATCATATATTAGTGGCAAATAGTAGGTACTTGGCACGGTTAAAAGGATATGTCCGTAATCGAGCACAACCGGAGGGATCAATGGCAGAAGGATACATTCCACAAGAGTGCATAACATTTTGCTCAACATACTTTGAAGGGGTAGAAACTGTATTCAATCGTCCACAAAGGAACGATGACTCTATTCCTCATGAAGAAATGTATTTATTTGACACTGGTGGACAACCAAAAGGTCAGGTTGTAATGGTGGAAATCGATAAGTTGAGCCTTAAGCAAGCCCATCGATATGTGCTCTTACATGTTCACAGGATAGAATTTTATCGCAGGATAGTGAAATTATCTTTACCGCATTTCATGGTAAATGTGTGATGTTTACTAATATTCATTTAATTTGATAAAATTCATGACTTGTAGATCTCTCCTTGAGGAACGCCTTACATTTTGTTTAGAAGAGCCCATAAGCTTAAGCAAAAATGCTTACTTGAGGACTTTCCAAGTTGGTTGCAACAAAAGGTGAATTCAAAACTTTATGATGAATGCTTTAGAAGTATAACTGTTGAATTAGTGAGTATTCTACCACAAGAGGGGGCGTGAAATGCGGTGTCTGATTTTTGCGTTGTAAATAACAAACACCCCTATGACTTGTTTGCAAAGGGTGTTCTCAGATATACCAAATGCGAAAATCACCAAGATAAATGCGAAAAAATAAAGCACACACAATTTTTACGTGGAAAACACCTCTAGCCCAACTGAGGTGTGAAAAACCACGACCTACCTCGTGTAGGATTTAACCACTACACTAAACCGGGCTTAACTCGTTACAATTGTAACACACCTTGTTACAACCTTGCAACCACGTAATCTCCTTCTCTAAGACAGATTACACCACGTCCAAATCTCACCAG
>JACYFF010010365.1:89495098-89523196 GCA_017589665.1 Selenicereus undatus | reverse complement strand
TATATATATATAAGCAAATTTAAGCTCAAGGTATGCCAATAAGTTCTCGAGTAATGTGTATGCCAATGAGTGCTTGCTCTCTCTTATGTTCTCTTGCTGCCAATCTCTTCCCCTTTTATAGATGAGAGGCGTAAAGAAGAGTGGAGAAAAATATGGTAAGTGACTGTTGCACATCTTGTGGAAATCCAATCTCCATGCCTGATTTCAAGGACTTGAATTAGCACTCCAAGCCTTTGATTTCTTCTGTTCTTGCTCAAGTACTTCCAACGGCTACTTTTCTTGATTTGGGCTGAATATCTTAGCTAAAAATCTTTTAGAACCATTCATAATTTATAGCCTAATGTTCCAAGATATTCTATCACAAGATATTATCATATCAAGAGCAAATCTTTGACATTAATAACTATAGCTCCACAATCTTATATTCAAATTTGAATCACACAATATAATATCATAAAGATAACATGTATAAATTTGAATATTAAACAATCTGAAAGATATTGTGACACCTTATATTAAATCAGTTAAGTAATATTAATATTCCAACATCCACTTCAAAAATATAGCACATTTAAACAATAATAATTATTAAGATAATTCAAATATAACATAATGAATATGTCAATTGATTAATCTCTTTTTGTCTTTCATCAAAACATATTAAAAAACTTAATGTGAGCTTTTAAAAAAGCTAACAATGACTGTCACCTTTGAGTTGCTTTAGAAGGTCATCTTGTGTGCGATTTCCTGGGTGCATGTATAGGTTTCCTGTTGATCATTAGTTGTTGTGACACGTTATTAAATGGTGATCCATTGTCAATGCCGTGATTTTTGGGTTGGTGACATCATTGTCACCTACACAATCCCTGTGATGCTTACATCTATTGGGCTTTTTGGTGTATTTGGATTATGTGCTGTGGTTAACATAATTGCTTGGATTTTCATCTTCTTAAAAGTTCCTAAAACCAAGGGCATGCCCCTTGAGGTGATCACTGAGTTCTTCGCTCTAAGGGCGAGGCAAGGAGATGTGGACAAGAGTAATATGACATCCTAAAGTTGTCCTACTGATCTTCTAGGATGTTTAGGGATTTTGGTCACTTAAGTCAGTGTATACAACTCCTATTGCATCTCCTCTGGTTGTATGTTTCCTGAGTTGGTTGTATGTCCCCTGAGTTTCATTACCATTAGTTGGGTGATTTTTATGGCTGAATTAGGCGTGACATTTGAGCATAACTTGCTTTTTCTGTGAAGTAAGCCAGGGAAGTTTGCTGCTTCGAAGTGTCTCTTGGGCACTATTATTTGAACTTTTGCGTGTATATGTGTCGTTCCATATAAGAGACACATGGTGCAACTGTAGAGAGCTTGTTTGTGCTCGATCTCATTTTGTAGAGAGCTTGTTTGTGTTTGATCTCATTTTGCAAGGATTTAAGTGTATTTACTCCACAATCGCACTATAAGACAATTTGTTATAGAACCAGCTTGCGGTATATTGTTGGTACTTCGGCCGTGTGGGCTACAGAGTTGTGATCTTCGATGTATAGCTGTCGAGCCTGGTGGACATATTCATTATGTTTCTATTGTTACATGTACTTATTGTAAGGCTCTAATCCTAAGTTATGGTCAGCTTTTAGGAAAAACTCTGTTCGTTTATTTTGAAAATTCTAGAAATCACTAACATCATTAGCCTTGGTATTAGGGTGTTACACTGTTTGAGCTTGTAATTCTTTATGCTTTTAAACCCTTGATGTTGAGCTGTGCTAAGCTATCTTAATTACTCTATGCTTTTGGTTGCTTTGATGAGGGTGTTGACTAGATTCTGGTTTCTTTGGATTTATGCCTTGGCAGACTTGGGACTCCTATTGGATGCTTTCTTGGGCATCCTAATTTGTATTTCAACGTACTTTTCCCAGATTTACTTTTTGTCATGTTCATCAACAGTGTTGCAATGAATTAGGAAAGAGGAAGTTGGTTTCCAAAACATATAATAATTTATACTTGCCTAACTTAAAGAGTATTTCCCCTACTCAAGCCTTACAGTTACTTGGATTATTTCATGTGATTTAGGATTGAAATGTGATTCCATTTTATAGACAACTAGGAACACAAAATTGGATTACAGGAGGTGTAGATGACCTTGTAACTATGTGCGCTAACCTTTTTAACACAACAAACATTGTTTGAACCTAAGTAGTAGATAGAGACGCTTCATGCCCATAGTAAAGAGACATAGATAGAGGCATTTTTGCTCTAAATATCTCTAAGCAGCAGCTCATACGTCTCTCCTTATTTGAACCTAATTCCAATTTCTTCTCAATTCGGGGCACTTTAAAGAAGCCCTTCCCCCCGATGCACATTTTAATGTTTTGGCCTTTTCATGATTGAGGTGCTATGGTTGCTTCTTTTGACATGAAGCTCCTTATCAAGACCAACAACTCTGTGTCATCTTATGTGTGATTTCCTAGGTGCATGTATAAGTTTCCTATTGATCATTTGTTGTTGTGACAAATTACTAAATGGTGATCCATTGTCAATGGCATGATTTCTATAGTCGGTGTTGTACTATACTTATGCTTCTTTGTCATGGGATTTGGCCCGATTCCCAACTTCCTTTGCTCTGAGATCTTCCCATCCTAGTTTCGAGGAATTTGCATTACAATATGTGCACTTACTTTTTGGGTTGGTGACATCATTGTCACCTACACCCTCCCTGTGATGCTCACATCTATTGGCCTTGGTGGTGTATTTGGCTTATATATATGCTGTCGTTAGCGGCTCCTTTGGTTGTATGTTTCCTGAGTTGGCTATATGTCCCCTAAGTTTTATTACCATTAGATGGGTGAATTTTATGGATGAATTAGGTGTGACATTTGAGCATAACTTGCTTTTTCTGTGAAGAAAGCTAGTGAAGTTTGCTGCTTCGAAGAGTCTCTTGGGCACTATTATTTGAACTTTTGTGTGTATATGTGTTGTTCCATGTAAGAGACAAGGGGTGCAATTGTAGATAGCTTGTTTGTGCTCAATCTCATTTTGTAGAGAGCTTGTTTGTGATGGATCTCATTTTGCAAGGATTTAAGTGTATTTACTCTACAATCGCACTATAAGACAATTTGTTATAGAATCAGTTTGCTTTATATTGTCACTACTCTAGCCATGTGGGCTATGGAGTTGTGATCTCTGGCTTGAAGCCGTCAAGCCTAGTGAACATATTCAATATGTTTCTATTGTTACAGGTACTTATTGTAAGACTATAAGCTTAAGTTATGGTAAGTTTTTAAGGGAAAATCTGTCCATTTATTTCCAAAATTCTAGAAATCACTAATATCACTAGCCTTAGTATTAGGGTGTTACGCTGTATATACTTTGTTGTGTATATAATTCTTTGTTTATACCTATGCAACGATTTATAGGAGAAGGAGCATCAAAAGGAACGTGGTCCCTTGCAATGGTTCATGGAGACTCATTAGGATAACGAAGGATCTTACCATGAATCGGCGACTAAGAAATTTGTGGTATGTGAATTTATACACTTATTGTAATTTACATAGAGCATGTCATTAATTAATACATACGTAAACAACATAATGATAAATGTTGGTATCTATGGTCAATAATTTATATAGGATATTGGTGTTGATATTGTCAAATGAAATACGAGTGCTTCAGAAGTGGTATTTTCTAAAGCCACGGTGCCGACTGAGACTTTTGCTTATCATAAGTTGATGGGACCTGAAATTAGTGGGAGGGTTACAAGAGTTGGGTCTGGAGTAACCTCTAATCAACTTATTTCCAAACATAATTGCCAAAGTGGAACTGAACCTTCGAATTCTAGCATAGTGAGTCTATTGCTAAAAGAGGTTCATTCCTTACGCCAAGAGGTCACTTACTTGAAGTCTCAACGAAATGATGATACGAATGTTCTATCTCAGGTCATTTTTAAACCATGGTTTTATTACTTATTATTAAGTTGTCACACTTAAAAATAGATCATGAATACATGTACTCTTTGGATAAGGTCGATGTTAATTTCTTTACTTGGTTTGTGATTAGGGGGATGATGTTGAAGAGAATAAAAGGAATAACACACCCTTAGCTGGTGAACCCATAAGAGATACTTCGACAACTATGCCTACATCAGCTGAGAATAATGAGGCGTATATTAAGGATGCAGGTCAAATTGAAAATACTACTGTATTAAGGGATAAAGGTGGAGCTGCTCATACATCTAGGTGGTCTCATGTTCCAAATCAAGTGAGTTGACATTCTGTATGCGCATAAATGTGGTATTTTCGTACAAAGTCTTATGTTTGGCTATTTTTTTTAAGAACTATCATACATGATTTTGGGTATTTGTAGGTGAGTCATCAAAGACAGTGTGCTGGAGGCAAAGAGAACATACAGGTGCAAATAAAACAAAACCACCACTCCTATTTTATTTTCTTGCATTTAGCTTCATGTTGGGCCACTTGGGTGAAGATGACATTTACAATCATGACAGTTACAATTATGTTCTTATTAGTTATTTCGTCTTACATAATCATATCAGTATCTGACTACTAGTTTTATTTGGCCAAATTCAGTTCAAGGAGTTAACAAGTCTTGTGCAACTCAAATCGGCAAGAAACATACTAGTGTGACAAATAGGATGGAAAATTCCACAATTGGCATCCTACAACCCCATAATCTTGTAAATCAAGTAAGTTCTTATTTTGTGCACATAAACATAACATTATAGTATAATGTAAAAACCTTGCACAGTTAACTTTTCGTTATTGAAGTTTCTTTTCAATTCATAATTTTATGTAGTCGGATGATCAAAACACATCTATGGGGGAAAATACAAATACTTCTGCTGGTTGCTTAAATCAATTGAACGTCGCTCGAACGTTAAATTTTGACCGAAGGGAGCAGGTAAGACGTTAATGAAGTAATTTTTTTCCCTAATATTATATTTCTCATATTGGAATAAATTATTCAACTAATTTGGTTGTTTTTATTTTTTTAAGGACAAATTTACTCAACATAATCACTCATCATCTAAGGAGATGAATCGTTTGCCTCAGAGCCTTACAAATTCGAAGAGCACTCGAGTTGAATTTGGGGCTTGTAATGATGGTGTCACCCTGAATGATGAGATTTCTGCAGATGGTTGTTGGAGACTTGTAGGAACTGCATATAATCAACAAGCACAAAATCCGATCAATGGACAAAAGAGGAAGGAAGTAAAGACTTCTAATTTTTAGTAAAGTATCAATTTGCCTAAAAAGCAAGGAAATAAGACATCACTGCACAGTCAGGTAACTAATTGTTGAAAGATATTATGGACTCTGTACTTCTAGTGTATTTTTACTCGTTTACACATGTGGTTTTCTATGTTTTTCTTACTTCAAGTATCCTCACCCAATGATTTCATTTGAATGAATCTTAACTGTGGCTATGCTGAGATAGAAAAGTTAGCCGATAAGGTGATCGAGGAAAATCTGGACACGGTGAGAAGTTTGAGGAATCCAAAGAGAAGAGAGTTTGCTCATTGTTTTCTAGGTGGCATGGTATATAAATTCTTGTATATTCTTACATTTAAGGGTTGATTTGTCTTTTACTTAGGTAAACCAAGTCTAAAAATAAAACATCATTTATCGTAGGCCTATATTGAGGGTAAAAAGGAGGTGGACAAGGACTTACTTAGCAAGATTCATTACGAAAATTTGTTCGCTACTTTTCAGCAACTTGGTAAGATTATGTTTTCGCGATTACACTTTTGGTCTTTTCTTCACACCCTCTAAATAGCTATTCCTTCCCACCCATTTCTCGGTTAAAGATTTTGGGTCTGTTTTGGTGATTACGTCTATGCTTGTGGATACTGGCTTTGTGAATTAAACGATTAAGTTGTTATGATACTGAACCGAGCTTGGTAGTTGGATGGTTTGAGGTGGAACTATTGAGTGATTCGAGGTTTTTGTGGACGGTGCTATGTGAGGAGGGAGCTTGGTTTTAATATTAATCGCAATCATGTGAATTGCAAAGCAATTGTGGTATTAGGTAGATTCTACTGAAACTGTTCCTTTGAAGTGAAACGAACGTGCTATTTTTGAACCCCTCCTTTCTTGAATTGACCAAGTGATGCTATTTCTGAACCCCTAATTCAAAATCTAAAATATCTAAGTAGTTATACCTTCATCATCAGCAGGAACATAAGCTGAGCGCCTTGAACGATGTTGATGATGTAGAGTTGGCTGACAATTTAATAACAGACATGATAATTAGCTTGTTCAGAATTGAAATAGAACATGTCTCCTAAAAAATAGTTAAGCTCTAATCTGTTTGATTGACTTGATTATGAAGATGACATAAATCATCTACTGTCTAAGAGATGCATAGAAAATAATCTTTATTCGAAATCCTGGAAGCAGATGCCACTTAATAGTCGATGCTAATAACATTCAAATGGAGAACATATTGGTATCTATGTATGTTGGATTGAGAGAAATGTAATGAAATATTTGCTATTGAAATCAATGGTTTCTTCTTCGGCAGAATTCCTCCATATTTTTTGTTGATTACTACCTCCTGAATTGAAGCAAGTTTGCTTCAAGGAAAAAAGTCACTAGGAATGTACAATATATCAAAGGCTTACTTGGGAGTATGAACAACTACTTATTCAATCACTTTAGGCTTCAGATTTCATCATTTTAGAAATGTAAATGGCCAAAGTTAAAGGGGTTGCGGAGGGTTCACCGTAACTATGATCCTAACGGTAAAAGTGGCCAATAACCACAATGGATTATTGATTAAACTCGATTGTGGTTCTATTGTTGTTTTATTATTGATTGAACTCGCTTGTGGGCTTCGGATTTCATCATTTCAGAAATTTATCTTGTCTTCATGTATATGCTTGGTTGTGGTTGTATTATTGATTGAACTCGATTTGTGGTTCTATTGTTGGTTTAACCTTGTTGTGGTTCTATAGTTGGTTGAACTCTTTTTTGCGTCTTTAAACTTGATTATGCCAAGTCCGCGTCTTACTTAATATCTTTGGTTATCTTTTCTAATAATTTATTTTTTTGTGTGTTTCAATTGTCTAATAGGTTGCATTTCTAAAGCTATCATCTCTTAGTGAAGAAAACGAAGATGGAGATTTTGTTATATATTCTTGGATGGTAGGCATGTTTTCAAAGTATAGTTTTAGGTTGTATATATATAGAGCAGTAAAATGTTCAATCAACTACCTACAACAAAAAAAATTAGTAGGATGGATTCAAAACAATGCAAGAATATTTAGTTTTGATTACCTTAGTCATTTTACTGTGTCTACAATTAATTTTTTATCATGGACTAATGTGTAATTTAATTAATTGACATTTGATCTATTTTAATTTGTTGGTTTGTTAATTTTATTCATTTATGTAGGGTGATGTGCACTGGTAATTAGTATAAAACATGTTAATTAAAAAAAGAACAATTGTATATAATTGTTCTATTTTTAAATTAATAAGTTTTATATTAATTACAAGCATTATTTTTTAAAAACTAAAACAACACTAGTAACATTTTTAAGTGTGGGGAAAATTATGACTTCTTGCATCTTCTAAAGTAGGCATAGAGTAAAATGGCTACACATAAATTGTAGATAATTAGTACGTACTTCGCATTTATAAGTGTGAAAAATATTACTCTACCCGCATTTTAATTAAGTGTGGAGAATACTTCCACATACTTAACTTCCCCACATTTAGCCTAAGTGTGGGCAACTGTTATTTCTACACTCATAAGTGTGGTTATTAGCAAAATTAAATGTGGAGGGATGCAACCTTTTTTGTAGTGGTCTTGCTTTTTATTTTTTTCCCCTCCATGGCTTATGTTGGAGTATGAAAGTGGGCATTATTCTACATTAATAAAAATACAAAGAATATGAAAGTGAGTGTTGTCCCACATTGATAAAATTGAAAGGCTTGAGCATGTATATAAGCTTGTGAGTTACTTGACTCATTGCCAATTGATTTTGAGATGGAATCTCGTTTGAGCTTATATGCATGACTTTGTTTAAAAGCCCAATCTATATATAAAATTTAACATGGTATCAAAGCAAGGTTGCTAGATCTTGATTTGCCACCGTCCCCGTTTGATTAAAATTGTATGCACGTGTTGGGTTCATTAGTTGTCTACACGTGGGGCATGTTGGAGTATGAAAGTAGGCATTATCCCACATTGACAAAAATACAAAGAATATGAAAGTGGGTGTCGTCCCAATTGATAAAATTGAAGGGCTTGAGCATATATATAAGCTTATGAGTTACTCCACTCATTGCCAATTGGTTTTGGGATGGAATCTCATTTAAACTTATGTGCATAACTCTTTATTTAATAGCACAGTCGATATATAAAATTTAACATCTTATCTATGGAAGCAATTGGTAAAGATTATTATTAACAAATCCTTCGATTCATTGCTGGCTGATGCTATTATAATACATCTAAATTCTAATTTTATACTTCAATTTATAGAAACTATCATCTCATGAGGCCCCCCTAAGAAAACAAAGAGAGATATGTGTAGAACATAAGAAATAAAGAAGAGGGGAGAGAGAAACCTATAGGTAGATTATCGTTCACTAGAAACATGATAAAAGAGTTAGTCACTCTATAATCATTACTCTTTCAATTCTTTTCGTATTTGCTTGCTTATCAAATATGAAGCATAGATTGAGTGGGATTCTATGTCAATTTTTTCACTTCTCATTTTGGGGGAAAAAAGAAATTTACAACACTAGCGTCTCCTGTTCTATAATTAAAATCATTATACAATGGCATTGCTGCATAGATTGAATTTGCAATGAGTAATTTCAATTGAGAAGGGTTGGAAGCCTTTAAGGAGAGAGGAGCTCAAATAGAGGCTGGGGGCGTAGAGAAGGGGGGATAAAAATTCTAAGAAAGCAAATTTGACAGGCCATTATGTAGGAGGTAGGAACGAATTAGTTGTATTCATAAGGGTCCAATGGCCAAAGATATAAAATAAACACTTAATGTACCACCACAAAAAAGGTTGCCTCCCTCCACATTTAATTTTGCTTATACCCATACTTATAAGTGTGAAAATAACAGTTGTCCACACTTAGGCTAAATGTGGGGAAGTTAAGTGTGTAGAAGTGTTCTCCACATTTAATGGAAATGCGTGTAGAATTATATTTTTCACACTTATAAATGCGGAGTAAGTACTAATTACCCACAATTTATGTGTGGCCGTTTTACACTATGCCCACTCTGGAAGATGTGAGAAGTCATAATTTTTCCCACACTTAAAAGTGTTACTAGTGTCGTTTTAGTTTTTTAAAAAATAATGCTGGTAATTAATATAACACTTATTAAGTTAAAAACAGAACAATTGTATACAATTGTTCTTTTTTTTAATTAACAAGTTTTATGCTAATTACCAGCACACATCACCCGACATAAATGAATAAAATTAATAAACCAGCAAATTAAAATAGATCAAACATCAATTAAATAAATTACATTAGTGCCTGAAAAAAAATTGTCGATATAACAACAAAGACATAAATGAATTTTTTTGTTGTAGGTAGCTAATTGAACATTTTATTGCTCTATATACTACCTAAAACTATACTTTGAAAACATGCCTAACATCCATGAATATATAAAAAAAATCTCCATCTTTGAGTTCTTCATTGAGAGATATTAGCTCTAGAAATGCAACCTGTTAAACAATTGAAACACAAAAAAAAAAATTGAATTATTAAAAAAGATAACCAAAGAGATTAACTAGGATGCAGACTTGGCAGAATCAAGTTTAAAGACGCACAATAAAGCTCAACCAACTATAGAACCACAACAAAGTTGAGCCAAGAGTAGAACCACAATCGAGTTCAATCAATAATAGAACCATTATTAGAACAAATACAGTGATTACGATAACAAACTACACAAAAGCAATCCGAGTAGAATGGTGATAGTCCCCAAGCAACCTCAAACGATGAACTTGAAAGCAACGTTCTATTCAAGATATGTTTAAACTTTTCAAAAGCATGATTGAGATTACGTCATAGCACACACCTCTCCACAAAATGATTCAAAGAACAATTTCATTCTATTGACTGGATACACTAATACTGAGGCGTAATAACGAGCCCACCTTTGGTAGGAAAGTAGGATTAATAGGAGCAATAGTAGTCTTGGAAGGAAGCACTCTGATAGGTTAATATCCAAGCATTGTGTCCGACAGGTTTAAAGCATTCTTAGCACCCTCTACCATGATGTGAGAGAGCTAAGTGTAAGATATCAACATAGTGATCATAACACCAAACACAAGTTCCAATTGATTAGCAGTATGGCATTCGAGGGAGCTTCCTTCTTTTCTTTTCTTTTTTTTTGTTTTGAGGGGGGGGGTTCATCAGTAAACTCAATGAAAGCAAAGCGTAGAATAGAATTTGGATCACCACAAACACGACAATCAACAACCTACTACCCCAGCAATCAAAGCATTTCAGTAATACACACTCCTGTAACAACTAAACATAAGCTCAACAAAAGAAACCATTAAACCACACGTTGCATTACCTGTCTGCAATTGATGAAAACAGCAGCAAGTTTCACCTAAAACTGATCATTTCTCTAGAGTCTGGTAGTAGATCATTGCAATAAGAATAGCAGTAACTCTCAGATGACATTTCGTGACAGCTTTAAATTTACAGTAGGGCGATTACTCTGGACCAAGGGCTACGAAACAAGCCTCCTGAGTAAGACAAATACTATCAAATGGCCTGCATAGTCTACCATATTTGTGAAGCAACTGGGAATGGAAAAATTCTAGCAATATTTATTAGAAAAGCCAGACACCATTCTTATTAGCCTCTTGGCTCAAACAGAACTGACAGATAATCAACATTATGAAGGCTTCATACTCATCACAAAAAAAAGGAAAAAAGTCACTATAGCTTCATATAAGTACTAGTTATCTTACGTCTCAACCGACCCATAATGCCACCACCAAGAGTATAGGCTATTTTGGTGGCACAATGTTCCTAGTGGATCCAAAAAATACAAACGCATTGCTTGTTATTACTACACTGCTTCCCCGACCAAAGGCGGGGGGGGGGGACCAAAAGAATACACTGTACACATTCATCTCTTTCCTCTCCTGCTTTTTATTTCTCTTTTGTTTTTCTGTTTGGGGGAGGGAGATGGAGGGCTCAACTAACATTCATCTCTTCTTTGTTATGCAGTCTCAGATATTAGGTTGCAGTTGCCTTAAAGCAAAGAAGGTCAAGTGTTATTCTTAGAATCTCTACATATAGAAGTATACAGAAGTAAAAATTTAGTAGCATACCTATAACTTTGGCAAATCCATGGAGCTAAAGTGTACGCTTTGGGATTTCCAAGTGGCGACCAAAGTCTAGCTTGAGAACCTAAATGAGGAGAAAGTGCTAGTGCCACCCTTTGAACAGAAGATATAATGCTGCGCAGATACTGACGAGCCATGGATGCCACGTTGTCTTGCAGACGACTCTCAAAAGCAAATTGAAATGCAATACTCGTGACTGATCTGCTGTTGCTACCAGAAGCAGAATTATCAGTGGAGGATTTATTCCCAAATGGACCCACTTCAAGAGTAGAAGCAAGATCTAAGGTGCGGTTTTGACTCGATGCCTCCTACTTTAATTCAACCACATCAATTAACCAAAAATTCAAAAGAAACAAAAATTTAAGCCAATCTCCAGAAAATGACATCTTTAATTAAAACTCAAATGTCGAAGCAGAAAAGCTACCTTCATAGAATGAAATGGGATTATGTGAAATCCAGAAGGCCGAAGGGGAGCATCAGGCATCTATAGGAGCAAATATAAGTTCAACACACGTACCAAAAGCATTCTCACCCATTCCACTACATAGCTGCCAAAAGAGATTAGTATATTAGGGGAAAACAAAAACTGAGACCACAGGAGCAAATGGCATACAAGTTCCAACATGTCTACATACAATACTTATTTGAGAATATTAAAAAATTTTACAAGTCCACCACATGGGTCTGCAAACAACACAATGACTAGAATATTCAAATAAAATTGTTCTATTTTGCTTTGAGGCACTGCTCTTCACTTGTCCTGTTTGAGTGGAACAAAACCAGCCACTAGCACTGATTTCTTAGCTTTGAATTATAAACAATAGAACTCTAAAAGCCTGATGACACTGGTCTCTACGTATTTGTTATGACTTAGCAAGCTACCTGCTGCATCTCATGATAGTTAATACACAGAAGGAAGTGACAAATACAAGAACGATTACATTCCTATGAAAAATTATCACATGGCAAAAGGAACCAGGGGAAGACATCTGAGAGAGTATGTGATGTAATAAGTCATATTGAACTAGAGAACACATGATCATGACTTTAGCAGTATTGCAACATGTGCATACAAATGACAGTACAAACAACGTGCAAAAGAGAAGATGCTACATATGCAGACATGTAACGAAATCCACTCTGAACGTACAATAAGAGAATAATATATGAGAACCATGCAAAAAAGAGACCAAACAATCTCACAGAGTTGCAAAATCATCTGAATTCACTCACAAGGGAATAAATACCCCCAAAATTGTCTGAATTGACTAATCGACTCGAAGTTGTGGTTGAAGGCTATGAATTCACACCCATCTGTGCATTCGACTGCTACTGTACGAACTTTCGCTCTCTGCCTCTAGTTTAGTGGGTGCAACTGTGGTGGTGACGGGTTTTCAAAACCCTACCTTCGCACCACACCTTGTGTGACACTAGGCTCGAGCCCGGCCAATCGTGACGTCGCGATCTGGCAGGCCACCATCGCGCCTCACCGCTGCCTGCTCTCTCTATATCTCTGTCTCTATTTCTAGTGGCTGTCGAGGATCAGGAAGAAGAGGAGGAGTCAAGATTATTCGAAGCCCCCCTTCTGCTTTTTTTTTGTAAGGAAAAAAGGGGCCTCAATCTCTTTTTCTCTTTTTTTTTGGTTTTGGTCAATTACTTAGTCCCGCTTATTAAATCGACCTCATTCCTAAATTATCTGATTTTGCTAATTAATCTTGATTTATGCCGCACCATCGGTGAGGAGTAGAAACAAAAGTGCCAATTTGGCGCTTCTGCTTCTAAGGGCTCTTCTTCTTAAAATCTCTTTTCAAAAGTTGTTTTCACTTTTGGAAAAATGGTTGTTTGGCCCAATTTTTGTTTTAGAATGCTAAAAGCAGTTTCAAAATCAAGGCCAAATACCCACTAAGCTTTTGGTTGAGACAATTCACGAACATGGTATTAGAGTCTTTCTAACTTAAAGATCTTGAGTTTGAATCTCAACAGCCGCCATATTAATTTATTACAAAGGTTGAGGGGGCCTTTACGACATCCATGTTTCAAGCACAAAGGACATTCGGGTGAGGAGACGTGTTAGAATATAAGCCTATTCCTGGGCCTTCAACCATAAGCTTAAGCTTTTGGTTGAGATGGTTCTTGAACAGTGTAAGCATCGTCACATTCTTTAAATGGTTAGTGGTTTTCTTATTCAATCTCTCTTACCATCTCAATTTTGGATCAATGCTACATATGATGTTATTTCTACTATCAATCGGCTTCATACTACTATTCTTGGTTTTGAAAGTCCGTTTCAGAAGCTTTTTGGCAAATTACCTAATTACACTTTTCCTAGAATGTTTGGTTGTGCTTGTTTTTCAAATTTGTTTGCTTCCTCACAAAACAAAATACAACCTCGTTCTATTCAATGTGTTTTTCTTAAGTATGCTACTCTATACAAAGGCTACCGATGCCTATAACGCAAATCAGACAAAGTTTTTACTAGTTAACATGTTCAATTTTATGAAAAAAAATTTCCTTGTTATTTTTTGAAACAAGTTTGTAACGACCATAGTTTTTTAGCGGACGGGGGGGTTGTTCCTTCTTCGGGCCAGCCAGCAACCATCGAACGTCACCCATCTACCCAATGTTCAAAAGTCGATGAAATTAGCGAGGTATGGATCGTTTGATCAAAACATTGCATAGTCATCAATACCATATGATCATAAAATAAGACCATCGTATAACGATTGATCTTATGATTGGAATGACATAATGTAACACCCCCAACCCCTAAGGCCGGGAGTGTTACGTTTTCTTACTTCTTACTTAACTTCTGGGGCAAAACAGACAGAGTTTTTCCTAAAAACTGACCATTTTCAGGCTAAAAGCCTTATGATTAGCCCCCTGCAATCAATGGAAGCGTAAAGAGCTCTAAAATAAGCTCAACGGCTACATGCCAGAGTTCATAACTCAACAAGCAACTCGCTCGAAGTACATCAAATAATATAGTTCATTAATAAAGAATAAATGAAAGATACAACTCAACAGTTAAGACAACCGGAGTACTAGGGGTTTGCATCCCAAAATATGGGCAACTTCAATTAAAAGGACAACTGACTAATAAGATGGTAGGCTCACATGGCCATACAGTGCGACTTATAAATAATATGCATTACATGAAATAGAGTGTAGTTTACAAATGTTTACAATTCTATGAACACATTACATGACTTCGTTAAACATACAAGACCCCCTTCAAATGGGCACACATGACACCTTGCAAGCAAAGATAAACTCCATCTTGGCAGAAATAACTTGGCTTCTACTTGTCATAATGAAACCATAGGAAAAAGGGGAAAGAGTAATGGGATGAGCAACCACATGCTCAGTGAGTATTCCCCGACTCCTTAAAACCGAAACCGTTGCAGGCAATAATACCATTAATAGCCACATATCACATGCTTATGTATTTGTTCGTGCTAAAAATGTGTTTTTTTTATGATACTTTTACACCTGTTTTATGCTCATTATAATTGTTATTTTTAGGTTTTTATGTGATTTTATTTTGTTTTATAGGTATCGAATAAATGTGGAAAAATACAAGAAAAAGATTATGAAAATGCCAGAAATGAAGATTTGGGCCGACTTGACTCAAGCCCAACCCGAATTGCTAGGCCCATTTCCTTTTAGTCCAGAAAAAAAAGAAAACCCTAAAAATCCACCCAACTCGGCATGCTTCTTCGTGACCTCTAGGGATGGCAATATAGTCCGAATTCGATGCAAATCCGATCCGATCCGAGATAAAATTATCCGATTCGAATCCGATAAAAAATAATCCGATTCGGAGTCCGATAAAAATAATCCGAATCCGACTCCGATCCAAGCGGATTTGGAGGAGAGTCCATCCGATCCGATTAACAACCAATCCGATATCTTTTTTTAATAATTATAACTTTTTTTGAAGATAAAAAAAATCTTAATATGATAACCCTAAAAAAATCCGCATTAGATCTACACTTTATGTGCAGTACACTCTTCTTTCTTAGCTAATTTTTTCTTCTCGCCGGATCTTTTTCTCGCTTTCTCATCTTTGTCAATCAAAGTTATACTTTCTCCCTTTCCTTCTAGTTGTTATACTATTGTCTATCCCTTTCACTCTAAAGTGAATTTGCATTCTCTTTTTCCAACACTTGTTTACTTTAATACATTGAAATGTTTAATATAAAAAGTATTTGGCATTAGAGAGGTATTTAGTATTGCACTTACAAGTAAGCAAAAATAAGGTTGGAAATAAAAAATTGTGCAAATGTTGAATAAAATCCGATTACATCCGAATTTAATCCGATCCGAAACCAATCCGAATCCGATTTAACATCCGATTCGACGAAGTCAGATTTGGATTAGATTTTCAAATCCGATTATTAATTGGATCGGATTTGGATGTCTATACATCCGATCCGAATCCGACCCGCTGCCATCCCTAGTGACCTCTAACCCCTCTTAACTCTCATTTTCTCTCTCCTCACTCGGGTTCCAGAAACCCAAATCAGACCCCGATTTCCCCCCATTCTTGACACCATGTTCTTCATCTTCCATCTATCTCGTCTCTCTCTCTAACTCATCTCTCTCCCTCTCCTCCATCCACCATCCTCATCCACACCGGAATTCACGCAACAAACGCCAACACAACCCTACTAGCCCGACTTCATCTGGACCATCCATGCTACGCTTGGTTGAATGGTTGAGATCGAGAGGGCTCGAGTATAAATCACCATTAGCTGGGTCCAGAAGAAAGGTTAGGAGGTTTTCTAGGGTTTAATTAGTTTAATTTTTGAAGTTCTCACTTGAAATTCAGATGCATTTTTTTCAATTTTAAGGGTTAGGGTTTGATGTTAGTTTAGGTTCTGGGTTTCGAATTCATGTAATTATGCTTCATTTTCATGTCTTCTGTTGTAATTCACAAATTTAGTTTGTTTTGGTAAGAGTTGGGAGTGGGTTTTGTTAAATTTCGGTCTTAAACCGCCTCCCCTATTTTTATTTTACACGGTAATGGTGTCTCCCCCATTAATGGCGATGAGTGAAGCTTGGTTTTCATTGTTGGCTGAAATCTCGTCTTCTCCTCAGTTCAAGGCTCTGCTTCGCTGTTCTACCCAGGACATGGTTTCGGTTTGGCTCCTGAAACTGCATTTATGCTCAGTTGAATCAAGGATAGATGATATTTTGATGGTTTATGAATGGTTTGGATTCTTATAGTAGCTTAGTTTTCGATGTTGATGGTCTGGATTATGATATTTATGTTGTGTGTTCTATGAATGGTTCGGCTGAATGATGATGATGGTTTGTTTGGCTGTTTTGGATTGATGCAAGTATTCTGGGTTGGTTTTAGTTTAGTGGATTTGGTTTGGAAGATTATGTTCAGAACCTATGCTCTACTTAGTTTGGTTGGCCGAATCCAAATCCCTACCCTTATCCCTTGATTCTGATTTTGAAGTTTTTTCCAAAATGGTAGCATTTCATTTAGCATTTATTTGGTTTCGTTTATGGTTGCCATGACTCTCTAAATGATGATACGGATTATGTTTGCTTTACCGTGAATTCCTCTCACCTGCTAAGTCAGTTCTATGCGTCATTAATGGACAGTGAATGATTGAATGTATTTGGGTTCATAGTGACTTGGTCATGGCCGAATTTGTACTCAATATGCCCGGTTTTGGACCCCTCTCTATTGGCTTTAAGTTGCTAAGCTTTGATTAGTTCATGTTGGATTACTAGGCCTAAAATTATGTGTTGATTCATATCGAAATTGAGAATGCCAATAGCTTTGGCTTTTCATCGATTTCATTGAGTTAGATTTGCTTTGGGTTAGATCGTTCGTTGAGCAGTACTTGCTTTCTTTTGTTAAGCTAGATTCGATCAACCTTCTTTCTTTTGCTGGTTGTTTGCGCTAGATTTGCTTTGGGTTGCTGTTTTCATTAAGTTAGATTTCATTAAGTATTTTTTATTAGCTTTAAGATAATTGATTATTAGATGAGCTCTTTTCCGTGACCTTAATCTTAACCTCATCACCGAGGACACGACCCTCAAGTACTACAGCAAATGTTGTACGCTTGCGACACTTTAATTTACGTTGAAATTCATCTAACAAGTTTTTGGCGCCATTGCTGGGGACGACGACATTAGATTAGATCGCATTTTCTTTTCGTAGTTACTTTGGTATTAGGTTGCTTCATTACGTTATTAAATTATGACTTGATTTAGTACATTGCTTGTTTTTTTCAAAAAAATCCAAAAAAAAAAACATTAGAAAAAGTTCAAAAATCCAAAAAAATAGAAAAAGAAAAATACCAAAAATAGGAGTTTTTGGTGAAGGTGTGGGGTTTATATGACTAGTCAGGTTAGAGACCCTGAAAATCAAAGACCAGTTAGGAGTGAGCCCGACCCTGCCTTAGAACGCGAACCTGAACCTAAGCTAGAGTTAGAAGAAATGGTGCAAGAAAAGACTTTGAGTGATATTTTTTGTCCTCCCAGGACTGTTTTGCCATCATGTTTTCTTATGCCTAATCCTGCATCAAATGTGACCATCGGATTAAAACCCCATTATACTCAGATGCTCCCTAAATTCACAGGTTTAGAGAATGCTTATTTGTTTTATGATGAATTTTCCTAATATCCCCATTGATGTTTTGCGAATAAAATTGATTCCTTTTGCTTTGAAATATTCTGTTAAACGTTGGATGTGTGGCTTGGCTGCTAATTTTGTTACTTCTTGGAATGATTTTGTAAGATTGTTCTTAAGAAAATATTTCCCTAATGCCAAGACTGTTAAGTTGAGGAATGAAAACAATCAATTTGTGCAACTTGATAGGGAGTCATTTCGGAAATATTTTGATAGTTTCAAAACTTTCTTGGCCTAATGTCCCCATCATGGTTTAGACCAAGCGCGTTTGTGCTAGATTGTATACGAAGGACTTGACCAATAGACTAGGACCATGGTAGAGTCCATGTGTCAGGGTGGCTTTCTTTCTAAGAACCCCACAGTTGCTTGGGAGTTTTTAGAGGACTTGGCTGAGAAAATCATGTAGTGGAAAACCGCTCATGATGACAGCCTAAGTTCTAGCTTTGCAAAGGGTGGGTTGCATTCTGTTTCTGATGTAAGTCACTTAGAGTCTAAGATTACTATTTTAGAAAACATGTTAAAGGGATTATCTCCTCAGATGTCCTTGTTATCTCAGACCTCTACAATGTCTTGTTCTCATTGTCAAGCCCTAGATCATTCCTTGAGTGCTTGTCCTTATTTTGAGCATTAGTTGACAACTAAACAAGAGCAAGCGAGCATGGCCTTCCAGAGACCTAAGAATGACCCTTTCTCCCTTTATTACAACCTAGGGTGGAGGAATCACCTAACTTTTCATGGAATAGTGGACCCAATGCTATGGTTCCTAATTCTCAACCTGGGATGTTTGCTGGAAACAACTCCCAACCCATCACTCATCCTTCAAACTCCTTTCAAAGACCGGCTTTTGCAGGTGTACCTAATGTGCCTAGACCTCCATCTCCCATAGCTCAAGTTCAACCTCCTCCTGGTCATACTAATATTAATAAATTGGAGAGGAGAATCAATAACAATGTGGAGAGAATGATTAATGCTAACATGGAAAGAATGATGAGAATGATGACCGAGCAGTTTTGTATCATCTTCTAGCGAACCAGGTACTTTCTCGAGTCAACCAGAGGTGAACCCTAAGGGTCACGTCTCCATCTTCTGGTAACCCTAATGAGCCTGTAAGGAAAGTGAATACGGTTATATATCTCCGTTCTGGTTGAGAGGTTGATAACCAAGTGAGAAATCCTAATTAACCTTGCAGGTGTCCTCACCAATTCTTCTAAAATTCTTCTTCCTCTTCTCCTCCAGACACTGGTTCATCCAGTTAGTCAGGGGATGCTACTGACGGTGTCCCAAATGCTTCTGATGGTCCTTCCCCTCTTGAGTCACCTTCTGAGAAAGAGGAGCCTAAAGAAAAAGACTCCTTTGACTCAGCAAATTCTTCACCTTCTACGGATTCTTCTTCCCCTCCTTTTGAGAAAATCCTTATGCCTATACCTCCTTTTCCCCGTCGGCTTAAGAAAAAAGATCAAGATCATTTTGAGAAGATGAGAGAGACATTTTCTCAAGTAAAGATCAGCATTCCCTTGCTCAATGCTATTCAGCAGATGCCTCCATATGCTATACTTTTAAAGGATCCATGTACGGCCAAGAGAGCAACTGGTGTACCTAAGAAGGTTTTCTTGACCTCTGGTGTTAATTCTATACTTTCTCATATCCCAGTGAAGTATAAGGACCCTGGTTGTCCTACTGTGTCTATAATCATAGGGGATCAACTTATTCACATAGCATTGTTTGACTTAGGGGCGAGTGTCAACTTGATATCCTTTACTGAGCATGAGAGGCTAAAGTTAGGTGAGCTGAAACCTACCAAGATGGTCATTCAATTAGCTGATAGATCGACTAGGGTGCCCAGGGGGATAGTCGAGGACGTGCTGATTAGAGTGGGTGAATTTGTTTACCCAGTGGACTTTATTGTGATCAAAACTAAGAAGGTGTGTAATTTAGATAGTCAAGTCCTTGTGATTCTAGGGCGTCCCTTCTTGGCCACCACCAATGCCCTCATTAACTATAGAAATGGTATGATGAGACTGGCTGTTAGCAACATGACTATAGAATTGAACATGTTTAACATGCAAAGACAGCCATCTGGATTTGATGATATGGAATTTTCTACTCTTAACTGGGTAGGGGATTCTATATTTGATGATGCCTTTGATGTTGTATTTGCTACTGAGTCTGAGTCATTTCTTATATATGATGAGCCTAAAGATGATGTGTTTGAGTTTGATGGCTTATGCTCTACTGCTGATTGTTTGCTCACTGTTGTGTCTGAATCTGCTGCTAAATCTGTTTCCCCTGTTGCTCTTAAATTGAAACCCCTTCCTGATTCTCTTAAGTATGCATTCCTAGGACCTAATGAATCCTTACCTGTTGTAATTGCTTCTGATCTAGAACATGACCAAGAGGACAAACTGATTTCTTTGGTTAGAGAGAACAAGGAAGCTTTAGGATGGACTTTAGGGGATATTAAGGGTATTAGTCCTTCTATTGTGCAACATAGAATTCATTTAGAGGACAATGTTAAGCCCTACCGTGACCGCCAAAGGCATTTGAATCCCACCTTGCAGGAAGTAGTTAAGAAGGAAGTGTTGAAATGGTCAGACCACGGGATTATCTATCCCATTTCTGATAGTGAGTGGGTTAGCCCTGTTCAAGTTGTTCATAAGAAGACCGGGATTACCGTGATTAGGAATGATAAGAACGAGTGAGTCCCTACTTGAGTTCAATCTGGGTGGTGTGTGTGTATAGATTATAGACAATTAAATGTTTCCACTAGGAAATACCATTTTCCCCTCTCCTTCTTGGATCAAATGCTAGAGCGGTTGGCTGGACATTCCTTACATTACTTTTTAGATGGATATTCCGGTTATACTAAGATCTCTATTGTTCCCGAGGATCAGGAGAAGACTATTTTCACGTGTCCATTTGGGACATATGCCTTTAGAAGAATGCCATTTAGACTGTGCAATGCCCGTACTACCTTTCAAAGATGCATGATTTCTATTTTCTCATATCTTGTTGAGCAATGTATGAAAATTTTCATGGATGACTTTTTGGTGTTTGGATCTTCTTTTGATGATTGCTTGTCTAATCTAAGAAAAGCATTGGAAAGGTGTAGAGAGAAAAACTTAACTTTAAACTGGGAGAAATGTCTCTTCATGGTTAAAAAGTGTATAGTCTTAGGACACATTATTTCTCGAGCTGGAATTGAGGTAGACAAAGCTAAGACTGACCTAATTGTTAATCTTTCCCCTCCCACTTGTGTGAAAGAGGTGTGATCTTTCTTTGGACATGCTGGCTTTTATCGTCGTTTCATTAAGGACTTTAGTAAGATTGTAAAGCCTTTGTCCAATCTTCTAACCAAAGATGTGTCGTTTCATTTCTCTGAAGAGTGTTATGAGGCATTTTTTAAGCTTAAGGAGGCCTTAACCTCTGCTCCTGTTCTTCATCCGGCCATTTGGGGAGAACCATTTGAATTGATATGTGACGTTTCTGATTATGCTATTGGGGTTGTGTTAGGACAGCGCATTGATAAGAAACCTCATGTTATTTACTATGCAAGTCACACGTTGAATGATGCCCCGCTGAATTACTGAGAAAGAATTTCTGGTTGTGATATTTGGGTTTGAAAGGTTTAGACCTTATCTGATTGGGTCACATGTGATTATTTGTACTGACCACTCTTCCTTTAAGCACATTCTTTCTAAGACTGATGCTAAGCCAAGGCTTGTGAGAAGGATTTTGCTTTTATAAGAATTTGACTGTGAAATCAAGGATAAGAAAGGTTCTGAAAACCTTGTAGCTGACCATCTATCTAGGATCCTCTATAATAGAGAGAGTGAGTCCAATGTTTCTGAGTGCTTCGCCAATGAGCAATTGTATGCTATGTACCCTGATCCTTCATATGCTGATATTGTGAACTACTTAGTTGCTGGTGGGATGCCTGAGGGTTGGACTAAGAATGACAGAGATAGATTCTTCCACCTTGTGAAGCTCTTAGTTTCGGATGACCCTTATCTATTTAAGTACTGTTTTGATCAAGTTGTCAGGAGGTGCATTCCCGACCATGAGGTGAGAAGTGTCTTTTCTTTTTGTCATGACCAGGCATGTGGGGGGCATTTTAGTGGTAAGAAGACAACAACGAAGGTTCTTCAATGTGGTTTTTACTGGCCTACTTTGTTTAAGGATGCATTTGATCATTGCAAGAGTTATCCTAGAAGCCAGCAGTTGAGCAGAATAAGCAAGAGAGATATGATGCCACTGAACCTCATCATTGTTGTAGAGGTTTTTTATGTGTGGAGTATTAGTTTTATGGGGCCATTTCCATCTTCTTATGGGAATGAGTACATTTTGTTAGCTATGGACTATGTTTCTAAATGGGTTGAGGTCATCCCTTCTAGGACCAATGAAGCTAAAGTTGTTGTGAAATTCCTTAGGGAGAACATCTTTGCTCGATTTGGTATGCCCTATGCTATCATTAGTGATCAGGGCACCCATTTTAATAATAGATCTTTTGATGCCTTACTGAAGAGGTATTCCATAGTCCATAGGCTTGTTACTCCCTACCACCCCCAAACCGGTGGTCGGGATGAAGTGTCTAATCGGCAGATCAAGCAGATTTTAAAAAAAAACAACGAGTAGGAATAGGAAAGACTGGGCTGACAAGCTAGTGGATGCTCTTTGGGCACATAGGATGACTTTCAAAACTCCCTTAGGTGTGTCACCTTTTAGGATAATTTATGGTAAGCCTTGTCATTTACCTGTGGAGATAGAGCATAAAGCGTGGTGGGCCATTTAAAAGGTTAATTATAACTTAACTGAGGCAGGTGAGGAAAGACATTTGCAACTAAATGAGCTTGAAGAGATTAGAGCTGAGGCTTATGACAGTGCTCGATCAGATAAAGAGAAGGCAAAGTTGTTTCATGATCAACATATTTTTAGAAAGGAATTCGCCCGGGAATAAAAGTACTCTTGTATGACTCTAGGCTCCATTTGTTTCCACGAAAATTGAGGTGTCGATGGACGAGTCCTTATATTGTCTCACATGTGTTTCCCTATGGTGTAGTTGAAATCCAGGATCCTCAGAGTGGTGCCACCTTTAAAGTGAATGCCCAACGTTTGAAATAATTTTTGGAGCTGCCAGGCCAAGAAGATGTGAAGTGTCTGATACTCCACAAACCGAGCCATGATCGGTGATTGTGATCTGAGATAGCTTGGGTGTATTTAGCACCCGACCTGGTTTGCTAGAAATTTCTTCCCTTCTCTCTCCTTTGTTCTTTCTTTGTTTTATTCCAGTTTCTTTTTGTATAGTTGGTAGCTTTTCTTTTTCTATGATTGGTTGTTTTGTTTTTGAGTCTTGTTTTTATTCCTAAGCATATGCCTTCCTTTTCTTTTAGTCTTTATGTGTCTCTTCTACTCCCAATAAGGACATTGTGAGATTTTGGTGTGGGGGTGGGGTACCCACATATGCATACTTTTTTTTGAAAAATTTTGAAAAAAATCCAAAAAGATTTTGGTTTTGTTTCTGGGAGATGTTTTGCACTATGTCTGATTAGCTTAACTCCCATGTGTTTTGGTTATTAGCTTCTATATAAGTAGGATGTGCATGATAGGTCTCCGACTTCACTATGTCAGTCTAAGTCCTAATTCTAACTCTAGTTGTTCATTATAGATGTGTAATCCAATCCTTGCTATTCCTTTATCATTAGCTTTAGGTCTTGGGCTTCCATGAATGATTCTTCCACTTGTTTGTGACACGATTACTCTGGTTTTTACCACTTTTAGAAAAAAAAAGAAAAAAAATATTTTGAATAAAGAAGAGAAAAAGAAAAAAAGATGGAATAAAATTTGGAATGATAAGTATACATTTGTGGCATGCGCTACTAGGCATTTCCCTTTGAGGCACGTGCTACTAGGTATTATGCTTTAAGGCAATACTGCTACCGGGAAAGCTTGCTTCCAATGTTAATATGTCAATAATGTAGTTGTTTCAGTCAAGTGGGATTGAGTCTAATTCTAGTAAATCTAAGCCTTGGGATGATGATACACTTGCACATGAGCACTGAGATGGATTCAGAATCTTGATGTATAATGGGGTGAAAAATTAGTGCTCTGATGTCATTTATGAGGTAGAGGGTTTTGAAGTACATTCTGTATATATGTAGGTCAATAACTTGGTTACATGGGTGATTTAGTTGATTAGAATGTGTGCATATCTTTCCTAAATTTTGTACATATTAGGTTTGAGAAAAAACCAAAAAGGTTTTGTTTTAATTTTGAAATAATTTTTGTGCGTAGTTCACTTGAAAACTCTCATGAGACCTCACTCGTCCACTTGGGAGACTGAGGGGTTTAAAGGGCTTGTTGTATACGCTAAATGCAACTGTGATTCCTGCGACAATGACTTAGTATTTTCTTTTTCTTGTTTTCTGTTTTTTTTAGGTTGTCTAGTTATTTTACTTCAGGATGAGGAAAATCTTGGTGTGGGGGTATTTGTTTGTGCCAAAAGTGTTTTATTTTTATGATACTTTTACACCTATTTTACGCTCGTTATAATTGTTATTTTTAGGTTTTTATGTGATTTTACTTTGTTTTGTAGGTATCGAATAAATGTGGAAAAATACAAGAGAAAGATGATGAAAATGCCAGCAATGAAGATTTGGCCGACTTGACTCAAGCCCGACTCGAATTGCTAGGCTCGTTTCCTTTTAGCCAAGAAAGAAAAAAAAAAGGAAAACCCTAAAAATCTACCCAGCCCGGCATGCTTACCACGTGACCTCTAAACCCCCCTTAACTTCCATTTTCTCTCTCCTCACTCGGATTCCACAAACCCAAACCAGACCCCGATTTCCCCCCATTCTCGGCACCATGTTCTTCATCCTCCATCTATTCGTCTCTCTCTCTCCTCCATCCACCATCCTCATCCACATCAGAATTCATGCAATAAGCGTCGGTGCACCCCTTCCAGCACGACTTCATCTCGACCATCCACACTACCCTTGGTTGAACAATCGAGATCGACAGGGCTCGAGTATAAATCACCATTAGCCCGCTCCAGAAGAAAGGTTAGGAGGTTTTCTAGGGTTTATTAGTTTAATTTTTGCAGGTCTTACTTGAAATTCAGATGCATTTTTTTCGATTTTAAGGGTTAGGATTTAATGTTAGTTTAGGTTCTGGGCTTCGAATTCATGTAATTATGCTTCGTTTTCATGTTTCCTGGTTGTAATTCATGAATTTAGTTCGTTTTTGTAAGAGTTGGATGTGGGTTTTGTTAAATTTTGGTCTCAACCCCCCTTGTTTTCATTTTACACGGTAATGGTGTCTCCTCCATTAATGGCGATGGGTGAAGCTTGGTTTTGATTGTTAGCTGAAATCTCCTCTTCTCCTCAGTTCAAGGCTCTGCTTCGCTATTCTACCCAGGACATGGTTTGGGTTTGCCTCCTGAAACTTCATTTATGCTTTATGAATGATAGTAGCCTAGTTGAATCAAGGATGGATGATATTTTGATGGTTTATGAATGGTTTGGATTCTGATAGTAGCTCAATTTTCGATTTTGATGGTCTAGATTCTGACATTTATATGTTATGTGTTCTATGAATGGTTCGGCTGAATAATGATGATGGTTTGTTTGGTTGTTTTTGATTGATGCAAGTATTCTGGGTTGGTTTTAGTTTAGTGGATTTGGCTTAGAAGATTATGTTCAGAACCTATGCTCTACTTAGTTTGGTTGGCCGAATCCAAATCCCCACCCCCACCCCCTTCCCTTGATTCTGATTCTGAAGTTTTGTTCAAAATGGTGGCATTTCATTTAGCGTTTATTTGGTTTGGCTTATGTTTGCCACGACTCTCTAAATGATGATATGGATTATGTTTGCTTTACCCTGAATTCGTCTCACCTGTTGAGTCAGTGCTATGCGTCGTTAATGGACAGTGAATAATTGAATGCATTTGGGTTCATAGTGACCTGTTCATGGTCGAATTCGTACTCAATATGCCTGATTTTTGACCCCTATGTGTTGGTTTTAAGTTGCTAAGCTCTGATTAGCTCATGTTGGACTACTAGGCCTAAGACTGTGTGTTGATTCATATCGAAACTGAGAATGCTAATAGTTTTTTCTTTTCATCGATTTCATTGAGTTATATTTGCTTTGGGTTAGATCGTTTGTTGAGAAATACTTTTTTTCTTTTGTTAAGTTAGACTCGACAAACTTTCTTTCTTTTGTTGGTTGTTTGACTTAGATTTACTTTGGGTTGCTGTTTTCATTAAGTTAGATTTCATTAAGTATGTTTTATTAGCTTTAAGATACTTGATTATTAGATGAGCTCTTTTCCGTGACCTTAATCTCAACCTCATCCCCGAGGGCACAACCCTCAAGTACTACAGCGAAAGCTGTACGCTTGAGGCACTTTAATTTATATTGAAATTCACCTGACAAGTTTTTCGCGTCGTAGCCAGGGAATCATAGTACCCAAGGACGGATTAATACCCATAAAATTCATTCTAGCCACTTAAACTCATTTCTAGGTCCCTAAATAACCAAACCTCTTTAAAACCAAGCACTCGAGCACATAAACAGGCAATAGGAACTATGCACTGAATCTTCTTTCATAGGTTATGCACATTCAAAGTTTAAATGTATGATTCATTGCAGGGATATAGCCAAGCATTATTTGTAATTTTATTCAAACACTCATTCATAAAATAAGCACAGGATATGCATAGAGATCTTCCTTTCTTCCTTTTGAACGACAGAGAATTTCGTTAATTCGCAACTATAGGCTATGTGGTATAATATGTGATTTATGCCTTGTTTATCCAATTTACTTATGTGAGATGCTTAAACACATGGAGTAGAGATTATGCAAGGAACTTTCTTTCACAAAGATGCACATTTAAACTACAAGGATATGGCCATGCTCTGTTTTTCTTTCATTCATACGGTACTTAGAATCTTAAGCACAAGACATGCACAAGAATCTTTCTTTATTTTTCTGAAAACACTTTACTTAGCCTCTTGAGGTTGTTAAAAACTCTTTTCTTAGCCTATTGAGGCTCATATTCTTTAAAAGAAATCTCTTTCATAATGGTCCTCTAATGACCCTTAAAAACTGTTCGAATCTCATTCGAACTGGCCTCTTAATGGCCCTTAAAACTTTCTTTCTTTCTGAAGTACTTAAACTGGCGAAATGCCAATTGCTTTTCTTACTTATTAGGAAAATACTCTGGGTATAAGATCATCAGAATGTGCTGGTTGGGTGAGATCTGTTCTCGACCCATAGTGAGACTATCGCTCATGCTAAGCTCTTACTCCCGGTATGGCAGCTAAATTGGACCTTAACGCTCTTCAGGGTCTCTAGGGCTTCCTATTACTGGGACCACTCCCTAGGCTAGGGATTCCCTTGTACAAACAGGCTCACTCCCATGGGATTCCCTCGTTCAAGCAAGTTCACTCCCATTCTTATTATCCCTAAGCACGATATCTTAGTCAATTTAAAGCGTATGGCCATAACGGCTATTAAGTTTGCTGCCTCTCATAGCGAAATCCTTTTTCATACAACGCATCCTCTTTTTATTTAAACTCCTTAGGGATTCCCCCGTTCTAGGAGCTTCACTCCCAAAACTGTATTTGTATAGATAAAATAGGCCATCAATCGCTAATAGTTATGGTTGTTATTCGTTACAACCACGAAAACTTTCTTTTTGAAACTCACCCTCACTTGCAAGATGCGACTTAAAGACATAAAGGGAAGGGGTTTGGACGTAGCACATTCAAACACTTCATAATCAACTCAGCAGAATAAGCCACACATGGCCTCGTAATCCACACAATTACGGTCAATCACAACCCAGGCTCCCTCCTCGCACAACACCAACCACAAATAACCTCAAAACTCTCATTAGTCTATTCTCAAGCCATATGAGTACCAACTAATTTTTCAATTCTATAACCATAGCATATTATCATGAAAGTCAAATGAAATAGCTACCTATAAATTTACCGAGCGAGCAGCAATCATCCAGCGGCTCGATACAGCACATATATATATATGTGTGTGTGTGTGTGTGTGTGTGTGTGTGTGTGTGTGTGTGTACATATATAT
>JACYFF010010365.1:89466584-89490098 GCA_017589665.1 Selenicereus undatus | reverse complement strand
GGATCAAAATCTCTTGTTATTATATTGGATTCTAAGAATAATATCAGCAATATTATCAAGAGCAACGAAAAGATATTATACAGCTTTATATCAACGAAAATCGTGGCAAAGATTGCAAGAAAATCAAATCAGAATCTGCTGACCAGATTTCAAGGGCCTGAAATGCAATTTCAAGATATTCAGGGCAGAATTTCCTTTCTTGGCAGAATTGATGCACGACCACTAAACCTTATGAATAGAGGCCAAATGAAGAAGAGCAAGCATCCAAGAAAGTTGAGAAGCAAGTTGCAAGAACATTGAGCTACACACTTGTGAATTTACTGTGAGCATTACATTGTGATCAAAAGTTGTGAGTGTATTGAGGAATTCTTTATTAAGGAGTGAACTTAAGAGTTGGTGTGAGGTCACAACTCCGCCATACTTAAATCAAGAGGTTGATTTAAGTACTTGGGATCTCTGAAGTGAGGTAGCTCTGAGAGATTGTAAGAGTTCATTTTAATAAGAGAAGTGGAGTGTTGAATCTTAGAGTTGGTTAACTCTAGGTGGGGACCTAAGCCTGATTGAGGCTTAACCTCGTTAAAATATCATTGCGTATCTTCTCTATTGAATTTACGCATTTGCATTTGATTTTGATTTAAAGTTTTTGCAATCACCCTATTCACCCCCCTCTAGAGTGATATGAGTCTTCAATTGGTATCAGAGCGGGTGCTATTAAATTGAGACTTAACGGTCTAATAGCTTTGATCCCATGGCTAGTTACAATCTTGATTCTGATTGTCCACCTCTTTTTATGGGTGCTAATTATTTTTGGTGGTAGGAAATCATGGAACTCTATGTTAAACACAAAGATCTTGATCTTTGGGAGGTTATCAAGAAAGGTCCCATTATCATTGAAAAATCAAAAGATCAATTTACCAACGATAATTACAAGATGATGTCCAAAAATTCTAAAGCCATTAATATGTTGTACTGTGGCCTTTCTATTGAGATTTGTGAATCAATTTTTCATTGTAAAATTGCCAAGGAGATTTGGAATACTCTTTGTGAATTATATAGTACTAATAAAAAAGTTTTAGATCTTGATTTGGTTAAACAGGAGGAGACAACTGAGATCAATGAGTGCGAAGTTTATAACATTGGTGATGGCAATGATTCGTACAGAGAACATGGTGAAATTCAAAATATCAATAAAGAAATTCAAGATGTTACGGATGATGGCTACTCCTATGGAGAACGAACAGATAAGAAGCAAGATCGTCAAGGACAAGAGTGTGACTTTCAAGAATTACTAGCTCTACAAAATGAGGAAAATGAGGTAAATTCTTTGATTAATTATTTTTCTCAATCCATTCTTGAATCTACTTATTTGAAAACTATAATTAATAAATATGTGTTAAAATTTCCTTGTTATAACAATAAATTAAGAAAATATGTCAAGAAAAAGCCGAAGCAATTTTTAGCCTCTGTATTCTCTCTTACTTCCAACCATTATGGACCCAAAAAGACATGGGTACCAAAATCTTGTCCTAGATATTTCTTTTTGCAGAACTCTATGAAGAATGGAGAAATTTTCGAAAAATTACTCGGACGCCTTCTTGGAAAAATTAAAACATCCTCACTAAAATTTGAATTTATAAGAAATTTTAGAGGACATGATGTCTGTCAAAAGAAGGCGTCCGAGTAATTATGTCTGTCAAAAAATGGTGAGTGTTGGGCTGCCTAAGGTAAAAATAAGGTAAATCTTTTTTTTACATTTAATTTTTCCCCTTCAATATTTTACATGTCTCATGTTGAAGGGCGAATAAATTATGCATTCTTATCAGTTGCATGTTGGTTTGATTATTTAGTAGAAGAAAAAATTATATGTCTTCTCATAAAGATTGATCATATGCCTAGTTGTTTAATATAAGTATGCCTTTCAAAGTTAAAATCATGTTTGCAACATATCACTCTACTTTTGTGTCATAGGGCATATTTACTACATGAAACTTGCATTTAAAATTTGATTGTTGACGTATACATGCCTATCTTGTTGAATTAGATTCCATGTCTAGAGAATTGTATCCCAATTCTGTAAATAGAGACTTGAATTGATATAGAGTATGTATTGATATTTGATCTTTTCATGCTATCTTTATACATGGCTATGTATTTTGCAATTTTTATTTTATTTTATTGTTTGCCTACATGATCAATTTAAAATCTTCATCTATATACAAGGGCTACAATGTATCTTGTAATGGATTTTTAACGTTTTGACATTGATATGTTACCAGATTTCATCTTGGCATGGATTATGTTATATCTTTATTTGCTGTGCTTAATCTTTATAAATTATATTTGATTAATCACTTTGCAAGGGGAAATATGCCAATGGTATATAAATTGTGTAATAATGATATTGACATGAATTAAGGGGGAGATATAATGGTCAACGATATTTATCCCTTGCTTCTATCCTTGATTTATATGTTCTAGTTATTGCATTGAAGGGAGGAGAAAATAGTTTGATTACATGCGATAAAGTATCACATGGTTCAATCATTTTTGAAAGGGGGAGATGTAAAGAGTTTTGAAATATGACATTCTAATATATTAATGTCTCCAAAGAATTATTGACATATAACACCATTTTGACATTTATGAGTCTTATATTAATGGGAAGCTGTGTTATTAATCTACAATGACATTTTACAACCCTTTTTATATGAATGACAAAGGGAGAAGTATTAGACAAGGATCAAGGTATGTGTCTCCATGTTCTTCCATACTAGCATTAATTTTTTTTTTCCCAGCTTCTCATTCTAATACCTTTTTGATGAAATAGAAAAAGGGGGAGAAAGATGAAATGCTAAGATCACTATAAGTATTTCAATTCTTCAAGTTAGATTTTATCTTTCATCAAAAAGGGGGAGATTGTTGAGTTACTTCTAAACATAGAATAAGTTAGATGATAGTTTGATGAAAGACAAAACGAATTGAATTAATGATGAACCAAATGAATCCAAGTATTGATGTTTAAATGGCTTGCAAATTCGGAATAAGCATGAAAGAAGTAGCCCTTTTATACTAGTGAAGCGTGTGTATGATTATGGAGAAAATATGTGGGCATCATACAATATCAAAATGATTTTATTTTATTGATAAATTAGGGAGTTAACCAAGGAAATTATCTAAGCCAACCCATTCAAAATTTGAATTTCAAATTTCGAAGAATCAAATCTCTTGATATTATCTTGCTATGATTTTATCTTCACAAAATAAGCATGCTTCTAATACATTACACTTGCCATATAATCTGATCTTGCAAATATAAAATATCCTGTTGATAATATTATCACTTTACTAATTTGCAAAGAAATATCATGATTGAAAGAATAATAACATTTTTTATCAAGGATCAAAATCTCTTGTTATTATATTGGATTGTAAGAATAATATCAACAATATTTTCTAGAGCAACAAAAAGATATTATACAACTTCATATCAACAAAAATCGTGGCAAAGATTGCAAGAAAATCAAATCAGAATCTACTAACTAGATTTCAAGGGCCTGAAATGTAATTTCTAGATACTCTGGGTAGAATTTCCTTTCTTGGCAGAATTGATACACGACCACCAAACCTTATAAATAGAGGCCAAATGAGGAAGAGCAAGCATCCAAGAAAGTTGAGAAGCAAGTTGCAAGAAAATTGAGCTATACACTTGTGAATTTACTCTGAGCAGTATATTGTGATCAAAAGTTGTGAGTGTATTGAGGAATTCTTTATTAATGAATGAACTTAGGAGTTGGTGTGAGGCCACAACTCCGGCATACCTAAATCAAGAGGTTGATTGAACTACTTGGGATCTCTAGAGTGAGGTAGCTCTGAGAGATTGTAAGAGTTCATCTTAATAAGAGAAATAGAGTGTTGAATCTTAGAGTTGAATAACTATAGGTGGGGATCTAAGCCTATTTGAGGCCCAACCTCGCTAAAATATCGTTGCGTATCTTCTCTATTTAATTTTCGCATTTATATTTGATTTTGATTTTAAGTTTTTGCAATCACCCTATTCACCCCTCTCTACAGTGATGTTAGTCTTCAGCAACCAATGAGGTCTATATGCAGCCTAGGCAAAGCCTAAGTAGTTACGTGAAAGCTCTGCTACCTCTCACGGTGGTACAAATGATTGATCCAGAATATCCTATAGATAACCTGAGAAGAGGGCATAATGCATTCTCCGCTGCCTCCCAACTATAGCCCTCACATTTTGATGCCAATTGTGGGTCCTGGTGATGTTTAAGTGGAGAATTAATAAATAGGGACCTAGCTTAAAGTATAAGGTTAGACATTGTTTTTGGATTCCCTTCCTGAATTCGCACCTGTTGAAAATCCCTCTGCACCTCCACAAGCTAATCAACCCCGTCCTATTGGAACTTCCAACCCCCCTTAAGGACTAGAGTGGCCAGTAGGTAGGCAACTTGGATAATTTTGGTGGCTAAGATGAGTATGACGCTGATGACGAGGGATGGGGAGGCTCCACTAGTTCAGACAGGTAGTAAACGTAATGGATGTGCCTAATTCTCTCGAGGTAATCTAAGTGAGCTCTGACAATGGAAGTGAGAAGGAAGAGGAAGACGCTACAGAAGACTCATGGAATTCAGGTTCAAACACTAGCAGCAGTAATGACTCAACTTACTGTACAAAAAAAAGGGTTAAGAGGAAAGAGAAGATCGAAGATAGCAAACTGTTCAACTGCTAGGGAGATGTGACAGATGACTTATGGGTATTCATGAATCATGGTTATGTATGACGACTAGTTATGTAAGTAACGAAGTTTATGTATTGATAAGGATAATGGGCGCGTTCGACAACAGCATTTTGGGTAGCATTTGGCATTTTGACTAAGTTAATGTATTCATTAGATAATTTTTAGTGTTCAGTAATATGATGTTTTGACTAGCATTTCAAGTAGTATTTAGTATTTTAAGCAGCGTTTCTGAAACGTTAATAATATTAACGTTGGGCATTAAAAAGTAGCATTTCATATTTTTTGCCAAAAAATATCGCTTGGAAATTTTATCTTTGCAAATTATCTATAGTCTTATAGTCTTTTATGTCAATTTATATTAATTAGCTCACCCAACAGCTAAATTTACTAAACACATTTATTTCAATTGACCATCTAAAGAGCTATCCGTTAATAGCTAAATTAGAAACGTTATCCGCTACATAAACAGTTATCGGCTACCTTAATCATTATTTGCTACTTGAACTGCTAATTTTGCCAAACTGGAGCGATATGTAAGAAAGTATCAGAAAGTAGGAATACTACTAAATGTAGGAATCTTTCGGAAATATATGTTTAACTAGTGTTAAACTATGCTTTACATGGACTGGTATAATTTTCTACTTTAACAAATTTCTATCTAATAAGCCAATATGTATATAATAAATATATTATCGAACAAAAGCGCTATTGCCATTAACCAAAATAAATTAACTATTTTGATAAAAAATCTAAGAGCTCAAAATAATTTTAAGTCACAAATTGAAGCACACAAAGTTAATGTAGCCACTAGGAAACCTTTGTCCACGAATTGTGAAATACAACTTTTAGATTTCATCACCGCCTTGCTCTATCACTCTCTGACTATAATTATACGACCTTTCCTCATAAAAGGAAAACAGTGATTACAATTAATTAAATTAAGGTTAATATAATAAAATTAATTCATACATAATAAGTTAATTGTAGAAGCCCAAGTTACAAATATCCATTAGTTACAAAAGTTTGATTCAAAGAAAATTAAAATATTAATTAAATATACTTCCCTATCAAAATATGAAAAGTATCAAAGTGTTAAAAAATGGAGTGTTGATAACCATTTTATATCTTCTTAATTAATATTAAGACTACAACTAAAATCTAATTTTTTATTAAGTTGCCGAACTAAAATATTTTTAAAATTTATATTAATCAAACTATAATAAAATAATTTTACCTTAAATCATAGTTTTTCAAAATCCTATTTCTAATATTATTGATCTATGATTTTATGATTATACTTATAATATTAAAATTACGAAGATAAAATTTACACAGGTTTTAAGAAGATACTAACACTTAATTTTAAAAGAAGATGAAAAGATGAAGCACAAAATTGAAAACTTAGTAACTTTTCTAATACAAAGTGAAACATATGAGTTGAATACCTACATTAATTTGATCTAATTACTTTTGCTAATACATCTCAATTAATATCTAAAATCATTAATATAAAAAAGAGAAAAGAAAACAGTATTTACATTCAATGAGTGATTGCCAAATGTCTAATCAAGATGCAATCACTCAATTTTAAGTATAGTTATATAGATAGATAGATAGTTGCACTCATTATTAGTCCACCTGCCTTTCCAAAGGAAGTGGACAAAGTCTGCGAACCTATTAAGGTTTGCTAGGTTAGATATCATGACATATATGTTGTCGTTCAATTGATGATTATATGAATACTCATGTATATGATGGTGATTATTAATCAATGATTTCCTTACAAATGTTACATCATATAGAAATGTAGAATCAGTTGAGCATCATGTTTCTAACCAACATAAAAAAAAGGGCTCCTCGTATAGTAAGAAATCCTTACTTTAATATTTGCATGGTATTTATGGTGTGCAATGGGAATGAAAACCCACCGACATACAACATAGGATGATCATATCAATATGTGAATAATCCTTCTAATACGTACGACACCACTATCAAATACTAAGCTACAAGTACTCAAGAGCCATCTGGAAGTCCAGGTCATTCGAATAGAGCCATTAAGGAAATAGACCCTAACCTTTTTGGAAAGATATATAGTTTCTACAGTACTACAGAAGTTCAAAGCTCCTGTCTTAGAAAAAACATGAAAAAGCAGACAAGCACTTTGACCAAGTAGCCAAGTGAAACCCAAACACCTATAATCGAACCATTCATCTATCAACTCTAGAAGAATGGGTAAGGCAAATGGACAAAATATTCAATGTGGTTGAGGTCACTGATCAGAAACATATCTGCATAGGTGCATTTTATCCAATTGGACAAGCAAATATCTGGTGGAGAATTGTGAAACCCACTTTTCAACAACATAGACACCTAGGTTAAGTTCCTTGAGGAATATGACTCAAATTCTACCCCATGCACCTATAAAAGAAGAAACATAAAAAATACACGGAATTAAACAAGGGAATAAGTCAACATGAAATACGCAAATTAATTTATTAAGCTATCAAGATTTTCCACTGAATATATAGCAACAAAATGAGTGGGGATCATTAGGTTAGAAGATGGATTAACCATTATATTAGGCACCTATAAGCACAAAGAAAAAAATAAATATGTGCCACGTCACTAAATAATTTAAGTTAATTAATATCGGCTAGTCCTATTAATTAATTTAATTATGTAGGTCCAAATGACTGCTAAGTCAACGATCCAACAAAGTCTCAAGTCAACGGCCTGGTAAGAGTATCAAGTCAGTGGCCTAGTTGACTACCAAGTTATCAATTTAAATAGACTCCCATGTCATCGGCCTAAGTTTAAGGCCCTTTTATCGACCCAAGAAGGTTATTAATCCGCAAAACCTAGAAGAGAGGGGTGACTCCTCCCTATAAATATAGCTTCACCCCTTCATTCAATAGAAAATTCTCCCACAGAAGACCCTCTAGGAAGGGACAACAAGAACATCAAAACATGCGGTTCACTCTAGAGATTGAAGTACATACTTAATTGGGATTCAAGCTATTTCGACTCTCCATCAAGTCACAAACAAGAGATCGAATAAGATGAGTTTAATTTGTTCATTTGTAACAAAATATTCAGAGATTGTACCCATTTTTATTATAAACACAAATTAAATTTGTTACATATTTCTTCTCTTAATTCGATTTAAACTTGAAATTTGTGGTTACAAATTTTTGGCACGCCCGATGGGACTTCTTTGCCTCTCATCTCCTTATCTTGGAAATCTAGAATTTTTAACCAACTCTTCAAAAGGAAGATATGGCCACAGGAAATGCTACATTTCTACCTTTGAAGAAGAAATCCGAATGTTTCCAACAAAGATCCTCCAACTCTGACACCACCTCTAGTAAGCAAAGTGTTGGACTGGTGACAAGAAACATGGCGAGGGTTGTAGCAGCCACTGTCATAAAAGAAGCATTTGCAATTGCATCCTTGTATTCGACCGACAACGCTGACTCCAACGTGCATGACGGAGTTGGTAAAGTTTCGTCTGTTGACCCTCTTAAGGGGTAATTCATTCGGGAATTGAAGACAAAGCATCAATCTCCATTTTTTGAAGTGGAAGATTATTACAGCAGTGATTCTTCTGCGTCATCACCAAGGAAAGCAACCATTCCACAATCTAAGGCTGAATCATCCCCTACTATCATCATGCCTGTTGTGATGGTAGGAGTTGCCAATTTTGAAGAAGCGTTCACTAGCATGAAGGCCACGTTGGAAAGACTCTCTAAGGAGGGTGTAGAAAAAGATGCACGCATCAAGCACCCAGAGAAACATATTGCTAAGTTGTTGAAGAAACAGGACAAAGGGCCACGTGCATCGTCCAACAAAGGTGCAAGTAGTGACGAGGATGAAAAAGGGTCCAATCGAAGCGAGGTTTCTGAGGATAATGGCAAGACAACGAAGGGCGGCAAGTCACAAAATGACACATCTCTAAGCGCAACGACTGCCGAACAAATCCAGGAGACCAAACCCTACACGAAGAGGATTGATGCTCTTTGTATGCCTTATGGTTACTAACCTCCCAAGTTCAACTAATTTGATGGGAAAGGTAACCTAAAACAACATATTGCACGTCATTGAGACGTGCAACAATGTTGGCACTAGCAGTGACTTATTGGTGAAATAGTTCATCCGGACTTTGAAGGGCATCGCGTTCGACTGCTATACCGAACTACTGCCCGAGTCCATTCATAGCTGGAACCAGATGGAGTAAGAGTTTCTCAACAGGTTCTATAGCACCCAGTGCACTGTTAGTATGACCGAGCTAGCAAATACTGAATAGTGGAAAGATGAACTTGTTCTTGACTACAAAAACCGGTAGCGCTCACTCAGTCTCAAGTATAAGGATCAATTTTCTGAGACTTCTGTGGTAGAGATGTGTGCACAAGGCATGACGTGGGACTAGCTTTATGTCATACGGATGAGCAAGCCCAAGACTTTCCAAGAGTTGGCTACTAAGCGCATGATATGGAGATGATGATAGCTAATCGTCGCGAAAAAGCTTCCCCTACTTTGAAGCGAGGAAGGACAAGGGTGACTTTAAGAAAAATGATAAGTCTTCCAAGAGTGCGACCAAAGAATCCATGTTGGTCACTACAAGCAAGTCAATCCGGATTTCAGGGAAATTAAGAGTAGAGGAAAAGCAACGCCCTTCAATGAAAGATGTTAGGAAGAAGCGCCCTACGTTGAAAGAGCTTCAAGAAAAGAAGTACTTATTCCCTAACTCAGACTTGTTAGGTATGTTGGATGATTTGTTAGAAAAAGGTATCATCGATTTACCACCATCAAAACGCCCAGAAGAAGCAGGCAAGGTTAATGACCTGAAGTATTGTCGGTATCACAGGGTCATTAGTCACCCTCTTGAAAAGTGCATAACGCTCAAGGAGCGTATTATGCAGTTTGCTCAAGATGGAACAACCATCCTAGACTTACACGAGGCGAATGAAACCAATCACATGATAATTTTATGTGAGCATTGTGACTTGGCTCCTTCGATGAGAGAAGAGTTGGTTACCATACAATTTGGAAGCTTTGAGCCAGTAATGCTTTCATTAATAGTTCCGGCGACACTTATGGAGGTCGAGTATGTGCCAGGTATTCTTAATGAAGACAATGAAGGATGAATGGTCGTCACTAGATAAAGGCCTAGGAAGCAAAGGCAGGTTCAACCACCCCTACTCCATCGAAGAAAGAGTCACACCAGAAACAAGAAACCTCGACGCCCTAAAGGGAAGAAGAAGCCCAATTCTGGTAAGAGACATGAAGTTCAACCAGTCGATCTGCTCAAACAAGAACCTCTTGTCCTTGTCACATTAGAAGAATTCTTCCCAAGGGACTTATTTAAGAATGTTACTGTTAACATGGCTTCATGTTCAGAGCTTGAAGATGAGGCGGATGACGAAGACGCACAAGAAGATCCCCAAATGGCGTCCTCTTTTAATACAAATGACAGAGTCCTTGCCATCTTAGAAGCTTTGCCCAAACGCAAACGTTGGAAAGAAATTTTTCAGCTACCTAAAGAAATGCGCGAGCAAGTTGTGGCTGCCATGCACCATGCGAAGTCACATGCTGACAAAGTAAAGGAAGTCAAAGAGCCTGCAAAGCTTTCAACTCAGTATGCCACTTGTAACATGGTCATATCATTTACAGATGAAAAATCTATTTCTTGGGTTAAAACCCCACAATTGTCCATAGTTTATTACTAGCTATATTCAGGGGCAAAAAGTCAAACGCATCTTAGTAGATGGTGGCTCGGCGGTCAACATCATGCCCAAGTCTACTATGAACGACTTAGGGATTACTGTTGAGGAACTCTCTAAGAGTCAGATGATGATACAAGGCTTCAACCTAGAAGGTCAACGTGCGATCGACATGATTCGCCTCGAGTTGGTAATGGGTGATTTGTCCATAACGTCTATTTTCCATGTGAAAGATTCAAAAACTTCACATAAGTTGTTGCTAGGACGACCTTGGCTTTATGAGCATGGGGTGGTGGCATAAACTTTGCACCAATGCCTCAACTATCACTGCGATGGAGAGAAGAAGATAAATGGTGATGTTAAGCCATTTACTAAAGCTGAATCTTATTTCACCGATGCGAGATTCTTCGAGGAAGAGGCCCCTTTAAAAGGAAACAATGCCAGCTTTTATCTCTTCTACTGGTAAAAGGATTGTTGAAGATAACCATGCGACGACAAACAGTGGAACCAATGGTGATGTCAAATAACCGCGGCAATGTGAGAAGAAAAGTAGCCAAGCAACGACGAAGCCTTCCTTCAAGAAAGTAGCTGCTGCAACGAATCCTGCACCAGCAGTATTCAGGTACATTCCTAAATCCTGCTGCAAGGATGGTGAAGCGCCATTCAGTAAATGCACAACTCTTGAGAGTGTAACTAAGCCTATTAGCAAATGCAAGGAGACCGATTGTCGTATCCTTGGAGATAAAGGTGTGCTTCCAACTCATAGAGCCAGCCAAAGTAGGATAGCTAGGGCCCCTCTTTCTGGCTACATTGTTTCTTGCAAGGGCTCACTTCCGGAGGATAGTGAATTACCGAAGGTGCGTACCGATGATAGGTTTGATCCAAATGCGTACAAGCTGATGAAGAAAATTGGTTATGACTTCAATAAGCTAGTTTCTTTGGGGCATGTTGTCGAAGTTAATCCCTACGACATCAATGAGACACAAAAGAAAATACAAGAGCAAGGTGGCATTGCGGCAGTTCCGAAGCTAGCCTCGGTTATGTACCACCTTAACCTATCTGAATTTCAGAACGACATCACGATAAGTAGTCCCTTGCTCGGTATATTGCAGCAGAAGAGATTATTGAAAGTGATGAGGAGGATGTCAAGAACAAACCAAAATCTTCTATGTTTGACATATTGAAATCTTACACTTCGGGAGGACACACTTCTATGTTCGATAGAATGGGAAATTACAAAGTCTCAAAGTCTTCTACTTTTTAGAGGTTAAAAGTAGGCACACAACCTCAACCTTTAGTCTTCACCAAGATCAAGTCAGGTGAAGAATTGGCAAGCTCGTCATCCACATAGGGAAAGGGCTCAGTATTTGGTCGCCTTGGCGAAATAAATGATGTCCCATTCCTTCTCGTATGAAACGCCTGTCGACTCTAGATGTGAAAATAGAGGGTTCACTGAGAGTCAAGAGACGCATAGTAGTTTTCACTGCCCATAGGGTTGGTTTGGGCCCAGAAGAGGAACAAGCTTCCTCCAATCACATCACAGTCCGAGAAGTTGATGACTGGGATGCTGAAATAGAATTCACGGAAACTCTCGAGACTCTAGAAGACGGAGGGCAAGCCACAGTAGATGAACTCAAAGAGTTAAATCTTAGAACTAGCAAGGAGACTCAGCCGAGCTCATTGCTTACTCCCAAAGATGAAAAAGAGTGCTTTGATCTCCTATCGAAGTACAAAGACGTGTTTGCGTGGAGTTACAAAGAAATACCTGGGTTAGACCCAAAAGTTGCAATCCACCGCTTGTCTATCAAAAAAGGCGTTTTAACTAAAAAACAGCCCCAACGATGATTCCGACCAGCGTTAGTACCAGAAATCAAAAAGGAGGTCAACAAACTCATAGAGGCGGGATTTATTCGCAAAGTCGAGTAACCAACATGGATTGCAAACGTTGTCCCTGTAAGAAAAAAGAATGGCTAACTGCACATTTGTGTGGATTTTCGGGATCTCAATGATGCCTGATGCAAAGATGATTTTCCACTGCCTGTGACAGAACTCATGATTGATTCCACAACAGGACATGAAGCTCTATCCTTTATGGATTGTACAGTAGGATACAATCAAATTCAAATGGCGCTAGAAGATCAGGAAGCCACAGCATTCCGCACACCTAAAGACATCTTCTACTACAAGGTGATGCCGTTTGACTTGAAAAACACTGGGGCTACATAACAAAGGGCGATGCAAACCATCTTGGAGGACATGCTACACACGATGGTGGAGTGCTACATCGACGATCTACTGGTCAAGTCAAGAAAGAGACTAGACCACTTCTGTTATCTCCAATAAAACTTCGAGAGATTACGAAGATGTTAAATCAAGATGAATCCACTTAAGTGTGCCTTTGGTGTTACTTCTGGTAAATTCTTAGGCTTTATCGCCCAACATTGAGGCATTGAAATTGACCAAACTAAAGTCAAAGCCATTCAAGACATGCCCGAGCCTAAGAACCTTAAGGAGCTTCGCAGTTTACAGGGACGATTAACGTACATCAGGGGGTTCATATCAGACTTAGCCAGTCGTTGTCACCCTTTTAGCCGCCTCATGAAGAAAGGGGCACCTTTTGAATGGGATAAATCATATAGGAATGCTTTTAAAAGTATCAAGAAATATTTGTCAAGCCCACCAGTGCTAGGAGCTCCAATTCCTAACAAGCCTTTGATACTTTATATTACGGGCCAAGAAAGATCACTGGGGGCATTATGTGTGCAGGAGAATGAGGAGGGCAAAGAGAGAGCTCTTTACTACATGAGTCAAACCTTGGTCGGGGCTAAATTAAATTACTCCCCAATCGAGAAGATATGTTTCGCTCCCATGTTCGTTGTGCAGAAATTTAGGCATTACATGCAAGCTCATACAATACAGGTCATCTCTAAGGCTGACCCAATCAAGTATATCTTATCTAAACCGATTTTGATTGGGCGGTTAGCAGAGTGGGCAGTTATCTTAGAACACTACGACCTCGTCTACGTATCACAAAAGGATATTAAAGGGCAGGTACTGGCAGACTTCCTAGTAGATCACCCAATTCCTAACGAGTGGGAGCTAAACGATGATCTACCTGGTGAATAACTATTTGTCGTAGACATTCTTCCCCTGTGGGAAATGTACTGTGATGGTGTGGCATGACAAGATGGCGCTGGAGCAGGGGTAGTGCCCTTTCTCCTGAGAAACACATCCTCCCATACTCATTCGTGTTTACTCAGTTGTGCTCCAATAACATTGCTGAATATCAGACACATCTTAGGCCTCCATTTGAAGAGATAGGAATTAAAGACCTAGATGTGTACGGCGATTCACAATTAGTCATCAATGAACTTCTTGAGGAGTATGAAATTAAGAAAAAGGACCTGATCCCATATCACACACAGGCCCTCCAAATCTTAGATGAGCTAGATACAGCCAAGTTGCAACACATTCCTAAGAGTGCCAACACGATGGCTGACGTGCTCGTAAATCTTATAGCCACTTTGGCAATGGGGGCAGAAGAGGATGTAACGATTCCAGTTTGCAGTAAGTGGGTAGTCACACCATCGAAAGATGAGTTCGTCCAGGGAGTTAATGCACTCTATGTTAATGAGTTAGAAAAAGAAGATTGGCATCACCTGCTAATTGATTATCTAAAGCAGTAGAAGTTGCCAAATGATGCTAAGCATAAGATGAAAATTCAAAGGCAAGCACCTCGATTTCTTTATTACAATGACACACTCTATCGACGCTCCTTCCTTGGTCTTTGGTTGAGGTGCTTAGGCGAAGAGGAAGCGCAGCAAGTAACGGAGGAAGCTCACTCGGGGGCGTGTGGCACGCATCAGTCTAGGCCTAAATTGTATGATCGCAACCAAAGAATGGACTATTACTAGCCCAACATGGTACATGACTGCATTGACTTTGCAAAAAAGTACGACGCGTGCCAGTTCCATGCCAACTTCATTCACCAACCTCTAGAACCACTCCACCCAACCGTAGCATCCTGGCCTTTTAAGGCATAGGGACTTGATGTCATGGGGCCCTTCACTCCAAAGTCTTTGGCTTGTCATTTATACATTCTTGCAGCAACCGATTATTTCTCTAAGTGGGCAGAGGCAATTGCATTAAAAGAAGTCAATAAGGAGAACGTTGTCGATTTTATTCGAATGCACATCATTTATCGATATGTTGTGCCTCGATACATCATCACTGATAACGGTAAACCATTCTTCAACAAGCTAATAACTAGCCTTTGTGAGAAATTTAACTTCGCTCAGCATAAGTCTTCAATGTACCATACGCCTGCAGATGGCCTAGCAGAAGCATTTAACAAAACATTGTGTAACTTACTAAAGAAGGTGGTGGCAAAATCCAAGCAGGACTGACATGAAAGACTAGGGGAACCACTTTGGGCTTATCAAACCACCTGCAAGACGTGAACACAGTCAACTCCCTATGCGCTCGTGTATGGTGTAGAGGCTATATTGCCTTTGGACATTGAAATCCCATCACTTCGCATCCTTATATTGGAAGGTTTAAGTGATGACGAAAATCACAAACTCCATCTAACAGAGTTGGAGTCTCTTGATGAGAAAAGGCTTCAGGTGCAAGAAAAACTGGAGTGTTATCAAGCGCGTTTGTCACGAGCGTTCAACAAAAACGTTCGACCTTGCTTGTTCAAGGTTAGGGATCAAGTGCTGGCAGTAAAAAGGACAATCATCAAGACCCATAGGACAGGGAGCAAGCTCACCCCTAAATTGGACGACCCCTATGTTATTCGCGAAGTCTACTCGAATGGTGCCTACAAGATAGTTGATGCAGAAGAAGTATGAGTAGCACCAATAAACGTCAGGTTTCTGAAGCGCTCCTACCCTTCAAAATTGGTCGTAAGATCATAAGTACGAGCCTAAACTACTCACTAAAAAAAATCGTGTACTACTCCTGGCCTATAAGAGTATAAATTGTGAGCGATAAAACAAATAATTGAAGCATTGTTGGTTGAACTACATTATGACTTCATCTCATTGAAAAATTACAATTTTCTTGAGTATGCAGGTAGCTTGGTGAATAAAATTAGCAAGTGCAGTTAGATGAAACATAAGAAAGAGATGAAGAAGTGGCAAAAATGTTACTATTGTATACAGTGCATCAAGAGTTCACTAACATTAACAATCCAAGTGCAAGAACAATAAGCTAAGCAACCTAATCAAATAGTGCTCATCCAGTTATTAGCGTTGAGTGGGAGTTGCAACTCTAAGACTTCACGCTCATGTTTCTTCAACTTCTCAGCCTCTTCTTGAGACGAAATGGGTATAGCTACAAGGTTAGCAAGAGCCTATTTCTTCTCAATGACTTGTTGCTCGGCGGTGTTCACTAATGACAATTTTGCTACTGTAGCACTCCGAAACTTTTGTTCCTCTTCACAAGCAATAAGAAGTGCCTCTTCTAGCTAGACTACTTTTTGAGTTGCACTCTTGTGTTTGCCCTTAATGGCATCTAGCTCTTCCTGCACTGCGATAACATGGGATTGCACTTGGTTGACTTGGTCAATGCAGGTCCTTCTCTTTACCCAAGTCATTCGGGTGACGAAGTGTCAAGGCCACTTATCCGAGTGCCAAATAGGAAGATACGCTGCTCACATAATCATCGACCAACTTCCTCAGAGGATTTGGGTCTCCATTGAGATGTTCAATGCTTTTGTACATCATAGGGGCACTCTCATACACTTTTGCTACCTCTTTGAATGAAGCATTCTTTAAAGCATTTAGGTAGCTGGAACGTATAGCCCGTATGCTGTAGGTAATGATACTTTGAGAAGTAGGACCCGGTTGAAAGGAAGTGGTAGAAGCCGCCGCAATCATACATTTTCCTTTCACAACCTCATGGCTAGTAGTTTTCTCGATGATAGGGGATATTCTTTTTGCCGCCAATTGAAAAGATGTCGGTCCATCTACTAAGTGCTCACTATGGGTTGGTGATGCAGGGAATGTTTTAGACCCTCTCGAGACCGATCCTTCAACTTCCTCTGGGAATGCCAAACTCTTTACAACTTCTATGTCCTTGCCACCTTGAAGACTGGCCTTAGTGATTGACAACTTGGCTGCAAGATTAACTTCCTCAAGCAATTGCTTGTCTATGACACGGGTGGCTTCCTATGCTAAATCGAACACACCAATCTGCATCGAACAAAAAAAAAGGAGTGAAAAGATCAAGCCGTTAAAATAAAAAAATGGTTACGATGAGGCTCGCAAGGTTCTATACAAAGAGAAGAGCAAGTTACATCTTCAAGGTTAGGCATGTCTGTACAGCTTGTGATGTCATTGAAAAAACTATCTTCGATAGGTGCTCTGGAACTATCGGCGGCGATAGTCTTGCATTTTTTATGCCCGTGACATTTAAAGTTAGCTTTTGAATCCTGGTCACTGTCAACATTTTTGGCAGTGTCGCCCCCTCGATAAGCAATAGGAGTATCAAAGGACTCGCCGGTCTGTTCAGCATCAGAATCTTGGTCCTCAAAATCAGATCCCTCCTTTGAACTATTTCCCTTTGTGTTCTTCTTAGACTTACAACAGTCATGTCCTGCACTCTGTTGAAGAAGACCAACGTTAGCCTTGAGGTCACTTATTGTCAGCTTAGACCACCAATTCTGGTATTTCTTAGTCATGAACTTATTAAGATGTAGCGAACGACTCGACAACGTCATTACGGACTTGGTGTTCTTAGATAGGATGGCGGTCCAAAAGTATAAGGCATCATTGTGGGATATGGTCCGAGTGCGGGGGTCAAGTTTAAGCGCACCAGGTAGCTCCTTCCAGAAACCGAAGGCATGAACATAAAAAGTGCGGGGGTCCGAGTGTGGGATATGTCTGCTGAATCGATGTGGGCTATAAGGCTTGACATAAAAAGTGCTATACGATGAAGAGGTAAGTAACCAAAGCAGATAGCTATTAGGTAGCTGAGGTTCTCGTAGCCAAGAGTTTTATCGTCATTCAAAGTCTCATATTTACTATTGCTAAGCATGGTGTAACCCAAGTCAGTAATCGCCCCTTCATGGATACATCTTCAAGCATCCTAAAAACTCATTGCCCCACCAAAGTTAGAATAGTACACCATTAGAGGACCCATTGGAGCTGGATCCAATACATAGTGGGTGTTGAAGTAACACACAAGCCAACCATATAGATAATAAGCAGGAAAGGGCGATATGGAATTTGAGTTGTTTTACCGCACTAAAAATACCTCTCAAGCCACGATAAATGCTTGCAACACTGGCACTGCAAGGCTATATGTGCATCCAACCGCCATATTGCTAGCGACTTCGAAGGTGCCAAGACAAATGAATCCTTTTTCATCTTCAGGAAGGGCAAAAATGCATAACCAGCATTATAGAAAAGCGGTTACATAGGTGCTCTCTCTTCTACCAATAAAAATTTCAAGCGCATCAAAGATAGCGGATTCTTCTTGAGTCCACTGTAGGGTTGTAGGCTGAATGTCACCTGAAGGATTGTGAGTTGACTTAGGTCGTGATTTCATAGGACCCGACTTAGAAGAGCTTCGTTGCCTCGGGAAGGACTTTTGCTTAATTTGTCTCTTGCACCAAAAGTCTATCCAACGTTCAGCACAAACCCCTCGGTTGCGGGCATTTTCAAGACAGCTATAAGTAGCAAACAAGTATCTACATGTGGGCTGGATTAATCTCTTATTGTTTTGACAACGTTGATATAATGCATCTCGGCTAGGTACTGCCTCATTATAAATTTTTCGATAATTAGGGAGCCCACCAAGTTTATGCAAGTACCATAAAGATATCGACATTCCTCTAGATATAGTATGCAAAGTGTTGGTATTAGGGCACCAAGCCTCACAAAAGGCGCGAATAACATGAGGATCACAATCATAAGTGTGTAACGAAGCATACACTACATCAAAAAGGCAGCAAGTCCTCGATTGGGACTCGAAGCATGAGAGAATGTGTTCCACCCACTCCCAACATTTTAGAATGAAAGAGAATTCCCCAAATATCTTCAATGCTGGCCCCCAATGAACTTCGCCGGAAATAATTTTTTGCGAGAAAGTGGTGGTGGTGTAGCTATTGTCATGGTGGGCGCTATGAAGAAGGTAGATATCATCATGCGTTCTATCTACAGCCCTGGTAGTCAACGATGATACGAAGTCGGAACGAGGGATGGTGGGTATCTGCTTAAACTCTGGACGAAGCAAGGATGGGCAAACAGTAAATGTGCTGCCCATCTCTACTTTCGTCTCTTCGTGTTCTACGACAGAAAGATAAATTTTATCTCATCGCTTGTATTTCTTAAATCGTACCCTGATTGAGCACCTTTTTAGAGAAAAAAAAACAAGTGGTTAGTTTCATAATAAATAAATAAACCCTCGCAGGTTAGTTTTTAAGGATATGAAATCCTCAGTAGGCTTATTGGAACGGCACAATCCTCATGTTGCACTTCCCTTTGGCATGTGTGACGGCTTTCTCCTCAAACACTAAAGACCGAGCCCAATCTCCCTCATGCACAACGAGTCTTCAAGTGCTACGTCTCGTAGGCATATTCGGAGGCTCTCCCCTCAAGGTCTAAAGACCAAGTTTGGTTACCCCAGCGCACAACGAGACTTCAAGTGCTACACCCGTTGGCATGTGCAAGGGCTTTCTCCTCAAAGCCTAAAGACTGAGTCCAATCACCCTCACGCACAACCAGTCTTCTCGTACTAGATCCTGTTGGCATATGTAAAGGTTCTCTCCTCAAGGTTTAAAAAATTCGAGTTCGATAACCCTTGCGCACAAGTCTTGAAAAGGATCAACCTGTAGATAAACAACCACAATGCAAAAGAAGAAAGGAGGTCTGGCGCCACAATGTATATTATTCATGACAATTCGAACAAAATTTCGAAATCAAAGGGCAAAGAAAAAGAGACTAACATATGCATGGCATGGGAGAACTACCCTTTAATATTTCTTGCTCAAACTATTTATGACGAGTTGACACTAAAAAAGTATAGGATTTCTTCTTATATATTATAAGAAAAAAACAAAATTTAATTATTTTCATGAAAGTCATCAAGTACCATCTAAAAAAAATATAATAATAATAATAATCATAACAAGGGGTAAAGTGTGAAAGATATCAAATGTTGTTCCGAAGGAAAAATTCTCCAATTGAGACGGCAAAGGTGCAATGAGCAAAAGAAAAAGGAAACCGAGAAACAGAGAACAAAAAGAAAAGGAAGGCGACGGGGCTAGATTTATAGAAGCAAATTACCGCCAATTGTTGCTCCACCAAAGTATTTTCTATGAAGTGTCTCCTCAATAAATTATTTCCTATGAAGTGTTACTTAAGGGACATGCTCAGTACAAATGCGTGCTAATTACTGATATGCTCTGCAACCGGCTACTGATTATGCAAAGAGGAAATAAAGGAATTGATCATCAGTTATGTGACCATAACTTATGGGAGCGATGACGCATCAAATAAGGAGGAAACAATATGCCCAAAAAAAAGTACAAGCGATTTACAGAGGAGGCGACATAAAATAATAATAATAATAAGAGCAAAGACTACTCCATCGAGCATGAATTTTAAGATTTTGGTTTGCTATTAAATCAATGATCAACGATTACCATGGGTCGCGCATAAAAAAAAATTACCGAGTTAGCGATTCGTTGATGATGGAGCAGTGGCCAAAAAAAAAACCAAAAAAATAAGGAAATGTTCAAACGCTTCTTGAGTTGAATATGGAGCATCAATCTTGTGATATTAAGATTGTACCTAAGCATAAATCTTATGATGTCAATCTTGGGCAAATCACAGCCGTGGAGCAAATAGGGGCAAAGTGTTCTATGTAAATAAACAGGAAGCATCAAGTAAATCTGAAGCAAAAAGAAAAATTGCAATAATTGTACCAAGCAAATACAGAGCAGTAATCAAGGGTTTTGCATATTGTACCTGAGCAAAAAATCAAGAAGACTTGAGAAAAAAAAAAGGGGGAGTAAGTTGAGTCCAACTATACCAGGGGTACTTGTAGAAGTCTACAAATGATGCAGAGATCATGAATGAAGGGTTTGCTTGTATATGATATGCATGTGCTTGCTGCCCAGGTCTAAGAATTAAGATGGTAAAGCTCTGCATGAATAAATTCCAAATCATTGAAAATTGGAAAGTGGCGTTTACTAATTAATATTCATGACATATGATAACCGGTGTTTCCGAATAATGTCAAGGCTAAGTAGTTGGTCCATGTTTTCAAAAGCAAAATCAACGACAAAAAGAAGGGGTCACTCACAGCACAAATAAGTCAGTCCTGAAACAACAACAATTTCTGGGGGCTTTTAAGACGAATATTGATACAGCCCGTCTATCATACACTAAATTGATGACATTACAAGGACAGTCATACAATATTGGCACGCACAATTCAAGATGTCTACACATCTGTACGATAGGCGAACTACTAAGTCAACATTTTAACAAGTCGGGGCTCAATAACTTGTGGGTCTTGCAAAGTCAGTACCCTTTTCAAGACAAGTCAAAAAATAAAAAAAGGTCGAGACGTCAGCTACGTTTAAACACTTTAAACTGTGTGCGTGATCTAGTCTCGAGGGGGCAATTTGTAGGCACAAAGAAAAAAATAAATATGTGCCACATCACTAATAATTTAAGTTAATAAATGTCGGCTAGTCCGATTAATTCATTTAATTATTTAGGTCCAAACGACTACCAATTCAATGTCCCAACAAAGTCTTAAGTCAACAGACTAGTCAGAGTATCAAGTTAGTGGCCCAGTTGACTACCAAGTTATCAATTTAAATAGACTCCCACGTCATCGGCCTAAGTTTAAGGCTCGTTTATCGACCCAGGAAGGTTATTAATCTGCAAAACTTAGAAGAGAGGGGTGACTCATCCCTATAAATATAGCTTCACCCACTTCATTCGATAGAAAATTCTCTCACAGAAGACCTTCTAGGAAGGAACAATAAGCACATCAAAGCGTGCCGTTCACTCTAGAGATTAAAATACATACTTGATCGGAATTCAAGCTATTTCAACTCTCCATCAAGTCACAAACAAGAGATCGAATAAGAGGGGTTTAATTTGTTCATTTGTAACAAAATATTCAAAGATTGTACCCATTTTTATTATAAACACAAAAATTAAATTTGTTACATATTTCTTGTCTTAATTCGATTTAGACTTAAAATTTTTGGTTATAGCATCCGTTAGAAGGACAACCTATCTAATCAAATTCAAGAATTGTATGGAAAAATAGCTAAGGTTGAAAAGGTAAAAGGGGAAGTACGGGGCATAAGTCAGGGTGATCCTAAGAAAAGATACCATGGAATGAAAAAAAGAAACCAAGTAGAAGGGAGCCTTAACAATAAATAGGCTGTCGCAGGGGGAAAGGTCCGTTCAAACCGAATTAAAAAATGCACTAAGTGTGGACGTATTAACCACACAGCAGTTGAGTGTGGAGCAGGTGCCAATAAATGTTAATTGGTGCGGTGACTCGAACCACATGATTGCCAACTACCTTAGTAGATCTTTACTCAAGGATCGCGAACATCCAAGAACTTTAAGACTCCTGTAACTGCTGATACTTGTGGAGGGGGAAAAGCTTTTCTGATAAATAAGAAGGAAGTTGTCAGCTCTAGAATAGTAGTCATAGGTATGCACTTAATTAATTCAGAAAAAACTATACAAAGGTACCGTAACTTATGTGGAAATTATTTTAAGGCCCCCTATTTTTTAAAACTAATTTTGGGGTACTTTAAATAATGGTGTAACTATTTTTACGGCCCAAGTCCGACCTGTGAAATCATCATTCCGATTGAAGCAGTGAATTTGAATTTTTGAAGTGCAAAGCCCAAATTACCCCTAAAACATTTAATTTTTGTCATTATTTCCAACGGTTAGTTTGGATATTAATTCATCCACCAAACATCTTCTCTCTCCTTCGTTTTCCTATTCCATTTCCTTCCCCACTGCTCTGTTTTGTCCTTCCCAAGCAAACATCCTTCACATTCAACCTCCTTGTCCTTGCTGCTGTTGTTGCGTTCTAGAGTGGTGCTGCTGTTGCTATACTCTGTCCCCTGTTGCTACTGATGTACTCTGTTTTGTCCTTCCCAAGCAAACATCCTTCACATTCCATTATCTTGATTCTGAAGAGGCAAGAAGTTGAAGTGTGAAGTATGTCATCCTCTAGTAGCAATCAGAGTAGTGATGATTGCATATGTCCGAGATGCCATATGCAAGGAATAAGGAAAGTGTCCCATTCAAGCCAAAACTCGGGAAGAGAATACATGAAGTGCTTACAGTGTGATAAGTTCTTAAAGTGGGTTAATGATGACAATGAGATGGAGAATAGGATTTTAGTTATGCTAACTGAAATCAAGGAGTTGTAAGAGTTGAGAATGCTAGTGAAGTTGATTGAGAAGGAGCAAAGTGTTGTGTACATGCTCTTAATTGGTATTATTGTAGCTAAAGTCATTGTGTGGGTAGTTTCAAGTTCAGTTGGTAATGTTTTGGAGCTCAATATATATTGTTATCATGGAATGAAATGAGTTAGTTGTTGTTGTAATGAACACATATTTTGTCTGGAACACATTATATCTTCACTTTGTTGAAGTAAAGTAAGTACATTATCATATTTGCATTGTATCACATGACAATTGCAAATAACTTAGCAACATAATACTCTTGGAACATACTTTGTCTTGCATCAGAAACATTGATAAAGTTGTGATCACTACAAAAAATGACATAATAAGCAGAGGATTGTAGGATTCTGCTGCTTATAGGTTAGGTTGCTTTGGATGCTCCAACTTGGATGCATTGGGTAGATGGACCTGCTTGAGTTGCTACTGTTGTGGAGGGTGTTGGTGTTAAAGTGGCTGGCTTCTACTTCTTTGGCCTGCTCGGAGGTTTAAGAACACTACCTTCTGTGGGTGTAAAGCTTGTCGAGAGCTACAAATTTAACCACTACTTCGGTTATTATATAATTTTTATAGCG
>JACYFF010010365.1:89436754-89466574 GCA_017589665.1 Selenicereus undatus | reverse complement strand
TTTTACGTATTATAATCTTATAAACTATCAATCGAAATTGTATTTAATCAACTAACATGCATTCTAATCGATTTAACACATATTTCATAAACGATAAACACTAATCGCTATAGAATCATGAATAGAAATCGACCAGGCATTAAAGCACAAAACTTGTTTCAAAATAATTAATTTAGCATGGCTTCAAGAAGATTATAATAAGCACAAGAAAATTACTCACTCATATTAAAAATAAAATTACAATAATAGTTCAAATATTTCATGTTTAATAATAAACTAAACACAAAAAAAAATTAAAATAAAGACAGAAGGAAGAGAGGATGGCGTGAAGGTGTGGGGGTTGAACATGATGATGATGATGATCGTGAGGATGGTTGTTGTGCTGATTTTAGATGTGAGTGATGATGATTTATAGTGAGGAGAAGAAAGGGTGGCATAAAGGCATGTACTGGAGATGAGCTGAGATGAGGCGTGATGTTGGTGAGATGGGTGTGTGTGATGGCTGCCGTGGGGTATGAAGCGTGATGATGGTGAGATGGCTCGAAGGAGATGAAGATTGATGGGGAGGAGATTGAAGATGGCGTGGGGGTGCTGATGAGTATGATGCGTGAAGAGGGGATGGTGATCAGGTTTTTTGGGTTAGGCATGGTGGGGGTGAATTAATAGGGTGGGGGTTTAGCTTCTAGGGTTTTCTTCTCCCTCTTTGCTTAGGTTTCTTCTTCATCAAGACTTGTAGCTTTTTACCAATTCTTGAAACCCTAGCCCAAAATAATAATTCTGAAAATAATAATTTTCATAATTATTATTTTTGGACCGTCTTGTACCCAAGCGTATAAAACTCGTACTTCGACATCATATCTTCCACTCTTTATTTAATTAATGTTATTCCTAAAAATATATAAAACAAAACAAATTAAACGAAATAATATATATAACAGACTCAAAATAATTATAAAATAATGCATGATTTTTTGACTTAACAGTCGGTCTCCTCTTTCTTTTGGTTAACAGCCTGCCATGCTCATATCTAGGCCTCCCACAGGTTGCAGTATTTTGGCCAAGGTGCTTGCATGTTTTACACTTGTAACAATTAAATAAATGATATTTGGTAACAGATGTGAAGTTAATTAACCAAAATTAGAGCTAAAACTTATACTTAGTAGTGCCAGACCCAAGTACTTTGTGTAAAGGGGCATTCAAGGACTCTCTTCTTTTATGCTCTGGTGGCCTACCTATTTTCCTTTGAGCATAGGGTCGGTCTAAATCAGGCAAATTCCTCTTCTCCCACATTTGTGGAGCTGCAATAGGATGAATAATGTGGTTGTAGAGATTTCTATATTTCTCAATAGTGAAGCAGTCTTCCACATAATCTTCTAACTGTTGCTTCATCCTATAAATGCACCTTGCTGCATGTTTGCAAGGGAGGCCAGTAAGTTGCCATTTTCTACAGTCACAGAACTTGTCTTGTAACCTCACTGTGAAGTTGGTATGTCCTTCAATCACATCAAACTCTCCTTGGCCAGCATGTACAATATGTGTGCAATTTCTACTCTCCATCTTTGTGATAAGCAACTTGTTATGCACAAATGGAACAAGCCTGTCATTCCATTTTTATGAATTTTCAAATCTCTTCACAAACCTACTCCCAATGAGTTTCCTAATTTTCTCAAGCATGGTCAAGATAGGCAAACCACTGAACTTAACAATTGCATTGTTGAAGCTTTCAGCAAAGTTGTTGGGATTATCATCACATTTAAGATTGGTATCAAACTTAAACCTAGCCCATAGTTCTAACTTCTCATTGTCTCTCAGCTATTGATAAGCTCCAGGGTCTTTCTCCCTAATTTTTTCCATTACTTTCTCATGTACAAATGGGGCATAGGCATTTGCAGCAATGTAAAAGAAGGCATGAAACCATGCACCTAACAAGTGAACAATAGCTATCTCAGATAATGATTTCTGCTATACACTCCTAATTTAATGTTGTAATTAACATGAGTATGTACCTAACCTAGATAAAGTGCTGCAAAATTTTTGTAGTAATGGATGACACATGTTCTCCTTGAAGCAGTAGGCATAACAGTGCTCAAAGCCTATATAATTCCCTAAACACAACAAAATAATGAACAAGTAAGAGAGATATCCTATATTACAAATCAATTTACAAAGTGCTACACAGGCTTACCTTGTGTCTGTTAGATAATATGGTGTACATTGAGTGGTTGTCAACTGCATCAAGAGCTCTTACTAGGCCAGCCAGAAAAAAAGTCTACTCCTCCTTATTTCGCTTCTCAACCACAGCATAAGCTAATGGGAACTGTCCATTATTCCCATCTAGAGCCCTTGCAGTCAGTAACACTCCCCTGTACACCCCTTTAAGATGGCAGACATCTATCTCAATCAAAGGCCTGTAGAATTGTTTGAATGCTGCAATTGAAGGACCAATACAGATGAGTATATGGGTTTTTGGCAGGCCCTTGGTAAGCCTAGGTAATGAAAGTAACAGATCCTGGGTTTTTGGCTTTGAACTCCTTTGTGTAATGTGTCAAATACTTGTACCCTTCCTCATGTTTGCCATCAATAGCATCCTTCATCATTTTCCTTGCCCTCCAACATGTATGAGCTGGAATATGAATTCCATACTTCCTCATAACAATTTCCTGCATTCCCTTCACATCCATTTTTGGAGCAGCTATGAAGTAAGGGAGAAGAACTTTACTGACCCGAGGAGTTATGGCCATCCTATTATGGTCAGGTCTACCACAAATATGCCTCCCACTATGTGCTTTCACCATCTAAGTAGTTCTATCAACTAGCACACTACAATGAATTCTCCAAGTGCATCCTGGGTTGGTACATTTTTTAGTACACCTAGTTTTCTCATTCTTCACCTTTTGCTATGTAAAGCCTTCTTGAATGCATAACTCTCTCGTGGTTGTGAGCATGTCCTCTTTACAAGTGAAAATGTGACCAGGCAATAAACTAGCCTTACCATCCCTTTTTCTAGTCCATAGAGTTCCTTGCCTTAAAGTCCTTGCCCTTTTGTTCACAACTAGATCCCTATCTGCATCACTGTCAATAATTTCTGCTCTTAATTGCATCCTCTGGTCAACCTGAACTGCCAATTGCTCATCATCTCCAGATTCACTACTATTATTCTCCTCATCTAAAGACACATCTTCACTGTCATTAACATCTCTAGTCTCTTCACCATCCACTACAAAATCCTCATCCTCACTATCATCATCAAAGGGTGGATTGTCATCAACAGAAGTAAGAATAACACTACCCCACTCAGCATGAGCTCCAACAATAGAAATCACAGCATCCATACCATCATCCCACTCATTCTCCTAGACCTCCCATGTTGGTTCTCTACACAGAGATCCAACATCAAAATCAAGCAGCTCATTAACCCCAAGGACAACCAAAGGTAAAGGATTGAATGGTGGGACACATTTGGAGGTGTTGCTGCTACTTGATTTTTTAGGACCTGAAGTTCTAGGACTTGGTTTTGTGCCCAGAGTTAAACTAGGGCTCGTATTGTAAGACCCCTGTACCTTGTTTTCTGTCAAGTTGTTGTAACACCTTTTTTACGTTATAAACAAATTTATTTTATTTAACGATACGAGTTAATTAATTATTGACGTGCTTATGTGAGCGATGATTTTACTAAAAAATATTTTTGTCGCCAGTAATAATATTATTATTATTAGTTTTGAAAGTCCTTCAATGATTTCTAATAAGCACTATTAACGGTTGTTAACGATTACTAAATCGATTAGCAACCCGAATATGATTAGGTCATCAACCTTAGAAATAGTTCGATGCTATTAAATCAAACCTAGATAGATTTGGGAACGAATAGTTGATGAAGGATTATATTATCGATTTGGGTTTAGAATTCAGGTTATGAATTAAGCTAGTCACACAAATTCCTGCAACAACGTGGACCAAAAATAAACGAAAGAGAGTAGGGAGGGGCAAATTAGTAATTTAGTGCGTGAGCCTTCCTCTTCCTCAGCTACCCGCGATGCCCCCCCCGATCGACACTCTCTCTCTCGTCTCTCTCTCTGCTGCTCGTCTCCTCCTCCTCCTCCTCCATTAACGCGGCTCCAAAGCTCAATTTCGCAGCCGATTTGCACCACCCACAATTGGAAAACCCCGCCCATTCATTCGACCACCTCCAAGCTAGTATCAATTCATGCGAATCTGGGCTGATTTCGAACGGAGCAGAGCCAACACCCGGCAACCTCGGTGCATGCAAGGTGATTTCGAACTCCTCCTTCATCTATAAATTGCATTCTTGACCTAGATTCTTCCTAATTGTGTTTAATTTCTCAGAAAAATTAAGTTAGGGTTTTTGGTTTGGTGGTGTTCAAACCTCACACAAAGTCAGCAGATTTTCTGGGAGTGTGGAGTTCGAAATTTAGCCTCAATCTAGCCAATTTGCACGCATATAGCTTGGATTTGAGGTGGGTAAACCTTTAATCCCTCCTACTTTAAGGATTTCGAATAATAATTATATAAATCAGTTTACTGGATTGGTAGATTGGACTATTGTTGTGTGAATTGGCTGCATGTGTGAGGAAATTGGGTTTCCCACCTTTTAAATCCGATTTATAAGTATTTATGAATAATCATTATGAACTAAGCCTAAGTATGTGAATCATATGCTTAACCGATTATGCTGTAGTGAAAATTTTGTATACTAAGTGCAATAGGTGGCCTGTTAATTTATGAATGAGTGTAGACGTGACATATGAATTACAGAGCAACTAACATGGCTAGTTGGGCCTTTTATTTGGGTAAACGAGTACTTGTATTATTTCTGAATGTCTGAAATTGGTACTCATTTTGGATGACCAATTGTTGTTGTGGGTTATCGAAACCAAGTTGTTGTGTGGATGATTTCAGTCTAAATGGTTGCTCGGTGAGGTTTAATGGGGCTCAATAATTTATATTCACTAAATTGATGTTTTTGACTGAGCTTAGAATGTCACCAAAGAGGCTTTGGGGTGAAGTTTTCATAAACTTATTTGAGGAACTGACTGACAGAATAGCTTTTGGTACTCAAATTGGGTCGTATATGATCTTGGTGAATAATCTGGGTCATTGCATGCTGTTTGGATGTGAGAATAGTCGTTTTAGACGGTTAGGTGATTCTAGAGTTAATGATTCTGCCCTAACGTTGTAAATTGATTCAGTTGAATCGAGCCTTAAAATTTCTATTTGGGTGAGATGTATTCTGTTTGATGAAAATATTCTACTTTGGTGAATATGATGTTAGTAAACGATTTGAGGCACTTACATGTGAACCTGATGCATGAATCGTCAACTTAAAAAGTTGTAATTGTGGGAGTGAATGACTATGCCTTGTTAATGTCAACTTAATTAGTAAATTGCGCTTTAAACTCTGCTTTGGTGGAGTTGCATAGTAGTAAGTATTCTTGTGGATGTTGGTTTTACTGATTGATGATTGAATTATTATGGCTTCGAACTGAAAACCGAGCTTGGTAGTTGTATGGATCTGAGATGGAACTAATGTGTGGTTTGAGATTCCTTTGTTGTCGGTGTTGTGTGAGGAGGGCACATGGATTGGAATTAACCACAATTGTGTAGATTGCATAATGATTGTGGTATTTGGTGGAAACTGTTTCTATATAGTGAAATGAATGGGCCATTGTGATCCTTTTCTCCCTGACTTGATGAAAAAGCATGACGTTGATGATTAACAACTTCTAGGAAGCTTTGAAAGGGATTGAGTAATGAGTTCGAAAATGTTTTAAGGAACTTGGTTTGTATTAAATTCATTCTTTTGCGTTTAAAAGATTGAAACGATCTTAAAAATGGCAACTGGAGTTGTGTATTGTGAATCCTAGCTTTGAAGTGCACACTAGTAACTACCCAAGTTTTGAATTGTGAGTTAGTATACTCACCATGTTTTTAAGAGGCCTTTCTTGTTGTTTGCCTAAAGTTAAAGTTGTAAGAAAATTATGTTTTCATGTTTTAGGTTCACAAAACTTATATATGAATAAGTATAAGCATGTTTGTCTACTAAGTATGTATGTGTATGAATATTATAAGTTCCTAAGACATATATATGAATAAGTATAAGTATGTATGTGTACAAATGGTTATGTTTATGTCTATGTATACATGGAGGAGCTACTCTAGAAACTTTAAGCTTAAGTCTGAGACCCAGGGATGGTGGCTTAGTTCCCGCCTGGTATCACATATGTTACGTTATGATAGATTCAGGGATGGTGGTTTGATTCCCGCCTGAAGTCTAAGTATGAAAATTATGTCTCAGTGTGGTATGATTTCTGTCTGGATAGACGTATGTTGTCGCTCGAGTTTGGCCGACTCGGGATGGCAGTAACAAAGTACCTCTAAGAGTCTAGTCTCCTCAGTTACGTGAATAAGTTACCACGTATGTTTTTCAGTAAGTGAAACTTATGTGTAAAACCCCTTTTATGCTATGTTTCTGGGTTTACATAACTTTATTATGGTAGGTCAATGCATTATGGTTTCTACTAAAGTTAAGCTTTTTGGTATGACTATTCCTTCGCTTGGTTTATGGTTCGAATATGATGTATTATGTGAAACTTCTTCAACTAAAATGAATTAAGAAAGGCTTTCGTAAGTTAATATGTATTTTAAGTATGTTCTGGGAAAGAGGGTTTACTCACTGAGCGGTGGTTGCTCATTCCCATTACTCTTCCCCTTTTTCCCCAGATCGACAGATATGAGACTAACACGTGGAGTGCAACAAGGATGCACTTGCTTGGTTTGATTATGGCATGATTATGTAATATTGATTATGTTTGTAAGGTTATGTAATTATTTATCTTCTTGTAAGGTTTATGGAAAATAGAAAGCTTTGTATACTCCAGGCGTGTGGCCCGTAGAGTTGTGGACTCCGGCGTGTAGCCGTTGAGTTGTTGGTGTTATTTATTACCTTTATGTATTGTAAGGATATAATGTAAGGCTTTAAGCCTAGGAAACGGTCAGTTTTTTGGGAAAACTCTGCTCGTTTTGCCCCAGAAAATTAAGAAAATCCTAGCATTCCAAGCCCTAGGGTTAAACTCAATACCCAATTATGTTATAGTGGCTTAAGTTTTGAATATTAAGTCTCAATAGATGATGTTTCAAATAGGTTTAAGCAAGTTGCCTTAACAGTCTTTCCCTAGGGAAGACTGTGGCGTGTAACACGACCCGGTGAGGTCAGAGTGTTACACGTATGTATGCCAACATCTCTAGATTGGGACCTAGTGTGAGGTTTGATAGAGGCTGCAATAGGTTCACCAAGGTTACAGTTAGGTTTGCTTAGTGGCCTGGATGAGTGTTTAGGGTTAGAGTCAGGTTTGGATGGGTTAGGAGTGGATTCTAAAAGGGTGCTGTCAAGTTTCTATAGGGATGATTTGGTCTGTGGCCTGGATGGGTATGGAGACAACTGTACATCAGGAGTGGATTACAATGGGGACCAGAACTCAAGAGTGGATTTCAAAGTGGACTGCAATGGCGTACAGTTAACTTTGGCATGGGGTGACGGTGATGGGCTTGTTGGTGAGTAGTATGATGACTTACCCTTTACTTTCAGTTGTACTGGTGGGCTTCCTTTTGCAGTGGGCTTAGGTGAAGAAGTGGAGGTGGGCTTTGCTGGGTATTTACATGACTTCTTTAGAGAAGTTGATTTGGGCTAATGTGGGGACTCACAGGGCCTAGGTTGGGCACTTGGTGTGGGCATAACAAGGGAATTAGCAACAGATCTTGTAACTAGTCTATAGGGCACAGGTTTAACAAGGGCAACAGCAGGGCTGACAGTCAAATTGTCTACCCATGTGTTTGCTTGACTAACAGTCAAGTCCTCCACACCACTCACCCTTTTCACATTCTTTTTAGATTCAAATTCAACTATCTGAGGCAATGATTGTGCAGTAGATGCACTTATTTGGTCAAGGCTTTCAACATGTTTTCGATTGTCAGAGGGCTTCTTCATATCATATATGTATATGGGAATACACTTACTCCTCACATCTTCTAAGAATTTTGTTAACCTAGCCTAATCATCATCAATGTTCAAATGCCATCTCTGGTTTTCCTTATTTGGGGGATGATATCTGAACCCAGCATACTTAGGAAACTCTATACCCGACTCCTTCGCACTTGCCCTATCATCTCTAAACAACTCAATGCAATTGTACTTCTCTATCTCAACATCCATAATTCTGATCACCTCATCCTTGTAATGAACAACTAAGTCCCTAATGTCCTCACCCTGTTTCAAAGACAATATCAAAGAAGTACAAAATTTACACATAACTTACATGAAAATATCAAATTAAACAACATCAACAACACCATTACTTCTTTCACAGAAATCACAATCCACTTTCCAAAAACCCTAAAACTCAAAATTCCCTAAAAAATTTTACAAATATGTAGGCAAAATTGACCAGTTTATACATCATCCACTACACCAACAAACCAAACCACAACATCAAACTCATATTTTCACATCACGCATACCCACATGTGACGTCCATCATGAAATATATCAAAAAAATTGTAAATTTTCTAAAATTAACGGTTCACTTACCATTATCACACCTTCAACAGCTACCTCCAACCTTCTTGTTCTCTTCAATGGTGTTTCCAAGCTCCTTCACCACCAATTCTACGCATGCAACATCAACAAAAACAAGGAGAGCCAGAGAGAGAAAGAGATACAAGCAGAGAGGCAAGCTGAGGAGACTGGGTAAATGGGAGGTTATTTAAGTGCTTCATTTTTCTTCAAGAACTGCGCGAGTTTAACAAGGGTATTTTCATCCAAGCACATCTCCGTTCAACCACGGGCCGGAATTGGGTCATAAAAATAGTTACACCATTATTTAAGGTACCCCGAAATTAGTTTTAAAAACTAGGGGGCCTTAAAATAGTTTTTACATAAGTTAGTGCACCTTTGTGTAGTTTTTTTAATTAATTCAATACCATTTAATTTTCTATTTGATTCTGATGCCTACATATTCTTTTCTCTCATCTAGAGCTGTGTCCAAAATAGGGATAAGATCTCACCCCTCCCTTATAGACAAATATAAAGAAGTGATGTTGTTTAAAAAGATTATCCTATACAAGTAAACACGGGAAGTTTTTGAAGGTGATTTAATGCAATTTGATTTATCAAAATTTGATATCATTTTAGGTATGGATTGTCTAAATATAGGGTAAAAATAGATTCTCATGCCCAAAATGTCCCACTTAGGAGTAAGAAGGGGAGAACGTATATTTCTATGGGTTTAAAGGAATCAAAGAATAGCGTATAATATCATTCATTGCAGTAAAGAAGCTTCTTGGACTTGAATGTGAAGGGCACTTGTGTTGTGTAACAGAAGAAAAGAAGGTAGAGCCAACAATTGAGGATACCTGAGTCATTAATGAATTTCCAAACGTATCCCTAGAAGAAATCCCAGGTTTACTACCTAAAAGGGAAATTGACTTTGAAATAAGCTAGAACCTAGTGTTCAACCTACCTCAAAACCCCTTTACAGAATGAACCCATTGAACTTAAGGAGCTAAAGGTGCAACTCATGGAGCTGTTACAAAAAGTTATATTCGACTAAGCATGTCTACATAGGGTGCACCAGTTTGTATATAAGAACAATTACCCTCATCCTAGGATTGATGATTTGTTCGATTAACTACAAGGAATTAGAGTCTTTTCAAAGACGAATCCTAGTCCATCTATCACCAATTAAGGAGCAAGTTAGAAGATATCCCAAAAATAGACTGTAGAGCCCGATATGGGCATTATGTATGCCTTCTGGGGAAACCAATGCACCTGCAATCTTATGGACTTCACTACACAAAAGCTTCTCCATACCAATGGACTTTATGTCAGAAAAATTGAGTTTCCCCCTAGAAATCTGAAGGAAAGGAAAAGCCGAAAAATTAATCACTGAAAATATTCCTGATGGATTTCAAACGTCGTTTGATGCATTTTCTGACAAGAAGAAATCCATCAGAAGTTTCGATGATGTTTTAGACGAGCTCTCTGATGACTTGTTTGATGTGTTTTCCGATGCTTTCTCAGACGACCTCTACATAGTGGCGTAGTGCGAAAATTCCACTGATCGAATTTCTATGGGGGGTGTTTTTCTCGTCAGAAATTCCATTAATAACATTACCTTTTATTTTTAAAAAAAATTAATTGAAAAAATTATTGATGAATTAAATTTAATTTTTTAAAATTTATTTAAAAAAACTTTCAATAAATTAATTTTAAAAAAGATTATCAATAATTTTAATTCATTGTAAAATCCTAAATAGACAGACGTAAATGTGAAAACTAATAATGTACAAAATAGACCACAAATAACATGCATAGTAATCATTTCATGCTACAACTAGCATATTAGAACTATCTACAAACATAAAATGGTAAATATAAAATTGTTCATGAAAGCCACAAAATGTTTTCTATCTATAGCTAAATCAACTACTCGAAATCTAAGAGATGCATTTTGGCTTATTATCATGTTGAGAGTCATGCTCATCAGACTAAATGAGAACCATTCTTTTCAGAGTACATTATAGCCTCGACATGCTATGTAAGACTCCTATTAAAGAGTTGTGTCAGCTCTCTAGGTCGAAGTGCTTTGATAATGAATGGCGTGCTGCTGCTATTTGAGCTGATTTCTTCAACTTGACCCCCTGAGTGCCATAACCATACTCACGAGCCTTCTTGCCAAGATTTTCTTGAACCCCCAACTCTTCTAGAGTCGTAAGTGGTTATAGAGACCCCCCTATGTGGCGTCTTGAGTGTAATCCTTCAACTTCTTATGATGTTTCTCCTATACAATTATTTAAATTGTGAAATGATTGCATACAAAAGCAAAAGAGTAACATAAGAATGTTTGAATTTGAAGTTGATACAATATCAATGAACTCCTCATCTTTGCAGTGGGTGTCCCTAAACAACTATTCAAATATGGGTTCTCTACGTAATTCTTTTGCCTAAAAAAAAATGAATTGTGTGAGTATATATATTGCAAATCGCAAATATACTTACTAATATGCTCATAGCTTACCAAATGTCTCTTCCTTTTACCAATCAAGGTTGAGCTACATGTATGTAAAGAAGGATCACCTTTCCCGTCACTCATTATATTCTTTTTGTTTTGTTCCCTTAATTTCTTAAACTTGCCATCCTCCTCCTAATGCTTAGCCATCTCTCTCCAAATATTTGGTAGTGTCCAATCTAGGCTTTTGTTGTACTTCCTAGCATGCCCAAGCATATCCTCATATGGTAGGCTTTGCCTCGAATCTCAGAATTATGCCATATGATACTATCAATGTCTAGATGCCAATAGTAGTGTTTCAGTGAAAAAAGCTCAATAGTATTAGTGAAGGGTTTAGGATTGAACAATTTATTACCACAAGGTTGAAACAATGTTTAATGAAACTAATCTTGAACTCATTGAACCAGAGTGCTGCTGGGACTGCGGAATTCCTCCCCATGTGGTCCATGGATGAGGGTACTTGCCTTTAAAGGTTTCAACAATTTTATAAACAACTCTGTCGTATGAAACAAAGCTAAGTACAAAATTGGAAATGTCAAAATTAAGTCATGTATATACGTACAAATTTCAATAGTGAGAAAAAATTCCTAATTTATTATGTATCATCGAATTGCAAATACATCTTATTATTTGTGCTTGTAATTTCACTTTCCAATGTAGGACTACAACTATCTTTTTCTGGCCCTTCATTTCGACTGTGTGGCTTGGTATGCTAGGTTGACTGAGGAACAAATGACGTTTTTTGTGTGGACTCTAAGTGCCAAACTGTTGATAAACATGGAAGTAGTGGAAGTGCCACCACAATAGTAAGGATTGGGTTGGTCGGTGAGTTCCCACGAGGAGTTCGAACAAATTGGGACGCATCAAGGTCAAGTCTCATACCAAACAAAGGTGGTTGGATGTTTTACTGGTCAGTAGTGCTACCAAAATATTTTCAAAGGGCTGGTTAGAGCCAAGGAAGCCGCTAAACAAGCCAATAAATGCGTCTAACTCGGTACTTTCAGTCGCATCATTATATGTGGTCGGTTGTGGTACTTCTTTAGCCCCCCACCATTTCTAACATTTTGAACTTGACCAGATCTACAATTTGTTTGAGACATCTAACACAATAAAAATAGAGGGAAAAAAGATACCAATGCAAACATTAATAGTATTAGCAAAAAACTAAAAATATTAGACAACTTAGAAGTTTGAATAAAAAAGGTTAAAAATATCATTATTTATGAAACGCACTTAGAAATAAAGTACATAAAAATATACATATAACCTAGGAATTAAATTTATCATCATCATCATAATCATCATAATCATTGTGATTGTCATCATCATCACTTGTAGTCTCATCGTTCATTCATCAATATCAGTGTGTTCCTCTTCATCCTTCCATCTACCTCCTTCGTCCTCGTCATGTTCATTCCCACCATGCTCATCATCTTGCACATCAATATCAACCTCGTTAGGTGGTATAGTTTCATCCAATAATGTTGCGGACATTGTGTCATTAGCATTCATGTTTGTCATTCCTTTCTATTGAGAGGCAAGCTCTAAATCATCCTCACCTATAGGGGCACTATGGGGTTTATTTGGTAGAACTACCCAATAACTCATTTTTCCTAGCATCATATTAGGGTACTTAAGATATACTACTTGAGTGCAGTATTAACAAATATAAATGGATCAAACTTCTTTTATCATCGACTATGATCAACCTTAGGACAGGAAGTGAATTTAGGATAACCTAGCCCAGAGGAACATCTAGGTCAAACTACTCACAATTAAAAAGTATACATTTTTTAATTGGTTCACCTATAAGCTCAAGGTGGACCATCTCATAAAGGATGCCATAATAATCCCCACAAACTTCATGACCTTCACCTATTTCTTTAACAGATGTGTCATAGTTATATGTGGCTTTACCTTGATTCGCAGTCTTGGTGTGAAACTAAATACCATCACCTTTATATCCGAAAAAACATTACACTACCATGATAGGTCTGTGTGATAATTGAACACAAAAATTTCACCTCTCATAATTAAACACATGGTTCTGGTTCTGATTACATTTTTTTTGTAATTGTTAAAGTTGATATACTAAGTAGCCTAATTGACGTTTTAAGCTCAGTTATGTTACACCTTTCATACAAGGGTTGTTGTGTAGATTCAAGCATAATATAACTTGGGTTAGGATTTGCATCATGAGAGTCACCATATTCATTTGATTAGCCTAGGAGGCAATGTGAAGCATATTCTCCATATGGTTCTATTCCTTTCATTGTAATCATAATTTATATATGTGTCATTTCCTCCATGATACATACTGTAGGTATAACTATTATTGCTATCATTATGCACGTCGTGTGAACACCCCCTATTTTTGAATAGTGAACCGCCCAATGGCTTGTCCAATACTAATGACCCTTGACAAACCCCTTTCTGTATAGATGAGCTTTTACGGCATTATCTGTATTCTTGCACTTACTGCATGGACATCTATAAACCCCATTAGTCCTATACTCTTGATTTTTTGCAAATCTATCAATCATAGTCACTCCCTTCAACTATTCATCTCTAAGCCTAGGTTTAATAAGATTTGTCCTCTTATACTTACATTGATGATTCAATGGTCTATCTATATTTACGTATCCTTGTGGCATTAATGAATTTATATATCACAATTAGTTCCAATAGTTATCTTTTATGAATAAATTTAACCATTAACCATGAATCTAATATATTAGACATTATAATCAATATACATAAGTAGACAGATCCATGAATACTAATATGATGCACAAGTAGACAAATTTCAATAGGGAGATGATAAAAACTTGTGTCAATCGATGAAAAATACCACCAAAAGTTGGTGATAGGAACACAAACAATAGCAAAGGATTTTTTTTTACCTTTCAACATTATTTGTTTTTTTCCCATCTAAAGTACACCAAAAATAAACCATAGCTTAAGACTAATTAATAAAAAAATACATTGCACTGAAAATCTAGTTCCATTATTGTAACAAATTTTTATTTAAGTTCAAAATTTTATTTTTTTAATATGTTGCATCCTCACTAATTAATTACAAATGTTATAAAACAAAATCTAGGTTGCTCTTTAATAGGTAATTGCTCCTAACATGTGGACAAATAACACAATTCAAATTAATTTAACACAACAGCAATCTCACTAAGTACATGTAAACTTTTATTCATATTTAAATTTCAATGATAACTTCACTACCTTTTTTTCATATGTACACTTTTATTTAATAAAAAATGAATTCATACATAATTAAACTACATTTCATTAACACAATATCAAAATGTTATTTAATTACAAACATTTGATCTTTTTACAACAACAATCTCACTAACCTCTCCTTAATTACACACAAGCTTTTATATTGCTTTATAAAATACTTGCAAATTAAAGTCATCATTCGACAAAATGCATTCTAAGTAAATTATACAAACTAAATTTAAAATTTTATTCTAACTAAATATATAAACTTAACAACAATCACACACATATTTTTCACATACTAATAAAAAAACCAAATTAATCTAATATAAATATACTCTTTAACTAAATACATCATGTACATAATATATCTAACTAAACACGTCAAACTGATTAAATAAATTTACTAAACCAAACTATTTTAAATTAACCTACATGTCAAACTAATTAAATATATTTACTTTACTAAGCTATTTTAAATTCGGCCTCATGGCAAACTATTAAATATATGTATTAACCAAATTTATAATTTTATATGCATGTAAAATACTTCAGATGCAGCTACATTTGCACATGTTTCATCTAATTAATCACACCTTCAAGCATCAAATTATTAACAAATCAAATTAAAATTAAACTATTTACTTAACAACATTTAATATTCAGTTATTTGAAAAAACTTATTAATATACATTGTTTTCCTAAGAAAACATATCAAACTAAATAAACATATATATTTAACAAATTTATTTGATTAGGATGAATTAGTACTTTATTTATAAATTCCAAAATATACAAATTTCAAAGTAAAATTTATCATATACCTTTCTAAGAGGCAACAACAAATTTTGAAAGGACGTTTGAACAAAGGTGGTGGCAGTGGCAGCGACAACCTGGCAGCGATGGAAATCTAATGGCGGCACAAATATATGTGCTCAACAATGCCCCAGCATGTCGAAGAGTTCTTAATATGGATGGCTCTCCGTGCTTCAACAACAGTCATTGCACTTGTAGCATAGGAAGCTATTCAGGGATTCAAGGATACTAGGACACCTCTTTGTGCCGTTGGCAAGAGTTCTAATTCTTTATCAAATGTTAAGAAACGCATTTATAGATGTCTTTCCAAAGTTCTAATTCATATTCCTTAAGAAAAAATTTCTCTATGTAGTATGCTCTAGAATCTAGAATTCTAGATTAATGAAAATAATCTAGCATTGGATGGACAATAAATGTATGATGCTTGGAAGCTTGGAGTAATAGTGGAGATCACAAATTATTGTTTGTGTTCTAATTTTTTAATGTGCTCTCATTCATCTTTTTAGTATGTTTGTCATAATATACAATAATTCTATGTATATTCAATATTTTTAGTGCTATTAACAAAGCATGATGTCACCAATTCCTCTTACAGCAGTAGGCTGAGGGTTTGAAGTTCATGCCTAAGGTTAGGATATCAAGCATTGGTACCTCTGTATTTACAAACAAACCATGACGTCCTTGCCAGCGTTCCTCTGTATTTTCATATTAACTCATCACAAAACTAAATGTTTGGACCACAAATGACTATAGCTAGCCTTCTATGACCTTGGTGAATCCAACTGGAGATGTGGTTATATTTTTCTATAAACTAACCAACAATCATGTAACCTAGGATTCTAGTGGTCTAACTGACACATATCGGAGACCTGTTGACTTACTTCAAAATAAAGAGATGGATTCATCAATGCATATGTCACTTGACACCAGATTTCACACTTAAGCCCAATTTCACACTTTAGGAAATTCAAGCAAACAGCTAGTGAAATTCCCGTCACAGCAGTGTAGGTTTTTTTTTTTACCTAGTAAACTTGCTGAATTTGGGTTAAGGTTGGATCTTACCTAATGAGGCCCAATTGATGGAATTGTTAAGTTTTACTGATTCTTTGAGATGTCTATTTTATCCCCCTATGTTAAATTTGGTGTTGAATTTCAATTTGGGAAAAATGACCGAAATAGGGGAAGTGTGCACAAAAATTCACTTTTGGAACAATATGGATTTTGACCTTGTTTGAAGTGGTTGCAGCTATATTCCTTAGGCTAATAAATATGAAATAAATCCACACCCAGCAAGCAAAAGGCTCCAAGGATAGCACCCCCAATGGTGGATTAAAGCCTTCTAAAAACTTCCTAGAATGTCAGAGAGAATCCTACAAAATTACAGCTAACTATGGTTGTTATTATCTTGGAATTAGATTTAATTTTCTATTATAATCTGCACGATTCTTATTGGTGCACTTGCCCTACTAATGTATCAACTTAGCCTCTAATTTTGGTTATTTAAAGACCCCTTTTCCCTTAATATAAACTCAAACTTTGATGAATTAATGAATTGAATGGCTAGAGGTCATTTCCTCTCTCAGAAACCTTGCAATCTTTATCCCTAATTTAGAGTGGTGATTTAGAGTCATTCCTTTTATAATTTCTCTTTGGTGGCTTAATCCTTTAGGAGATAGATTTGGTGGGAAGTGCTTATCCTCTGTAGGGTTCTTATTTTTTGGGCTTTAATTTTACAATAACCTTGATTGTTAGAGATTAAATCTAAAAAGGAGCACCCATTTGGTGTTGTGATCTATTGGTGTTATTGATATTGGGAGTTTTGAAGATTCTTCCTCATTAGTAATTAGAAATCACCTATGAGGTTTATGGATGATTACATATTTGGTTTGGTATCGTGTGCTTAAACTATTTTTCCCGATCCTCGGAAAGGATGTAATGTGCTGCCATTTGAAAGCCTTTCTTAAAACATATTCTCCTTTAGCCAGTGCTGGCAACTTACTGATGCCGTACTGGACCCAATCTTAATATTCCACTTTGGTGTTGGCATTGCTAGCACTACAAAGCAATTGTAATCTCTGAGTAGGTCAATAAGCTATATACCACTTCAAACATTGGAATGACATGAAGAAGAATCCTTAATTACTTCCTACATTTTGGAAAAGAAATGTTATAACCTTTAGAACTTTAATGTTTGCATGCTCTTGTTAGATACCTGACACCCTTTATTTTACTCCAGAAGTTAAACAAAGTATCCCTTGCATCTTCAAATATTGGTCGTGGAAGATTTCTCCAATACCTTACGTCTAGTAGGCATTGAGCTTATCTTTGGTTTTCAACGTCATGATCGATATGGAGGGAATTGATGCAACAAGAAATCAAAAAATAAGATAATTAAAGCAAGATAATAAATCGACACACCAAGAACCCCAAATTTACATGGAAAACATAGATCGAGAAAAACCAAAGGCGGTGATGATCGAAAAATCCACTATTAGATGCAATAGTAAAAAATCAATGTTTCTGTAAGTATACGGTTTATCGTAGTTGGAATTACGAATGTCATCCTCAGACATGATTGTGAAATTCGATCACCAATAATTCTAAATTAAAATTAAAAAAATAGATTACACAAAATTCTTACCAAACATTCTTAAAAAATAAGAAAGAGGAATCGACTCCAAATAAGTGCACCCTACTAACACTTGACCGTAATTAACCAACCAAAGCTTTGCAATCTGATTCTCTACTATCGTAGGGTAGAATGAAGCACCTTTGAATATGAAAATTTTGATTCTAAACTTTTGATTTCCAACCAAGTAAACAAGCCCAAAATTCTAGTTACGCCAATTATGAACTAAAAAATCAATCTGACAACTAAATTTGTGAGAAGTGAACAAAAAACATGAACCGAAAAACTACTCTCTTGACTTAGTTTGCCAACTCAAATCCGGTTACACAATTTGAGAACTATAATCTAAAACTGAAGCTGAAACAAACAAAATTGAAGATTGAAAATGAACACAAATTTTGAACTGGAAAACTCGATGCTAATCTCACGCTCCCGCCCCCCTTTCTGTGCTTTGTTTTCGGGCATAAAAACGCAGCCTTTTCATCCCCAAGATGTTGTCCTTTCTCCATCTTTACTGCTTCATTAATCTTCAATCAAACCTTGTCCAACTACCGCAACTGCCAGCCTGATAATGGTGGTGATTAAGGTACATGAAAGAAGCGAGAGAGAGGAAGTAACAGCCAAAACAGAGGAAGGAGGCAAATCGTTGCTCTGTTCGTTTCTTCTCCTTTTGATTTCGCTGGGTTAAGGAACGAGGAAGAGAAAGAGCACAACCCAACCCCTTTTCTTGCGACTTTCGGGCTTCCTTGGTTAGAAATCGAAGTGGAAAAAGACAAGAAGGCATAAGAAGAGCCGTGTGATAATGGTGGAGGAAGACGAAAGGAAACGGTGCTTTATTCCCCTGTTTTTTCAGCTTGCTAGGAATCATGGAGAAGGAGAAGAGTTGGGGGGGAACTGGCCGAGCTCACGTGCCCAGCATGTTGTGCCTAACTAAGAAAGAAACTGGTGGGTTGGATCAGGAGCAAAGAAGAAAGGAAACTGGGCCTACCTAAGAAGAAAAGGAAAGAAAGGAAAAGAAGGGGAGGCCGACCCGAAGAGAAAAAAAGAAGGGGAAAGGCATTTGGGCCACTGGACCGCTGTTCTAGGTTACGGATTTCTCGTCCATTTTCCCTTTCTTGATCTAATCCTTGGACTGGTGATTTATTTTTCCATAAGTTTCCCAATTCCTACAAAACAAATAAAATAATATTAAAATCCTAAATTAATAATTTATTTCAAGTAATTATTAGACAATAAAAGAATATAAAATATCATAATTTCTGGTTTAAGAAATACCCCATGCCTAAGTTTTACTAAAACAAAACAAAAAATCCTAGAAAAAGAAATTTAAAATAAAATCCTAACTCACTTTTGTAGGAATCTCAATTGCGCTTAGCATGTGCAACAAGCCCTTTAAACTCCTAGGTCACCCTTGGTTGACGAGTAAGGTCTTATGAGGGTTTGTTGAAGATATACCCACAAAATCTATAAAAGAAAACAAAAATAGAAAATCAAAAATCTTTTAGAGGTTTTTCTAAAAACTTATATACACAATACTGAAGGAAATATATACACATTCTAATCAACCATATAACTCAACTAACCAAAGAACTAGATCACATACAAAAGCACTGTACACATCAAGAAACCTTAATCCCACTAATGACATCTATACATAATCTTCCACACCCCACTTAGAAATTATATACATGCATGACTAGTAGAACCTCACATCAAAGGAAATGTGGAACACTCCCACTCATGTGTTTAAAATACAATAAGGCTCTCTCAATTCTCTTCCAATCAAGCAAACGACCATAAGCTTGATAAGGTTCTCAATTCTCCACCATTAAAATGAAATATGCAAAACAATAATGAAGATTACTTTTCAGGGTTGTAATTGGACCAAGGTTAAGGGTAGGGATGGCAGCGGGTCGGATTCGGATCGGATGTATAGAGATCCAAATCCGATCCAATTAATAATTGGATTTGAAAATCTAATCCAAATCTGACTTCGTCGGATCGGATGTTAAATCGGATTCGGATTGGTTTCGGATCGGATTAAATTCGGATGTAATCGGATTTTATTCAACATTTGCACAATTTTTTATTTCCAACCTTATTTTTGCTTACTTGTAAGTGCAATACTAAATACCTCTCTAATGCCAAATACTTTTTATATTAAACATTTCAATGTATTAAAGTAAACAAGTGTTGGAAAAAGAGAATGCAAATTCACTTTAGAGTGAAAGGGATAGACAATAGTATAACAGCTAGAAGGAAAGGGAGAAAGTATAACTTTGATTGACAAAGATGAGAAAGCGAGAAAAAGATCCGGCGAGAAGATAAAATTAGCTAAGAAAGAAGAGTGTACTGCACATAAAGTGTAGATCTAATGCGGATTTTTTTAGGGTTATCATATTAAGATTTTTTTTATCTTCAAAAAAAGTTATAATTATTAAAAAAAGATATCAGATTGGTTGTTAATTGGATCGGATGGACTCTCCTCCAAATCCGCTTGGATCGGAGTCAGATTCGGATTATTTTTATCGGACTCCGAATCGGATTATTTTTTATCGGATTCGAATCGGATAATTTTATCTCGGATCGGATCGGATTTGCATCGAATTCGGACTATATTGCCATCCCTAGTTAAGGGCAATAGAGGGACCATCAATTTGGGAAATGAGGAAGTAAAAGCCAAAGCTAACGAGCACCATCACTTACACCAACCATAATAAGCACACACTCTCTCAAAACAAAAATTAAGAACACCCCACATAATAAATTGACATTGAAAATGAGTATACAAGGATATATCCATGCCAAACACTCTTATTCACAACACTTGAATTTTTTTTTTTTTGACATTTCTCTTCAACTTTTTGTCACTTTTTTTCAGTGGAAACTTTTTCATTTTGTTCACCTTTTTTCATTTTTTTCTAGAAGAAAATGAATGAATGGCATATACAAGAGCAATACAACTCAATTTCTTTTTTTTTTATTTAACCAAAGGTATCCACCGTGGATCACAATGATTAACCCCCTCCCCTCGTGGGCTCTACCTAAGAGTAAAAGGCTTGCCTAGAATTGCTCTCCATTCCCAAAGGTCAAGGATCGAACCCCTGACCAATTGGATAAAGGACAAAGTGAGCTACCACTGCGCCACAACCCCTTGATTCAATCCGACTCAATTTCTAAATGACCACCATGATACATCCCTGCCGTGTACATAAAACAACCATCAAACTCATAAAACACCCAACAATTACCCAACAAATAATGAAATGTTGCTCTACTAGCCTTGGCTTAGAGGTAGGAAATGTGTTTAGGCCAAGGGCTAAGATGAAGGGTTAACAACAAAAAGGTCAAGGCTCAAACAGGCTAGCAAAGGGTAAAACATTCGAATCAGGGTGACAATTTGGCTGTGTAGCGCACAAAACAAACAAATGCCTTTATAATATTATCATAATGCATATACTAAATGTAATTTCAAAGAGAATCAAAGCAAGTTCTGGAGATGCAATCATGGAAGAGACACACTTGAAAGAAAAATATGAGACTAAAAATCTTGAATTAGTCTTTAACGCTCAAAATCTCACAAGTTCATCTACCATAGTCAAGCTTGCTTAGAATTAATGTTGAGGGTTAGAATCATATACAAACATCACACTTCAGGACTAAGTTCTATCAGTGCACACCACATCTATATACAACGTAATACTAAGGTACAAGAGAACATAGCCAATCAGAAATAGCACATATATTCCCCAAAAACGAAACAAAAACAAAAATCTTTTCGGATTTTGAGAATTTTCATTTCATTTTTTTAAATTTTTTTATTCTTTTTTTCTTCAATCTCAATTGTTTTCAAAAATTATTTAAACATGGTTTCCCCACCGCCACAGCTAATTCTCACAATGTCTGCATTGGGAGTGGAAAGAAACAAATAAAAGAAAAAAAACTAAAAAGAAGAACTAATATACAAAAAGAAAATCAATACTCAAAAACAAAAAGGACACTACTCTAAAGTTCAAAAATAAAACAAGAAAAATAAAATAAAGCAATCAATATATACAAAAAAGTAAACAAAATAAACAGAGGAGATAAAGAGGAAGGTTTATACCAGGTCAGGTGTAGAAGTACACCTAAGGTATAGCCTCTAGAGATGTGTTTAGACATAGGCTTATGGAACATCAACCACTTCATATCAAATTTAGCATTGCTACTCAAATCAAAAACCTATTAGCACACAAAGTAGCTAATCGAATATAGAAGACCAACTCTTAAGCACACGGAAATAGTAAAAAGTACAGAGTTGGAGCCAAGAAGAGTACATCCACCAAGCCAATAAAGCACAACTAAGGGCCCGTTTCAACTTGTCAAACTGTTGGGCCCAATCAGGAAAGAGAGAGATATACTCATCATGAGCCAGCAAATAGGTCATTTGCCTAGAAATTGTACCATCATGACTGAGCAGTCTAGGCAAAATAACGGGTCCGAAATCTCCAAGTGTCTTAATATCAAAATGTGCAGGACTCTGGGTTAAATCAAAAGTCATAGTGACAATGGTCTCAGACTCGACAAATTTAGACTTATGAGATTCAAAAAGGACATTAGTATTAAGGATTCATATTAAACGCAAAATCCCTCATCAAAACCTTCATTCTCATCAAACCCACATGAAAAAGATTCATATTCCACACAAAAATAGCGCCATCTAATTCTAAGTTAGTGGGCTCAACTTCCTCCTCACGTGACTCCTGTAAATAAATAGCTTCTGACTCATCAAGATCACGATGCTCAACTTCAGGTGTGAAGCTCATATCTAACTCACTAGCACTCTTAAGGTCTTCACCTACTAGAAACTCACGAAAGTCATTCAAAGTGGTGGGTGGGTCGGCAAAAACTAGGGTATCATCAGTGACCTTCATGAGTGAGCTAGTGCGGGCTACCGACGTAAGGTCAGGTCATGGAGACCTAGGGAGGTTACTTTCTTATCCTATACTAGGCAAAGCCATGTTATTGTTTAAGTTAGGCCTAGCAACATAAGAGGGCTCAAAATCATCACAGAGACTAACTTTAGGTTTAGGAGATCCTAAATTAGAGTCAGGCTCTTGCAAGTTCATATCCTCCCTACTATGACTAAAACAGTGAGAATATTCAGCAATCCTCTTTTTCATGTTCTCTATCATTTTATCAGTCAATTCATTGATCTTCTTTTCAACACTTGCACATGTAGCATTCACGTAATCACGATATGGACAATTTTAGGCATCATGATTAGAAGACTCACAATAATCGCATAAAACAGTAGACACATAAGAGTAAGACGGGTCATATAAGTGCCTATAGTGATCCTGGTACTATGGATTAGGAGGAAAAGCAGACTCGTTGTGAGTAGGGTATCCTAAGGTGCTTCTAGGTTGTTGAAACTCATATGTGTCCCAAGCTATTCGTTCAAAGAAATCCCATACCTCATTTGAGTTTTAGATAATAATCCCAGTGAACGTCCAAGGCACATAGATTCTACATAACCTCTAGATTAAGAACTCAAATCCACAGTGATGACCTCATAAATTTTCCATTTTCAAATTTTTGATTCAATTGAGCATGATAATCATTAAGTCTCAATAAATAACTCCAGAAAGGTTCAAGCTCAAATTATTGGAAATTGAAAACTGGCATTCTTGATTCTTTTTTTTCAATTTTTAAGAATTTTGAAAATTTTTTAATATTTTCAAATTTTCTCTTTTTTGAGGTTTTTTTATAAGAAAATAAAAACAAACTCAAGACTCTACAACACTAACCATAAACTAATGATTAAAATAAAGAAAAGAAAGACATTCAAATAATTAAGTTAAATAAACTAACAAAAATAAAACTATGTTGCAAACATAAAAAGAAGGCCAAAAAGACTCAAACATCAAATACTAACCTAACACAAAAAATAGAAAATAAACACAAACACAAAAGAAAAGCATTTTTTTCCTGATTTTTTAATTTTTTTTTGCTTTTGTTGCTTCTGGGTTTGTGTCCTGCACAATATCCAAACTGTTAGTCTATTTTTTTTTTAGCAGAAAATAATAGCTAAAATAAAAATTAAATGGACCAAAATAAAAACCAAAATAGAAACTCTAATTGAAAATCAAAAATGACAGAAATCTCAAATAAACTAAAACAACTAAAACTAAGCTAATCAAAAAAATCAAAGAAATAAAACAAAATCAAAATCTATGCAAACGACTCAATGCAACGTAATTTCACAACTCATCCCCAACAACGATGCCACAAACTTCTTGTTAATTTCCGCAAGTATATGGTTTATTGTTGTTGGACTTACGGATGTCGTCCTCAGAGATGATTGTGAAATTAGATTACCAATCATTCTAAATCAAAATTTAAAAAAATAGATTACCAAAAATTCTTACCAAACATCACCAACTCCAAATAAGTGCAGCCTACTAACACTTAATCGTAATTAATCAACCAAAGCTTTGCAATCTGATTCTCTACTGCCGCAGGGTAGAACGAAGCACCTTTGAATCTGACAATTCTTATTCTAAAATTTTGATTTCCAACCAAGTAAACAAGTCCGAAATTCAAGTTACACCGGTTATGAACTGAAACATCAATGTGACAACTAAATTTGTGAGAAGTGAATCAAACACATGAACCAAAAAACTACTCTCTTGACTCACTTTGCTAACTCAAATCTGGCTACACAATTTGAGAACTACAATCTAGAACTAAAGAAGAAAGCAAACAAAATTGGAGATTGAAAACAAAAACAAATTTCGAACTGGAAAACTCGATGCTAATGTCTACGCTCCTGCCACCCTCTCTGTGCTCTGTTTTGCGGGCATAAAAACGCAAACCTCTTAACCCCAAGATGTCGTCCTTTCTCCATCTTTACTACTTCATTAATCTTCAATCAAACCTTGTCTAATTATCGTAATCGCCAGCTTGATAATGGTGGTGATTAAGGCACATGAAGGAGGAGAGGGAGAGGAAGTGAAGGCCAAAACAAGGGATGGAGGAAGACCGTTGCTCTGTTTGTTTCTTTTCCTCTTGAGTTCGCTGGGTTAAGGAACGAGGAAGAGAAAGAGCACACCCCAGCTCTTTTTCCTATGAGTTTCGGGCTTTCTGGGTTAGAAACTAAAGTGGAAGAAGACAAGAAGGCAGAGGAAGAGCCAAGTGATAATGGTGGAGGAAGACAAAAGGCCACGGTGCTCTGTTCCCCTATTTCCTCGGCTTGCTGGGAATCACAAAGAAGGAAAAGAGTTGGGGGATGGGAAACTGGCCGAGCTCATGTGCCCAGCATGCTGTGCTTAAGTGAGAAAGAAATTGGCGGGCTGGACCAGGACCAAAGAAGGAAAGAAACTGGGCCGACCCCCAAGAAGAGAGGGAAAGAATGGAAAAGAAGATGAGGTCGGCCCAAAGAGAGAAAAAGAAGGGGAAAGGCATTTGGGCCACTGGACCGCTGTTCTGGGTTGCGAATTTCTCTTCCATTTTCCCTTTCTTGATCCAATCCTTAGGCTAGTGATTTATTTTTCCATAAGTTTCCCAATGCCTACAAAAAAAAATAAAATAATATTAAAATCCTAAATTAATAATTTATTTCGAGCAATTATTAGAAGAAAAAGGGTATAAAATATCATAATTTCTAATTTAGCAAATCCTAACTCACTTTTGTAGGAATCATGGTTGCACTTAGCATGTGCAACAAGCCCTTTAAACCCCTAGGTTACCCCTAATGGACGAGTAAGATCTTATGAGGGTTTGTAGAAGATGTACCTAGAAAATCTATAAAAGAAAACAAAAAAACGAAAATCTGTTTTAGTTGTTTTCAAAAACTTATATACACATTACTGGGGAAAATGTATACACATTCGAATCAACCATATCTCTCAAATAACCAAGGAACTAGATCACATACAAACGTAATGTACACATCAAGAAACCTTAGTCCCACTAAAGACATCTATACACAGTCTTTTACCACACATAGAAATTATGTGCAACCATGACTGGTAGAACCTCACTTCAGGGGAAATGTGGAACACTCCCACTCATGTGTTTAAAATACAATAAGGTTCACTCAATTTAATTTCAATCATAAAAACTACCATAAGTTTGATAAGATTCCCAATTCTCCACCACTAAAATGCAATATGCAAAACAAATAATGAAGAGGACTTTTCAGGGTTGTAATGTGGCCAAGGTTAAGGGCAAGAGAGAGCCAATCGATTTGGGAAATGAGGAATGAAAAGCCAAAGCTAATGAGCATCCATCACTTACACCAACTATAATAACCAAACACTATCTCAAAACACAAACTAACAACACCCTGCACAATAAATTGACCATCCAAAGTGAGTATACAGGGATACATCCATGAAAAACACTCTGATTCACAACACTTGAATTTTTTATTTTGAATTTCTTTTTCAACTTTTTTTTTCACCTTTTTTTCAATGGAAACTTTCTCATTTTTTTTACTTTTTAAATTTTTTTTCAATAAGAAAATGAATGAATGCCAAATACAAGAGCAATTCAACTCAATTTTTAAATGATCACCGTGATACATCCCCACCGTGTATATAAATCAACCACCAAACTCATAAAATACCCAATAATTACACACCAAATAATAAAATGTTGGTCCACTAGCCTTGGCTTAGAGGTAAGAAATGTGTTTAGGCCAAGGGTTAAAATGAAGGGTTAACAACAAGGTCAAGGCTCAAAGGGGCTAGCAAAGGATAAAACATTGGAATCAGGGTGGCAATTTAGCTATGTAGCTCACAAAACAAATGAATGCATTTATCATATCATCATAATGCATAAACTAAATGTAATTTCAAAGAGAATCAAAGCAAGTTCTAGAAATGCAATCATGGAAGAGACACACATGAAAAAAAAATATGAGACTAAAAATGATGAATTAGTCTTTAAGGCTCAAAATCTCATAGGTTCATCTACCATAATCAAGCTTGCTTAGAATTAATGTCGGGCATTAATTAGGATCGTATATAGACATCCCACCTTAGGCCTAAGTGCTATCAATGCTCACCACATCTATATAAAACCTAATACTAAGGTACAGGAGAACATAACCAATCAGAAATATTACATATATTCCCTAAGAATGAAACAAAAACAAAAATCTTTTTAGAATTTGAAATTTTTCATTTCATTTTTTTTCAATTTCTTTATTCTTTTTTTCTTCAATATCAATTTTTTTCAAAAAAATTTTAAACGTGGTTTCGCCACCCCCATACCTAATTGTCATAATGTTTGTATTAGTGGAAAGAAACAAACAAAAGAAAAAGGACTAAAAAGAAAAACAAATATATAAAAAGAAAATCAAGACTCAAAACCAAAAAGAATAGTACTACTCTGAAGTTCAAAAAGAAAACAAGAAAAATAAAAAAAACCAACCAATATATATAACAGTAAACAAAATAAAAAGAGGAGATAAATAGGAACGTTTATACCAGGTCAACTATGGAAGCACGCCTAAGTTTTAGCATCTAGAGATGTGTTTAGACAGAGGCTTATGGACCATCGGCCACTCTATATCAAACTTAACATTGCTACTCAAATCAAAACCCATTAGCGCATGAATTAGCTTATCGAACATAGAAGACCAACTCTCAAGCACATAGAAACGGTAAAAAGTACAAAATTGGAGCCAACAAGAGTACATCCACCAAGCCAATAAAGCACAAGTAAAGGCCCACTTCAACTTGTCAAACTATTGGGCCCAATCAGGAAAGAGAGAGACATACTCATAATGAGCTAGCAAATAGATCATTTGCCTAGAAATTGTACCATCATCACTGAACAGTCTAGGCAAAATAGTGGGTCAGAAATCTACAAGTCTCTTAATATCAAAATGTGTCAGCGACTGGGTTAAATCAAAAGTCATAGTGACAATGGTCTCAGACTCGACAAATTCATAATTGCGATATTCAAAAAGGAGGTCAGTATTGATGAGGCCAAAAGAGAAGGATTCATATTCAACACAAAAACCCTCATCAAAACTTTCAATGTCATCAAACTCACATGAAAAAGATTCATATTCGACAAAAAAAATAGTGTCATCTAATTCTAAATTAGCGGGCTCAACATCGTCCTCACGTGACTCCTGTAAATAAATAGCTTTTGACTCATCACGATCACGATGCTCAACTTCAAGTGTGAAGCTCATATCTAACTCAGTAGCACTATTAACGTCTTCACCCACCAGAAACTTACAAAAGTCATTCAAAGTGGTCAGTGGGTCAGCAGAAACTAGGGTATCATCGGTGACCTCCATGGGTGAGCTAGTGTGGGGCATCGGTGTAGGGTTAGGTGATAGAGACATAGGGAGGTCACTCTCTTATTCTTGAGTAGGCAAAGGCATGTTATTGTTTATGTTAGGCCTAGCAAGATAAGAGGGCTCAAAATCATCATAGAGACTAACTTTAGGTTTAAGAGATCCTAAACTGGAGTTAGGCTCTTGTAAGTTAATTCTTCCCTACTATGACTGAAACAGTGAGAATATACAGCAATCCTCTTTTTTATGTTCTCTATCATTTTATCAGTCAATTCATTGATTTTCTTTTCAACACTTGCACATGTAGCATCCACGTAATCACGATATGGACAATTACAAGCATTATGATTAGAAGACTCATAATAATCGCATAAAATAGGAGACACATAAGAGTAAGAAGGGCATACAAGTGCCTATAGTGATCCTGATGGTACGGATTAGCACAAAAAGTGGACTCATTGTGAGTAGGGTATCCTAAGGTGCTTCTAGCTTGTTCAAACTTATATGTGTCCCAAGCCAATCCTTCAAAGAAATCTTATACCTCATCTTGAGTTTTAGATAATAATCCCTATAAAGTTCCGGGTCACATAGATTCTACATAACCTCTAGATTAAGAATTTAAACCACAGCGATGACCTCACAAATTTTCCATTTTTAAAAATTTTGATTCAATTGAGCACAATAATCATTAAGTCTCAATAAATAACTCCAGAAAGGCTCAAGCTTGAATTGTAGGAAATTGAAAACTGGCATTCTTGAATCTTTCTTTTCAATTTTTAAGAATTTTTGAATGTTTTTAGGATTTTTAAATTTTCTCTTTTTTAAAGGTTTTTTTAATAAGAAAAGAAAAACAAATTGAAGACTTTAGGGTACTAACTATAAATGAATGACTAAAACAAAGGAAAGAAAGACACTCAAATAATTAAGTTAAAAAAAACTAACAAAAATAAAACTACATTACCAAAATAAAAGGAAGACAAAAAAGATGCAAACATCAAATAGTAACCTAACACAAAAAATAGAAAATAAACACAAACACAAAAGAAAAGCATTTTTTCCTTTTTTTTTTTTTGTTTCTATTGCTTCTGGGTCTGCTTCATGCTCAATATCTAAACTATTAGTATGTTTTTTTTTAGCATAACATAATAACTAAAATGCCAACTCCGTTCCTAATCTTTGTTGACCCCGAATACCATAATTTGTAACCATCAACTTCTCTAGCTTTAGCCCCCCACCCACATAGTCTCTTGAACACAAGTTATGCTAATCCTACGCATATACAAAGACTTAACTAATTCTATAGACTTACCCATAAGAGACCCAATATTCCAAGACACTAGGCGCACCCTCCGAAACCCTACACCCTTCCTAACCCCATTTCCCCCCAAGGACTGGCTGACGCTACTACATTGCTCGCCACTAGTTTAAGCAGCCAACACTCACCTCCCGCAACGCACTAAAAGAGCCTACTAAAAAGCCACACTAGTACTAGAGACGACTATTCCAAAGATAATGAATGAGCATATAACAATAATAAAATATAATACACAACGACTTAGCAATACAATCCTAAAGGTAATAATAAAAACAGAGTTGCTACTAATAAATACCAAGGATAATACAACAATACTAGAGACGGCTATAATAATAAAATACTAAATGAGCGTAAGTGATAATAATAATAATAATAATAATAATAATAATAATAATAACAACAACAACAACAACAACAACAACAACAACAACAACAACAACAA
>JACYFF010010365.1:89417724-89436744 GCA_017589665.1 Selenicereus undatus | reverse complement strand
AACAACAACAACAACAACAACAACAACAACAACAACAACAACAACAACAACAACGGTGATAATAAAATAACACTAGCAATGCAGTAATAAAAAACAGAGTTGCTACTAACAAAGTGAGATGTGAGGAGTTAGTCGACTTTGTTGTGGATGTGAGGCGTAAGAGTGACCGAATTATGGCTATTAAGGTTATGGTGGGATCAAAATTCACAAATGTGGTTAGTGTTTATGCTCCACAAATAGGCCTACCGGACGATATTAAGAAGCTATTTTGGGAGGATTTGGATATGATCATCTAGAATATTCCTCGGAGTGAGAAGCTTTTCATAGTAGGAGACTTTAATGGCCATATTGGTGTGGATTCAGTCGGGTATGCTTGGGCCCACAGGGGTTTTGGTTTTGGGGAGAGAAATAACGGATGAGTTTCCATTCTGGACTTTGCGGTGTCCAATGAATTATTGGTGGTAAACTCCTATTTCAAGAAGAAGGATGACCACTTGGTGACCTTTAAGAGTGACTCCATAAAGACCCAAATTGATTACTTCCTGATGAAGGCGGATAGCCGGAGGTTTTGTAAGGATTGTAGGTGATTCCTAGTGAATATTTAGGAACTCAGCATAGGTTGTTAGTGTTGGATGTGGAGTTCAAATGTTCAAAGAGGAAGAGGAGGAGAGTTGGGGACCCTAGAGTTAAGTGGTGGACCTTCACGAAGGAGAACGCTGTGTTATTATCAGAAAGGATTAATGAAGAAGGAGCTTGGAGGCGGGTTGGGGATGCAGACACAATGTGGGAGGCAATGGTAGAATGTATTCGAAGGTCGGCTAAAGAAATCCTAGGTACATCTAGGAGCGGTGGTAACAAAATGAATGGTGTCTGGTGATGGAATGAGGAGGTAAAGGAGAAAGTCAAGGAGAAAAAAGAGGCATACGCTGATTTCATGAACAGTGGAGTGAACGAAGAGAAAGAGATTAGTGGAGTTAAATATAAGGCAGCAAAGAAGGCAGCCAAGAAAGTTGTTGCGGCAGCTAGGAGCAGGGCTTATGATAGGTTATATCATAAACTGGAGACTAAGGAAAGGGAGAAGGAAGTCCTTAAACTGGCAAGGGCTAGAGATAGAAAAACAAGGGATTTAGGGTTGGAGAGGTGTTTCAAGGATGAAAATGGTAAGGTGTTGTCTGAAGATGCAGAAATCCAAGAGAGATGGCAAATGTACTTTTCCAAACTCCTCAATGGTGAAGGTAGGGAAGATCTCCGAAGTAAGGAAAGAAAGTGTAGCGAGAGGCGATTGGATCCGCAAGTGTGTGGTCACATGAGCAAGGATGAGATTAAAGAGGCCTTAAAGAAGATGACCAATGGGAAGGCAGAGGGTCCAGATCAGATACCGGTGGAAATGTGGAAATGTTTAGGTAAAGAAGGATTAGAATGGCTAACAGAGCTTTTCAATGTTATTTTTAGGACCGCTAAGATGCCCAAAGAATGGAGGTCTAGTACAGTCATCCCTCTGTACAAGAACAAAGGTGATATTCAAGAGTATAATAATTTTAGGGGTATAAAGTTGCTCAGTCACACTTTAAAGTTATGGGAGAGGGTGATTGAGGGAAGGTTGCGGAAGGATGTTTCGATTTCAGAGAACCAATTTGATTTTATGCCAGACAGGTCGACCATAGAGGTGATTTACCTTCTTAGAAGGCTCATGGGTTTCTACAGAGAAAGAAAGGTGGATCTTCATATGGTGTTCATTGACCTAGAAAAAGCATATCACAAAGTTCCGCGTGAAGTGTTATGGAGATGCTTGGAAAAGAAAGGAGTGTCACCCTTGTATATTCGAGTTATTAAGGATATGTACGAGGGAGGTAGGACGAGTGTTATGACACTAGGAGGGGTCACTAAGGACTTCTTCATTGGTATGGACCTGCATCAGGGTTCCTCCTTAAGCCCTTTCTTTTTCACTCTAGTTATGGATGAACATACAAGAGGGACTTAAGATGAGTTACTATGGTGTATGCTATTTGTAGATGACACTGTCCTTATTGATGAGACTAGACAGGGCATTAATGATAAGTTGGAGCGATAGAGACATACTCTGGAATCGAGTGGTTTTAGAGTTAGTAGATCGAAAACGGAATACCTTCATTGCTGTTTCAGTGGAAGGGTAGATGCGGTAGGAGAAGTCACCTTGGATGGGAGGTTGATACCAAAGGTCAATAAGTTTAAGTATCTAGGTTCGATCATTCAACAGAATGGGGATATTGACGAAGATATTAACCAGCGGACCAAAGTGGGCTGGCAAAAATAGAAGCATACCTCAGGTGTGCTGTGTGATAAGAGGGTGCCCCTAAGATTGAAAGGCAAAGTCTATCGAATGGTGGTTAGACAAGCTGTTCTTTATGGATCGGAATGTTGGCCTCTAAAAAAGACGCATGTTCAAAGGTTGATGGTAGCAGAGATGAGGATGATTAGGTGGATGTATGGTTACAAGAGAATAGACAGAATTAGGAATGGAGTAATCAGGGACATAGTTAAAGTGGCTCCCATCGAAGATAAGATGAGAGAAACGAGACTATGATCTTTTGGCCATGTGAAAAGAAGGAGTGCGGTCACTCCAGTGAGGAGATGGAAGATGATCAACATCCCCGAAGGCAAAAGAGGGAGGGGACGACCAAAGAAGAGTTTGGACGAGGTGATTAGAAAGGACTTGAAAGTTGTAGGTTTGACGGAGGACCTGGCTCAGGATACGAAGCTTTTGTGGGATAGGATTAGGATCCTAGATCGTAGAGAGTTGATCCCGTAGTTGTCTTTTGAAGGCAATGGCATAACGCTAGTAGTGGGTTTTCGTTTGTCACATTTTGTTTGCAGGTAGTACTTGCATCTAATAGAGACTTCGTTTGCTTACCTCGGGTTGTTAAGGTATATGAGCTTCCTTTGATTTATTGTTCTTATGTTACATGGATACAACAACCTATTTTTATTATATCTTAATCATTCCTTATTCTGTGTCCTTAATTTTTCCATTAAAAGTTTTCACAAAATGTTTCTTCTATAAATTATTTTCACAGAATCCTTGGTTTGTGGGTCTCTTGGAATCAACCCCTCTACAAGTAAGAATATCGGTAGAGGTAAGCTTGCTTACACCTGGATCTCCTCAGTTCCCGCGAAAGCGGGACCCACACTGAGAATTGTTGTTGTTGTTGTTGTTGTTGTATAATAACTAAAATCAAAATTAAATGGACCAAAATAGAAACAATAATCGAAAATCAAAAACAAAAGAAATCTCAACTAAACTGAAACAACTAAAACTAAACTAATCAAAAAATCAAAGATATGAAACAAAAACGAAATCGACGCAAACGACTCAATGCAACCTAAACGGCGCTAAAAACTTGTTAATTTCCGCAAGTACACGGTTTACCGTTGTTAGAATTACGGATGTCGTCCTCAGAGATGATTGTGAAATTAGATTACCAATAATTCTAGATCAAAATTAAAAAAATAGATTACCAAAAATTCTTACCAAAAATTCTTAACAAAATAAGAAAAGGAAGCAACTCCAAAAAAGTGCACCCTACTAACACTTAACTGTAATTAACCAACCAAAGCTTTGCAATCTGATTCTCTACTGTCGTGGGGTAGAACGAAGCACCTTTGAATATGAAAATTCTTATTGTGATCTTTTGATTTCCAACCAAGTAAACTAGTCCAAAATTCACGTTACACCAATTATGAACTGAAACATCAATCTGACAACTAAATTTGTGAGAAGTGAATCAAAAACATGAACTGAAAAAGTACTCTCTTGACTCAGTTTGCCAACTCAAATCTGGATACACAATTGGAGGACTACATTCTAGAACTGAAGCTGAAAACAAACAAAATTAAAGATTGAAAATGAAAACAAAATTTAAACTCAAAAACTCGATGCTAATCTCTACGCTCCTGGCCCCCCTCTCTATGCTCTGTTTTCAGGCATAAGAACGCAACCCTTTCACCCCAAGATGTCGGCCTTTCTCCATCTTTACTGCTTTATTAATCTTGAATAAAACCTTGTCCAATTACCGTAACCGCCAACTTGATAATTGTGCTGATCAAGGCACATGAAGGAGGAGAAGGGGAAGAAGTAAAAGCCAAAACAGGGGATAAAGGAAGACCGCTGCTCTATTCGTTTCTTCTCCTCTTGATTTCACTTGGTCAAGGAATGAGGAAGAGAAGGAGCACAACTTAGCTCTTTCTCTTGTGACTTTCGGGCTTCCTGGGTTAGAAACCGAAATGGAAGAAGACAAGAAGGGAGGGAAAGAGTTGTGTGATAATGGTGGAGGAAGACAGAAGGCCATGGCGCTATGTTCCCCCATTTTATCGACTTGCTGGGAATCACGAAGAAGGAGAAGAGTTAGGGGTGGTGGGAAACTAGCTGAGCTCATGTGCCCAGCATGCTGTGCTTAAGTGAGAAAGAAACTGCCGAGCTGGATCGGAAGGAAAGAAGAAAAGAAACTGGGTTGACCCAAGAAGAGAAGGAAAGAAAGGAAAAGAAGAGGAGGTTGGCCCGAAGAGAAAAAAACAAGGGGAAAGCCATTTGGGCCACTACACAGCTGTTCTAGGTTTTGAATTTCTCTGCAATTTTCCCTTTCTTGATCTAATCCTTGGACTAGTGATTTATTTTCCCATAAGTTTCCCAATTCCTACAAAATAAATAAAATAATATTAAAATCCTAAATTAATAATTTATTTCGAGCAATTATTAGATAATAAAATGGTATAAAATAGCATAATTTTTGGTTTAAGAAATCCCCCACACCTAAGTTTTGCTAAAACAAAACAAAAAATCCTAGAAAAAAAAATTTAAACAAAATTCTAACTTACTTTTGTAGGAATCTCGATTGTACTTAACATGTGCAACAAGCCCTTTAAACCCCTAGGTTACTCTTAGTGGATGAGTAAGGTCTCATGAGGGTTTGTTGAACTTGTACCCACAAAATATACAAAAGAAAACAAAAATAGAAAATCGAAAATCTTTTAGAGATTTTTCCAAAAACTTATATACACAATACTAAAGAAAATATATACACATTCTAATCAACCATATCACTCAACTAACCAAAGAACTAGATCACATACAAAAGCAATGTACACATCAAGAAACCTTAATCCCATTAATGATAACGATACACAATCTTTCACCCCACTTAGAAATTATGTACAAGCATGACTGGGAAAACCTTAGTTCAGGAAAAATATGGAACACTTCCACTCATGTGTTTAAAATACAATAAGGTTCACTCAATTCTCTTCCAATCATACAAACTACCATAAGCTTGATAAGATTCTCAATTCTCCACCACTAAAATGGAATATGCAAAACAATAATCAAGATGACTTTTCAGGGTTGTAATTGGGCCAAGGTTATGGGCAATAGAGGGGCAATCGATTTGGGAAATGAGGAACTAAAAGCCAAAGCTAACGAGCACCATCACTTACACGAACCATAATAAGCACACACTCTCTAAAAACACAAATTAAGAACACCCAGCACAATAAATTGACCATTGAAAATGAGTATATATGGATACATCCAGGCCAAACACTCTTATTTTTTATTTTGACTTTTGTTTTCAAATTTTTTTCACTTTTTTTAAGTGGAAACTTTTTAATTTTTTTCACCTTTTTTCATTTTTTTTCTAGAAGAAAATGAATGAATGGCATATACAAGAGCAACACAACTCAATTTCTTTTTTTTTTGGGATTTAACCAAAGGTATCCACCATCAATTACAGTGATTAATCCTCTCACCCCGCTGGCTCTACTTTAGAGTAAAAGGCTGGCCCAGAATTGCTCTGCATTTCAAAAGGTCAAGGATCGAACCCCTGACCAATTGGATAAAGGACAAAGTGAGCTACTAATATGCCACAACACCTTGGTTCAATACGACTCAATTTCTGAATGATCATCATGATACATCCCTACTGTGTACATAAAACAACCATCAAACTCATAAAATGCCCAACAATTAATCAACAAATAATGAAATGTTGCTCTACTAGCCTTGGCTTAGAGGTAGAAAATGTGTTTAGGCCGAGGGCTAAGATGAAGGGCTAATAACAAAAATGTCAAGGCTCAAATGGGCTAGCAAAGGGTAAAACATTCGAATCAATTTGGCTATGTAGCACACAAGACAAACGAATGCCTTTATAGAACTGTCATAATGCATATACTAAATGTAATTTCAAAGAGAATCAAAGCAAGTTCTGGAGATGCAATCATGGAAGAGACACACCTGAAAGAAAAATATGAGACTAAAAATCTTGAATTAGTCTTTAACGCTCAAAATCTCACAAGTTCATCTACTATAGTCAAGCTTGCTTAGAATTAATGTCGGGGGTTAGAATCATATACAAACATGACACTTCAGGACTAAGTTCTATTAATGCACATCACATCTATATACAACGTAATACTAAGGTACAAGAGAACATAGCCAATCAGAAATAGCACATATATTCCCCAAAAACGAAACAAAAACAAAAATCTTTTCGGATTTTGAGAATTTTCATTTCATTTTTTAAATTTTTTTATTCTTTTTTTCTTCAATCTCAATTGTTTTCAAAAATTATTCAAACATGGTTTCCCCACCGCCACAGCTAATTCTCACAATGTCTGCATTGGGAGTGGAAAGAAACAAACAAAAGAAAAAAGACTAAAAGAAAAACTAATATACAAAAAGAAAATCAATACTCAAAAACAAAAAGGACACTACTCTAAAGTTCAAAAAGAAAACAAGAAAAATAAAATAAAGCAATCAATATATACAAAAAAGTAAACAAAATAAACAGAGGAGATAAAGAGGAAGGTTTATACCAGGTCAGGTGTAGAAGTACACCTAAGGTATAGCCTCTAGAGATGTGTTTAGATAGAGGCTTATGGAACATCAGTCACTTCATATCAAATTTAGCATTGCTACTCAAATCAAAACCTATTGGCACACAAAGTAGCTAATCGAATATAGAAGACCAACTCTTAAGCACATGGAAATAGTAAAAAGTACAGAGTTGGAGCCAGGAAGAGTACATCCACCAAGCCAATAAAGCACAACTAAGGGCCCGTTTCAACTTGTCAAACTGTTGGGCCCAATCAGGAAAGAGAGAGATATACTTATCATGAGCCAGCAAATAGGTCATTTGCCTAGAAATTGTACCATCATGACTGAGCAGTCTAGGCAAAATAACGGGTCCGAAATCTCCAAGCGTCTTAATATCAAAAAGTGCAGGAGTCTGGGTTAAATCAAAAGTCATAGTGACAATGGTCTCAGACTCGACAAATTTAAACTTACGAGATTCAAAAAGGACATTAGTATTAAGGATTCATATTTAACGCAAAAATCCTCATCAAAACTTTCATTCTCATCAAACCCACATGAAAAAGATTCATATTCTACAAAAAAAATAGAGCCATCTAATTCTAAATTAGTGGGCTCAACTTCGTCCTCACATGACTCCTGTAAAAAAATAGCTTCTGACTCATCAAGATCATGATGCTCAACTTCAGGTGTGAAGCTTATATCTAACTGACTAGCACTCTTCAGGTCTTCACCTACTAGAAACTCACGAAAGTCATTCAAAGTGCTTGGTGGGTCGACAGAAACTAGGATATCATCAGTGACCTCCGTGAGTAAGCTAGTGTGGGGTTCCGGTGTAATGTCAGGTCATGGAGACATAGGGAGGTTACTCTCTTATTCTATACTAGGCAAAGGCATGTTATTGTTTAAGTTAGGCCTAACAACATAAGAGGGCTCAAAATCATCATAGAGACTAACTTCAGGTTTAGGAGATCCTAAACTAGAGTTAGGCTCTTGCCAGTCAATATCCTCCCTACTATGACTGAAACAGTGAGAATATTCAGCAATCTTCTTTTTCATGTTCTCTATCATTTTATCAGACAATTCATTGATCTTCTTTTCAACACTTGTACATGTAGCATCCACGTAATCGCGATGTGGACAATTACAGGAATCATGATTAGAGGCCTCATAATAATCGCATAAAACAGCAGACACATAAGACTTAGAGTGGTCGTATAAGTGCCTGTAGTGATCCTGCTAGTAAGGATTAGCAGGAAAAGCATACTCGTTGTGAGTAGGGTATCCTAAGGTGCTTCTAGCTTGTTCAAACTCATATGTGCCCCAAGCTAATTGTTCAAATAAATCCCATACCTCATTTGCGTTTTAGATAATAATCCCAGTGAACCTCCAAGGCACATAGATTCTACATAACCTCTAGATTAAGAATTCAAACCCACAGCGATTAAGAAATACCCCCACACCTATGTTTTGCTAAAACAAAACTAAAAATCCTAGAAAAAAATATTAAAAAAAATCATAACTGACTTTTGTAGGAATCACGGTTGTACTTAATATGTACAACAATCCCTTTAAACCCCTAGGTTACCCCTAGTGGACGAGTAAGGTCTCGTGAGGGTTTCTAGAAGATTTACCCACAAAATCTATAAAAGAAAACAAAAATAGAAAATCTAAAATCTTTTTCGATTTTTTTTCAAAAAATTATATACACAATACTGGAGAAAATATATATACATTCTAATCAACCATATCACTCAAGTAACCAAAGAACTAGATCACATACAAATGCAATGTACACAACAAGAGACCTTAATCCCACTAATGACATCTATACACAATCTTTCACCCCAATTAGAAAGTATGTACAAGCATGACTGGGAGAACCTCAGTTCAGGGAAAATAAGGAATACTCCCACTCATGTGTTTAAAATACAATAAGGTTCACTCAATTCTCTTCCAGTCATACAAACTACCGTAAGCTTGATAAGATTCTCAATTCTCCACCACTGAAATGTAATATGCAGAACAATAGTGAAGATGACTTTTCAGGGTTGTAATGGGGCCAAGGTTAAGGGCAAGAGAGAGACAATCAATTTGGGAAATAGGGAACTTAAAGCCAAAGCTAATGAACAACCATCACTTACATCAACTATAATAAGCGCGCACTCTCTCAAAACACAAATTAAGAACACCCCACGCAATAAATTAACAATCGAAAATGAGTGTACAAGGATACATCCATGCCAAACACTTTTATTCGCAACACTTGAATTTTTTTTTTTCACTTTTTTTTCAATGGAAACTTTTTCATTTTTTTCAGTTTTTCCCTTTTTTTTTCAAGAAGAAAATGAATGAATGGCATATACAAGAGCAATACAATTCAATTTCTTTTTTTTAAAAAATTTAACCAAAGGTATCCATCGTCGATCGCAGTGATTAATCCCCTTGTCCCGTAAGCTCTACTCAAGGGTAAAGGGCTAGCTAAGAATTGTTCTCCATTCGCAAAAGTCAAGGATCGAACCCCTAACCAATTGGATAAGGGACGTAACGAGCTACCACTATGTCACAACCCCTTTGTTCAATACGACTCAATTTCTAAATAATCACCATGATACATCCCCATCATGTACATAAATCAACCACCAAAGTCATAAAATATCCAACAATTGCCCACCAAATAAAGAAATGTTGCTCCACTAGCCTTGACCTAGAGGTAGGAAATGTGTTTAGGCCGAGGGCAAAAATGAAAGGTTAACAACAAAGAGGTCAAGGCTCAAAGGGGCTAGCAAAGGGTAAAACAATCAAATCAGGGTGGCAATTTGACTATGTAGCCCACAAAACAAATGAATGTCTTTATCATATTATCATAATGCATATGCTAAATGTAATTTCAAAGAGAATCAAAGCAAGTTCTAAAGATGCAATCTTGGAAGAGATACACACGAATGAAAAATATGAGACTAAAAATGATGAATTAGTCTTTAAGGCTCAAAATCTCATGGGTTCGTCTACCATAGTCAAGGTTGCCTAGAATTAATGTCGAAGGTTTGGATCGTATACAAACATCACACTTTACGACTCAGTTCTATCAATGCACACCACATTTATATGCAACCTGGTATTAAGGTACAAGAGAACATAGCCAATCAGAAATAGCACATATATTCCCCAAAAACGAAACAAAAACAAAAATCTTTTTGGATTTTGAAATTTTTCATTTCATTTTTTTAAATTTTTTTATTCTTTTTTTCTTCAATCTCAATTGTTTTCACAATGTCCGCATTGGGAGTGGAAAGAAACAAACAAAAGAAAAAAAGACCAAAAAGAAAAACAAATATACAAAAAGAAAATCAAGACTCAAATAAAGTTCCCAAAAAAAAAAAGAAAAATAAAATAAAGCAACCAATGTATACAAAAGAAAACAAAATAAACAGAGGAGATAAAGAGGAACATTTATACCAAGTCAGGGGTAGAAGTACACCTAAGCTATAGCCACTCCATATCAAATTTAACATTGCTACTCAAATCAAAAACCCCTACCGCACGTTTACGCACGAAGTAGCTTATCGAACACAAAAAACCAACTCTCAAACACATGGAAATAGTAAAAGAGTAAAGTTGGAGCCAAGAAGAGTACATCCACCAAGCCAATAAAGCACAACTAAGGGCCTGTTTCAACTTGCCAAACTGTTGGGCCCAATCAAGAAAGAGAGAGACATACTCATAATGAGCCAACAAATAGGTCATTTGCCTAGAAATTGTACTATCATGACTGAGCTGTCCAGGCAAAAGAGTGGGTCCGAAATCTACATGTCTCCTACTGTCAAAATGTGCAAGAGTCTGGGTTAAATCAGAAGTCATAGTGACAATGGTCTTAGACTCGACAAATTTAGACTTGCAATATTCAAAGGAGGTCAGTATTGATGGGGCCAAAAGAGAAGGATTCATATTCAACACAAAAACCCTCATCAAAACTTTCATTGTCATCAAACCCACATGAAAAAGCTTCATTTTCAACACAAAAAAATGGCATTATCTAATTCTAAATTAGTGGACTCAACTTCGGCCTCACGTGACTCCTGCAAATAAATTTCTTCTGACTCATCAAGATCACAACGCTCAACTTCAGGTGTGAAGCTCATATCTAACTCACTAGCACTCTTAAGGCCTTCACCAACCAAAAACTCACAAAAGTCATTTGAAGTGGTGGGTGAGTCGGCAGAAACTAGGGTATCATCAGTGACCTCCATGAGTGAGCTAGTGTGGGGTACTGACGTAGGTCAGGTCACGGAGATGTAGGGAGGTTGCTCTCTTATCCTATACTAGGCAAAGGCATGTTATTGTTTAAGTTAGGCCTAGCAAGATAAGAGGACTCAAAATCATTATAGAGACTAACTTTAAGTTTAGGAGATTGTAAACTAGACTCAGGCTCTTGTAAGTTAATTTCCTCCCTATTATGACTGAAACAGTGAGAATATTCAGCAATCCTCTTTTTCATGTTCTCTACCATTTTATTAGTCAATTCATTGATCGTCTTTTCAACACTTGCATGTGGAGCATCCACGTAATCACGATATGGACAATTACAAGCATCATGATTAGAAGACTCATAATAATCGTGTAAAACATGAGACACATAAGAGTAAGAGGGGTCATATAAGTTCCTATAGTGATCTTGGTTGTAAGGATTAGCAGGAAAAGCAGACTCGTTGTAAGTAGGGTATCCTAAGGTGCTTCCAGCTTGTTCAAACTCATATGTGCCTCAAGCTAATCGTTCAAAGAAATCCCATACCTCAACTTGAGTTTTAGATAACAATCCCAGTAAACCTCCAGGGCACATAGATTCCATATAACCACTAGATTCAGAATTCAAACTCATAGCGATGACTTCACAAATTTCTCATTTTGAAAGTTTTGATTCAATTGAGCACGATAATTATTAAGTCTCGATAAATAACTCCAGAAAGGTTCAGCTCAAATTGTTGGAAATTGAAAACTGGTATCCTTGAATCTTCTTTTTCAATTTTTAAGAATTTTTCAAATTTTTTAGGATTTTCAAATTTTCTCTTTTTTTAAAGGTTTTTTTTATAAGAAAATAAAAACAAATTGAAGACCCTAGGACACTAGCATTAAACTAATGACTAAAACAAAGAAAATAAAGACACTCAAATAATTAAGTTAAAATAAACTAACAAAAATAAAACTACGTTACCAAAATAAAAGGAAGACCAAAAAGACTCAAACATCAAATAGTAACCTAGCACAAAAAATAGAAAATAAACACAAACACAAAAGAATAGCATTTTTTTTCCTTATTTCTTTAAATCTTTTTGTTTCTCCTGCTTTTGGGTCTGTTTTATGTGCAACATTCAAACTGTTAGTCCTTTTTTTTCAGCAAAAAATAATAACTAAAATCAAAATTAAATGGGCAAAAATAAAAACCAAAATAGAAACTCTAATCGAAACTCAAAAACAAAAGAAATCTCAACTAAAATGAAACAACAAAAACTAAACTAATAAAAAAAAATTGAAGATATGAAACGAAAATGAAATCGACGCAAACGACTCAATGGAACCCAATTTCAGAACTCATCATCGACAACGGCACCGAAAGCTTGTTGTTAATTTTCGCTAATACATGGGTTATCATTGTCGGAATTACGAATGTCGTCCTCAGTGGTGATTGTGAAATTAGATTGTCAATAATTTTAAATCAAAAAAAAAAAAATAGATTACCACAAATGCTTACCACGAACTGATCGAAAAATCAGAAAAGAAGCACACCTCCAAATTATTGCATCCGATTAACACCTAACTGTAATTAACCAACCAAGGCTTTGCAATCTGATTCTGTACTGCTGCAGGGTAGATCGAAGCACCTTTGAATCTGAAAATTCTGATTCTAAACTTTTGATTTCCAACCAAGTAAACAAGCCCAAAATTAAAGTTACACCAATTATGAACTGAAACATCAATCTGACAACTAAATTTGTGAGAAGTGAATCAAAAACATGAACTAAAAAACTACTCTCTTTACTCAATTTGCCAACTCAAATCCGGATACACAATTTGAGAACTACAATCTAAAACTAAAGCTGAAAGCAAACGAAACTGAATATTGAAAATGAAAACAAATTTTCATCTGGAAAACTCGGTGCTAATCTCTACGCGCCTGCCCCCCTCTCTACGCTCTGTTTTTAGACATAAAAACGCAGCCCTTCCACCCCCAAGACGCCGTCCTTTCTCCGTCTTTACTGCTTCATTAATCTTCAATCAAACCTTGTCCAATTACCGTAACCGCCAGCTTGATAATGGTGGTGATTAAGGCACATGAAGGAGGAGAGAGAGGATGTAACGACCAAAACAGGGGATGGAAGCAGACCGCTGCCCTGTTCGTTTCTTCTACTGTTGATTTCGCTGGGTCAAGTAATGAGGAAGAGAAGGAGCACAACCCAGGTCTTTTTCGTGTGACTTTCGGGCTTCTAGGTTAGAAACCGGCGTGGAAGAAGACAAGAAGGCAGAGGAAGAGTCGTGTGATAATGGTGGAGGAAGATGAAGGGCCACGGTGCTCTGTTCACCTGTTTTTTCGGCTTGCTGGGAATCACAAAGAAGGAGAAGAGTTGGGGGACGGGAAACTGGTCGAGCGCACGTGCCCAGCATGCTGTGCTTAAGTGAGAAAGAAACTGGCGGCCTAGACCGGGAGCAAAGAAGAAAAGAAACTGGGCTGACCCAGGAAGAGATGGAAAGAATGGAAAAAAAAAAAAGAAGATGTCGGCCCGAAGAGAGAAAAAGAAGGGGAAAGGCGTTGGGCCACTGTACTGCTGTTCTGGATGCGGATTCTCTTCGTTTTCCCTTTCTTGATCCAATCCTTGGACTAGTGATTTATTTTTCCATAAATTTCCTAATTCCAACAAAACAAATAAAATAATATTGAAATCCTAAATTAATAATTTTTTTCGAGCAATTATTAGATAATAAAAGGATTTAAAATATCATAATTTCTTGTTTAACAATTAATCTCAAAGCAATGTGCTTGTGAGAGAGATCAACAATGGTGCTTAAAATTACACTCAAAACACTCTCTTACAAGTCAATGAAAATAATTGATAATATTTTGGTGCGTATGAATGATGATGATGGAGATTTTGGATAATTTTATGAAGCTAATTTTGGTCCCTTTCATTGCAGCCATAACCTCCTGTGGTTAATGCCCTGCCACAAAATCACAAATAATGCCTTAAAAACAGCTAAAACTATTGCAAAAGGAGTAGCCCAAGAGGTCTTTTGCACCATAGACATTGGCCCTACTTGCGACGGACCGTAGCCCATTCCACGGTATATCTGTGGAGCACACTATTGAAGGTGAGGTCAAATTGCTTTTGCTGGGAATATGAAGTCAATGCATGGGAAGTAGAATTGCTAAAGTCACCGCCTTGGAAAATTTCTAGCAATGCGCGAATTTTTATATAATAAATGCTGGAATAGGTAAAGCATTCACAATTCAGGATTCCGCAATTCCTGAAACCCTGTTCACTCCCGCCCAAAACTCTTGCTAGTGTGTTCAAACTTTAAATAACCGCCCATTTGTTGCGGAGATATGGGGTACCCACCACATCCCCACCCCCCCAAAAAAAAAACCGATTCTAAACCCCCCCCCCAACGTTTCCCAACCTAGCCTGATACCATCAAATATACAAAAAATCTGTATTTGCTTAACCGCCCACAATCCAAAACTAAAGTCCCCTTTCCAAGCAGAACACCTCTTTGCGACTGATTCCAACACTTCCACTGCTTGCCAAGAGTCACAACCAAGAGCCAGTTTCGTACGCAACTTTCAGCAGCAAATCACAAGGTAGAGCATCATTTGACTTATTGTTATCATAGTACGAACAACTATTTTGTCAACATATTCAAGATTTCTTACTCTTCAATTCTAACTATCAGCGAATTTAAGGGGACAGACTGGGATCGATAATTGCGTGCCTGGTGCATACTTGGTTCAATCTTATCAGTCATACAACCCATTGTAATTAAAGTTTGAAAGAAGGTAACACATCAATTGTAGTCAAAGCATAACCAATTATTGTGTCCACATCTTCATAGCTATTACCCTTTGTACTGTAGTATTTGATTCGATAATTGCATGCCTGGTGCATACTGGGTTCAATCTTATTAGTTATACAACCCATTGTAATCAAAGCTTGAAAGAAGGTAACACATCAATTGCAGTCAGAGTATAACCAATTATTGTGCATCTACATCTTCATAGTTATTACACTTTGTTCTGCAGTGTTTAACCAATAATTGCATGTTGAGGGAACTTCAAACAAAAACCGCAATCAATTTACAGTCAGAGGTATGCTAGTACCCTTCTCACCGAATTAGACTTTTTCCATTTACTACAACATTCTTACTTTTGCACCAGTATTTGATTGTGCAAACTCAGAGGACAACACAAATACAACTCACAACATCCAGCTATACTGAAGTTGGTTCGACTTCAGGTATGTATTACCTTCCCGACCTCGATGACAAACCACGTGTATTCAAATAATTCACTAGGACATCATATGTAAACTTCTGCTTGCCACATGAACATTTAGAGCATTTACACTACTCCATGTATTCTTTTACCCTAACAAGAAATTACGTATCTTTTTCAAAATGATTTTCAGTGTTCCATTGCATAAATAACATACATATACATATATATACATACATATATACATACATATATATATATATATACATATATATATATATATATATATATATATATATATATATATATATACTCAACAATATTAAGAACCAAATATTAAAGAACTTGGTTAGAAACACACCACCATCAAAAGTGTTAAAGAGAGCGACGGGGAGTGGGGGAATAACGGAGTTTTAGGTTCAGCACAAGTATCATACAAGCACAAAAAATTGCACCTCAAATATTTTAACATCACCCATAATCATATGACAAGAAGATCGAAATCAAGACCAACACACTAGTGAAATATACACACAGATTTACCTTCAAGTAATGCACATTAAGACATTTCAAGCTGGATGTGACAAAAAACGAATGTAACATTCTGCCTACCAGATATGAATATGTACTTTATTTATATGTCTTCTGCACTCAAAACAAGAAATTACTTCGCTACGATATTATATGTAAAATTCTGCTTACCACATGAACATTTAGATCATTTATGCTACCGCATGTATTATTTTACCCTAACAAGAAATTACGTACCTTTTTCAAAATGATTTTCATTGCATCAGAAGTGTGAAAGACAGAGTCGGGGAGTGGGGGAGTAAAGTAATTCTTGGTTCATCACAACAATCATACAAGCCCAAAAAATTGCACCTCAAATATTTCAACATCATCCATAATCATATGCAACCACCAGATCGAAACCAAGAGCGACATACAAGTGAATTATACACACAGATTTACCTTTAAGTAATGCACATTAAGACATTTCAAATTGGATGTAACAAAAAACGAATGTAACATTCTGCCTACCAGGTATGAACATATACTTTATTTATGGGTATTCTTCACCCAAAACAAGAAATTACTTCGTTAAGACATCATATGTAAAATTATGCTTACCACATGAACATTTAGATTATTTATGCGACTACTGCATGTATTCTTTAACCATAACAAGAAATTTCTTATCTTTTTCAAAATGATTTTCGTTACTCCATTATACACATTATATATACACACACACACACACACACACACACACACACACACACACATATATATATATATATATATATATATATATATATATATATATACATATATACATATATATATGTATGTATGTATGTATGTAAATATACACACACCCTCCATACTCAACAACATTAAGAATCACAAATCAAAGAATTTGGTTACAAACACACCACCATCAGAAGTGTAAGAGATCTTTGGGAAGAGGGGGAATTAAGTAGCTTTAGGTTCATCACAACTGTCATACAAGCCCAAAAAATTGCACCTCAAATATTTCATCATCATCCATAACCATATGACAACACCCAGATCAAAACCAAGAGCAACATAGAAGTGAATTGCGCACACAGATTAACCTTTAAGTAATGCACATAATGACATATCAAATTGGATGTGACAAAAAACATATGTCACATGTAATCTTCACCCAAAACAAGAAATTATTTACCTTTTTGAAGTTGATATTTATTGTTCCATTATACACACACACACACACACACACACACACACACACACACACACACACACTCTCACATCCTTCATAGTGAACAACATTAACAGCTGAGGATTGTCAGAAAACACAAAACAGCACAACCAAATCAGAGCTACGCGGCACTTTACTACCACATACTAACACCTTTAGTTAAAAACAGATCTCTACCATCAGATCCGCACCGGAGGGGTAGCGCACATGCAACATACGCCGCCAACGAAGGAGCCTGCTCACTGCCTTCTTCCTCCTTCGTCCTTCCAAACCTACGATCCCAATCTATGGCGGAGCGCAGAACACCATGACAACGAATGTGAGTACACCAACACGCCTCCGCCTTATTGAGGCATTGTCTGCATGGGAGGCATCGGTGGACTCAGCGTTCGCCTAGATACAACTTGGGGTTGTTCTATTTCCTAGGGGGATGCGCATAGGTGGTGGACGATACGGATTACATCACTTGGTCACAGAGATATCACATGTATGGGAGCTTCGATAAGTGCCTTCAACGAATCTAAACGATGCAATTGCCGAGTACACATTATTGATTACTACACATTTGATGAACCTAGAAGTACTCTATTCCCCCCTTGCCCAAGCTCACCGTCAACAAAATACTTCATTAATAATTACACAATTTTTTGTTTAATGGTAATTAATAATTTATTGAAGGGTGAATTTAATAAAATCACTCCAAATGAATAATTACGTAGTTTACAACTATTAAAGGTCACCTCAAATTGTCATCTCATTCTATCTTTGAAGTAAAAGCATCTCACAAAACGACAACTATTATTCTTGTCACCGGTTTATATTATCTTTCTTTCACCGGTTGACATAATCTTTCCTCTTTACCGATTTACCTTACACAGATCATGAAATATACTCGTACAACAGTAACCAGATCAGACAAGCCAAGAGTAAGAAACAAGTAAATTACACACTGATATTTACGTTACCCAGATAAAGAAGTCCGTACAATAACTACATCACACAAGTGCATACATACATACATAATGCCTAACACCGAGACAATGCACATATAGATATATCAAATTGGCTATGACAACAACATCAAATGCAAAATTGTGCCTTACACAGATGATGAAACAAATGCATTATCAATTAATTCACTGCAATATACATATATATATATATAATTGTTACACGTTACTTATGGAATTATACAGGCACCTCAAACATTTTTATTAACTATTGAGGAAGGTTGAGATGTGAACAGACAAGGATTGCCACAGTATATAAATATTTTTATTAACTATTGAGGAAGCATAATTTTAGGCATAGTCACAATATTTCTTATATAACAATTTTCAGCATTATTTTAAGCATAATTTTATATCATATACCATAGAACTCAAATTCTGAAATGATTTTAAGCATAATCTTTACGCAAAAAAAGAAACTTCACATACTAATTCCAATTATAACATCTTTCTAGCACAGCAAATCCTCGCAAATCCACTTCTTAACTAATAATCTACACTAAGAAGTGTAGGATAGTATCAATTTCTTTGTAAGCATTCAATCAGAACATGAAAATCAGTGTAATCATATTAAGTTGATTATTAATCGTATTTATGTTTATAAAATGTAAAAACTCTAAGATCGAAATAATAGTTGAGTCAAGGCTGAAATGAGATAAAGTAACCATCTTAGATATTACTTGATTTTAAACCAGTTATTTTTAAGAGAGAATAAAATTTGAATATTACTGAATTTTAAATGAATATAACCCAAACGGGGTAATTGATTAGAAAATTCAGTTCACTTAAATTTCAATCTTAACTGCATAACGAAGAACAGAATGAAGATTACTTTAATTTAATGCAATCTGCTTCAAGAGCCCCTACAGTATATACGTATTTTTACTAACTAATGAGGAAGAATAGTTTTAAGCATATTCACAATCTATTTCTTAATTAA
>JACYFF010010365.1:89382866-89412724 GCA_017589665.1 Selenicereus undatus | reverse complement strand
ATATACACACACACACACACATTATGTATTGCATATATCCATACACATATTCGAACTTTTTCTATCTCATACAAATAAATGAAAGAAGTATTTACCTATGTTTTGGCATGGTTTCCTAAAAAAAGAATGGATCCATCATCGTCATTTTCAACAACACGATGAAAATTGCAACAAAAAAATGCCAAATTGAACACTAGGCGGCGATTATTGTTCAAGCGTCGACATATTGAACGGTATGACATGGTAGTGCACCGTAGTCGCTTGCTTGCGAGGGAGGCACGCCAAGTGAGGTCGACATTAATGCGTTTGGAACACATGGAATCAACGCTTCTTGAACATCGGGGTCATCAACAAAATGCCGTCTCAATTCATAGCATGGACACCCTTGGTAATGTTGGCTTTGACTTATCTAATATCGTCCCCTTCTTGAGGCGCTAATCATTACCTTATACTTAATACTTCATTCTCACTATATAAAGATTTATTCCCAACATCAGATGAAGGAGGTGATCATGATGAAACCCTACAATACAACATTGCTCATTCTATAAGACTTATGCCCACCGAACACGTGACTATCTCATCCACCATGACGAGTAATCTTATGAAACTGTCTTACGTTTATGTACCTCAACCTCACATAAGTTACATACTGACCCTGCTAATACCATTGCAGAACGGATACGTCCCCGTCCGAGACAGTCATTCTCAAATCGATGGGAATTTGGAATGCGAACGGCGACATGTCCAAATTGTGGAGCAATTATGTGGATAGAGGAAAGGGTTAGAAACAGTAGTATCACAAATCCCAGATTCAATTTGTGTTGCCAAAATGGACAAGTTAGTCTTCCCTTACTTCCACGAACACCTCAATTCCTTGAATCATTGTTGCCAAACCAACATTTCTTGGACAATATTAGAGTCTATAACTCCATGTTCTCATTTACCTCAATGGGGGGAAAAATTGATAACAGTGTCAATGATGGTATAAGCCCACATGTTTTTCGGATAAATGGTAGCAACCACCACAAAATTGGGTACTTGCTCCCTCGATCTGGATTACATCAAGCATTTGCGTAGTTGTACATTTACGACACTAGCAATGAAGTGTCAAACCGAGTGACTGCACTTAGGGGATCTGGTCGTTCTGCCGTTAGATTTGAAATTGCGGAAGGGTTGCAACAAATGTTGGATTCGGTTAATCCTTATGTCGCTGTGTTCAGAAGAGCCAGAGACATGTTAAGTGACGACGGCGAGGTTCCTGATTTACGAATTCGAATAATCCAGGCTAGAGAAGGCCGACAATATATTAGACCCACTGCAGAAGAAGTCGGGGGACTAATAGTTGGGGATGAACCTGAACACTTTGGACCACGAGATGTCATACTCCAAACAAGGGATGGATTCTTACAGAGGATAGATGAGCATCAACCATCCTACATGCCCTTACACTATCCTCTTTTGTTTCCGTACGGCACTGATGGATGGAGTGCAGACATCCCACGAATGGCTAACTCCAGTACCTCAAGGTCAACGGTATCAATGAGGGAATTTTATGCATTTCACATCCAGGACCGACTTGGTGAATCCATGGTTATTAAACAGAGTTGTCGATTGGGCCAACAATTCTATGTAGATGTATGGGCTGCCATTGAGCAATATAGGCTAACATGGTTCGAAAACCACCAAGGTCACCTGCGGACTGAATTGTATAGTGGCATTCAAGATGCACTAAATGCAGGTGACGTTAACGCATAATCAATAGGGAGGAGATATATTCTACCATCTTCTTTCACTGGAGGGCCACGTTATATGATGCAGCATTATCAGGATGCAATTGCAATTTGTCGCGTGCTGGGGCCTCCTGATTTCTTTGTCACATTCACATGTAATCCAAGATGGGCTGAAATCACTATTGAGCTATTACCTGGTCAACGGTCAGAGGACAGACCCGATCTACTAGCTCGAGTGTTCAGAATTAAGTTACGACAATTGCTCGATGATTTTAAAACAAAAAAAATCTTCGGGACAGTCATTGCTAGTGAGTTTCTGGCATTGTCGAACACAGTATTTTACCTTATAAATACTTTCATTGTACTAATTACCTCCACTTTATATTTTGTAGAAGTATATGTTATTGAATTTCAGAAGCGTGGCCTTCCCCGTGCTCATATTCTCTTAACAGTGGCACTGGAAGATAAGCCCACATGCCCGGAAGATGTCGATAGGCTCATTAGTGCAGAAATCCCTGATCAAGCTACGTGCCCTCTAGCATATGACACTGTCACGCGATTCATGATACATGGCCCATGTGTTTCATGTTTGGTTAACGGAACATGCTCAAAACATTACCCAAAAAGATTTTGTGATCAAACCACAATTGATGAGCATGGATTCGCTCAATACCGTCGGCGGCGCACTCCCCAACAAGTGGTCATGAATGGACGAGAGATTGATAACCAATGGGTGGTCCCATACAATAGAGAACTATGTGTAAAATATGATGCTCACATCAATGTCGAGCGCATTGTTGTCCGTTGTGTGATCAAGTACCTGTATAAGTATGTACATGAGGGATATGATCATGCTACTATTGTCATTGAGGGTAATACGACACATCGTGACAATGAGCAATCTCGGCCATGTAGAGAAGGGAATGAAATCCGGGAATATTTGGATTATCGCTACATATCTTCCGTTGAGTCATGCTGGCGGATTTTTGAGTTCAGCTTGCAGCATGAATACCCTTCTGTGCAAAAATATCAATACCATTTGCTGGGAGAACAATTCGTCGTGTTCAGTGACAGTGATGACCTGATTAGCATTGTTAATGAGCCAGAAGCGCATAAAACAATGTTAACAATGTGGTTTGATGCAAATAAGAAGTACCCACACGCTCGACAAACCACGTATCTAAACTTCCCTGCGCAATGGGTATGGAATCATTCTTCTAAAAGTTGGACCGTCCGTCAAAAAGGTTATTCAATTGGTCGACTTTCGTTTGCACATCCAAATTGTGGTGAACGATACTATTTGAGATTGCTTCTTACAAAGATATGTGGAGCAACTTCTTTTGAGGATATTCGTACCATACGTGGTGTCCTACATCCAACATTTAAGTCAGCATGCATGGCATTGGGTTTGCTTGATGATGATGGTGAATGGCATGCTGCCTTGGCTAAAGCATCAACATGGGCTTCAGGTGTGCAACTACGAAATATGTTTTGTTCCATGTTGATGTTCTCTGAGATTGCTGACCCGGTAAAGTTGTGGGACACACATTGGGTTCATATAACAGATGACCTGTTACATACCATACGACGCCAAACAAGAATGTCGGATATGAATTTACCATGAACCGAGATCTGGAATCTTGGACTACTTGAGATTGAACGTATCTTGAACAGAAACGGACGATCACTACGTAATTTCCCTCCAATGCCACTCCCTTCCATTGAAGCTGCAGTCTATGCAACTAATCGACTTATTATTGACGAACTTTATTATGATACAACTATGGAAACATCAAGATTCAAAAGTTTGGTAAGGGGGTTAAACTCATATCAGTATCATGCGTACAGATCAGTACTCGATACTCATAACAGAGGTGAAGGGGGGTTGTTTTTCATATATGGTAGTGGGGGCACGGGAAAGACATATCTATGGAATACTTTAATCTCCAAGTTCCGATCTGAAAAGCATATTGTTCTTGCCGTGGCATCGTCCGGAATTGCTTCATTACTGCTACCCGGGGGGAAAACAGCCCACTCGGTATTTAAAATACCCTTACAACCTGATGAGACATCCGTTTGTTACTTTGATAAGAGGTCTGAGCGTGCGGATCTCATCCGTGAGACAAGGTTGATTTTATGGGATGAAGCACCAATGATGAATCGCTTAGTGTTTGAAGCCGTTCATCGTCACCTCCAGGACATATGTGATAAACAGAATGCTTTTGGCGGGAAACTGGTCCTTCTCGGGGGAGATTTCAGACAGATACTTCCTGTGATTACACACGGAAGTCGTGAATTAATCGTTGCAGCTACAATCCATCGAGCAATATTCTGGAATGATTGCAGTGTCCTGCACTTGCATATAAACATGCGGCTGCAACAAATCGATGAACCTAATGAGACCGTGCCCAATGTCGAAGAATTTGCTCGATGGATATTAGAAGTTGGAGATGGTCAAGTGCAAGGAATTGCTATTTCAGATGACGGCGAGCCTAATTGGATTAAGATACCGAAAGAATTCCTAATACGGAATGAAAACAACGGTCTGCATAATTTGATCGCATCAATTTATCCTGATTTTGATACTAACTATGCAGATTGGTCATATCTTCGTGAACGAGGGATTCTTGCACCAACGAATGATGATGTCGATGAAATAAATACAGTCATGTTATCCATGCTTCCTGGAGATGTGAAAAGTTATTTGAGTTGTGATACTATTTCAAACGCCAACAATTATGGTCCTTTTGGTGATATGGAACCCCCTGAATTATTGCATTCCCTAAAGATCTTTGGGTTGCCAAATCATTGTTTAGATCTTAAAATCGGTGCGCCAGTTATATTATTGAGAAATTTGAATCAGTCAATAGGGTTGTGCAATGTTGCTCGATTAATTATCAGTAAGTTGGGTGATAGAGTGATTGAGGGCAAAGTAATAACTGGCTCAAAAGTTGGGGAGACTGTTCTAATACTTAGAGTTGATTTGACACCATCAAATCTTCCAGATCTACATAACAGAAGAAGGCAGTTCCCTCTAAAATTGGCGTTTACAATGACAATCAACAAAAGTCAAGGGCAAACTATAAATAGAGTTGGCATATACCTTCCAAGGCCTGTGTTAAGCTATGGTCAACTTTATGTTGCACTGTCACGTGTTTCATCCCCTTCTGTATTAAAAGTACTGCTTTGTAATAAGAGGGGAGTTCCAGTAGACGTTACAAAAAATGTTGTCTATGGGGATGTATTGAATAATTTGTAGCTTATAATTATATCGTACAGTTTATTCATTTTGCCTATTACATTCTGTCTGTTTGATTATCATATTTTCAATCATAACATTCTGGTGTTATGTACAGTAATATACCTCACTGGATAAATACTTTGTGGTAATTTCTTTATTACCATATCATACTATATACTTTTAATTTTTTTAAGATTACAGATATGGCATGTTCAGCACCTACATTTATGCCTATATGCGCCATCAACCCATGCAATAGATCTGTAACATTGACAGTTCGCCTCATGTGAGCATTATCCGTCTGAGTCTATGGGCAACGGACAGTATGGAAAGTTATATTTATGGAATACCAGGTATTGGATTAGTGTGTTGAATAAAGTCATCATCGTATACATGTATAATGCTTACATATGCATTTCATTTTTTTATAGTGTGATGAGATATTCGGCATCATAGAAGGCAATGCCGATATTACTCGATGGAGGTCCATACTTAGTGCTGGCAAGGTTTATCACATATCCGGACTCTCGGTTGATGCTGCTACAGATGGCGAACGGAATGTGGTGACCAACCTTTACAAATTGGTTTTCACGCTGCGAACAACACTTATTGGTGTCATTGAAGAATGTCAGGATATTCCCTACCAGCATCGACCTCCTTTCCTGTCATTCATCGATATCCCTCGACGTCTTCGGAATGTTGTTGGTACGTATTGTTCACACAATCAAGTTTGCTATCTAAATTTATGCATGCATTTCTTCTGTATTATTTACAGTGTTCTCATTCCCTGTTGCTCTATAGACATCATAGGGATGGTGGTAGCTATATATCATTTGGAGAGGACTAGAGATAGAGGCACTGCACGGCGGGAATTATTACTTTGTGACATGCAGTACGTATTGTTTTTATATAAAGATTTGTTCATATTGATTGTTATATCTCAGTTATATAAAGATTAGTATATATGACACCTTTGTGCAGGATGCATCCATTGAGACTGACTTTGTAGGGAGATTTTGCGAAAGTTGAGGGCACCTATATTCAGCAACATTTGACTGATGAGAATATACTCCTTGCTTCCATAGTGCACATTAGACATTATGAAGGTAGCTTTACATCCACAAAACTCACTAATTTCCATTATTCTGATTGTATATTTGAGTAATATGTTTTCACTATTGCAATATAATTGTAGGAGTATCAGTTTCGACTTTGCCCGTTAGTATATTACCGATAAACCCAGATATTGAAGCAACAGAAGACTTTGAAGGATGGTCTACGCAACATGTAACATTAATTTAGGTTTTGTAATTCCATACAACTTATATACATCTAACCTCACACGTGTTACTTTCTATATATGTATTAGGTACTCTGGCACTTCAGGTGTGATGAAGCATTTCGATTTCATGCGTCTGAGAATATTGCGCATGTGCCATCTAGAGAAACTATTTGTAGCTAAACGGATTAGATTATATGAATATGCTTCTGCGCCAAATGTAAGCTAAACTTTTATTCATCAAATGTTCCTTACGCTCACATACATTTACTCAGTATCACATAATTTGCATATTTTATATGTCTGCAGGTTAGATATTTTCGAATTTTTACATATATTGCTGAAATTCATCCGCTGCTTTACGAGGCTTGCACTAATTGCAACAAAAGTGTCAACACTTATGTATTCGCGCTTAATGTACCGTACTGCGCATGTCGATTCCCGAGTTTGACTCGGAACAGGTTTGCATATATGATTCCCTATTGTTTCATAATGTGTTGTGCTTTCCCAAATTTATGTTTGCGTTAGTGTAATCATCCCTTTCTATTTCAAAAATATAGGTTCATATTCAGAGTTGTGTTACAAGATGTTACTGGTTGTAGAGAATTCACTGTTCTTCATGATGATGCTTGAATTCTTTTACATACGACCGCTACACAGTTGGATATGTATGCAGCGCAGGTATTCTTATTGTTACTGATTATCATGTTCACCCAAATTATTGTTCCACTGTTGCCTAACCTGTGTGACTATTATTCACAGCCATATGGTCATCTATCGTTCTATTCGATTATAGATGATTACATCGAAAAAGCTTGGGTTTTCGTTATAGAGCCTCCACGCCGGCATGAAGTAGAAGCTCCTGTTGCTCTTATTGTGCTAGTCAATTGGGAGGAAGAAGTCCATTACATACGACGTACTAATGTTAGGTATACCAGGTATATAATGTGTATGTATAAAATTCTCTTCCATAAACGAAAATCAAATTATCGCTAAATCTTTATTTTTGGTTTAGGTACAAGAAACGAAGGTGGATTCTTCATCACTGGCGTCATAACTTAACTTATCATCATCCAATTTAGCGTACTTTGTACCGAGTTCACTACCTAATGTGTTAGACTTTCTTATATAGACTTATTCCACAATGATATAGTTTTCTATTGTTAATCGTAATGTTTATGCAAGCAGTTACTGTATATTTAATTTTTTTGTTGGGTTTTTTCCTTCTCTTTACTTATAGTATTAATTGTTTCTACACAAACTATCCATTTATTTTTTTGATAAGATGTGTATGAATTATCTATTTAAACATGCTCCGTGCTTTTGCACGGGCCCATACTAGTACCATCAAATGGGCTTATGCTTTTTGCCAAATCACATGCATGTGCTAGATCATGAAGGTTATGGGTTCATATAAAAATAATTCACCTAGCCCATCAAATAAATAATCACTTTGGCTTAAATAATTTGGGCACCACGGATTACAATTGTGTAGGCTAAGCATGTACCCATGTGAGAACCAAATTAAGGGTCATGACCCTATGAATTTGTACCCATTAAAACAATAACACATGCAAATAATAATAATAAATGCTAATGGATTTTGGGCCACTTCACCCAATAGGAAACCACCAAAGAACACTAAAGGGTAAAGCCCCATAGGGTGGGGCCCCAGAGGTAATCATAAGCTATGAACACCAATAAAGTTCAAACAATGCTTGAACCCAGTACTAGGAAGTGCTTTGGTAAGCTTATCTACAGGATCATCCAAAGTATGAATTTTCTCTAATAGCAACAATATCTCAAATAAAATCATACTTGACACTAATGTGCTTGATCTTAGAATAATAAGTGTCATTCTTGGTAAGATGAATTGCACTATGCCTATTAAAAAATACAACTGTTGTGCCTTCTACAACACCAAGTTCAATAATAAGACCTTGTAAGCAAATAGCTTCTTTGACACCTTCAATTGTAGCTACATATGTGGCATTAGTAGTATATAAAGGAGCAATAGATTGCAAGGATATTTTCCAAAAGATAGCACTCGTACATAAAGTAAATATGTAACCAGAAATAGAACATTGAGGGTGAAGATCACTACCATAATCAGAGTCTGCATAGCCAACAACATCATGAGTTATAGACTTATAGAATTATCGAATACCAAACACTTACCAAGAGAACCCTTCACACAGAGAACAATCCACTTCACAGCATCTCAATGATTCTTGCTAGGATTATGCGTAAAATGGCTCACAACACTAACAACACAAGATAAATCGAGTTTAGTGCACACCATAGCATACATGAGACTACTAACTGCACTAAAATATGAAACATGAGACATATTCTCAATTTCCTCCTCAAATTTTGAACAAGATTCAGATGATAATTTGGAATGAGCAGCTAAAGAAGTGGACAACAGTTTATAATTAGTCACATTAAACCTATCAAACACATTTTCAAGATACTTCTCTTGAGATGGTTAGAGCTTTATGAACATTGTGATCTTTATGAATCTCCATACCAAGAGTCATCTTAGCCGCACCAAGGTCGTTCATTTCAAACTCATCACTAAGTTGAGATTTCAACTTGTTGATCAAGGACTTGTCTATAGAAGCAATGAGCAAATCACCAACATGTAAAACAAATAAATGAAGGAAACTCCAAATTGCTGAAAATACACACAATTAACATAAGGACAACGTGAATAACCTTATTCAATCCAAAAAACATCAAACCTCTTGTAACATTGTCGCGGTGCTTGTTTAAGGCCATATAATGACTTCTTGAATGGGAAATAAGATTTTTGTTTCTAGGAATAATAAATCCCACAGGTATGTTGATCGCTTTCTCTAACTCGTCATGGAGGAATGCTGTTTTAACATCTAGTTGCTGCAACTCTAAACCAAATAAAGCAACAAAAGCAAGTAGCATAAACAACAGGGGAAAATACTTCATTAAAGTTAATACATTCCTTTTGGTTGCAACCATGAAGAAGCATTTGCGCTTGTAAATCCACTTAGAAGTTAGAGTGTGATGACCTTTAGGTAACTCACACAGCTCCAAATCCCATATTTGTGTAAACTCTCCACCTCTTCTTGCATTTTCATGAGCCAATTTCAGGACTTAGGACAGGAAATCACCTCTAAATAAGTAGAAGGTTCAACACGTACGAGAGTTTCTTATGCAATGGCTAGAGCATATGTAATCAAACCCCTCTCACTATCTGTTGTGTAACAAGGAGGCTTTCTTATGGTTCTTCGTGGTCTATCATGAGCAATTTAGTGTGTATCTTCCACTCGAGCCCCATTGGAACTTGAAATGCTTTAATCGGGCATATCAATATGGACCTCACTGCTAGAATGAGGTAATATAGCTCCACCTTAAGGTACATTAGCAAGAACCACTAACTCCACCTTTCCACTGGCATCTTGTTGATTATCTGTACCCGTAGAAGAAATAGTAGAATCTTTCCCAGTAGAAAACATAACAGTTTTATTAAAAGTAACATCTTAGCCATGAATGACCTTTTTAGAACAAGGGCATGATAGACGGTTTCCATTCGACATACATTCATAACCAAGAAACATGCATTTGATAACCCTAGAGGCTAGCTTCCCATCATTAACATAAGCATAAACAGAACTTCCAAATATTCTCAAAATGAAATAGCCAATAGAATTACCTCATCAAACTTCTTCTGGAATTTTGAAGTCAATAGAGGAATGTGGAGTCCAGTTCACCAGATAACAGGCCGTTGAAACGACCTCGACCTAAATCACAGCATTGCCATAAGCCAGCATTAGAAAGCATGCAACGAGCTCTCTCAAGTAGAGCCCAATTAATACGTTCTGCAACCCCATTTTGTTGAACCTTCCCAAACTAATGTCATGTGTCTAGCAATACCATGAATGGTGCAGAACTCATTGAAATCTAATTCATAAAACTCAAGAACGTTATCTATCCTAAGCTTTTTGATTTTCATCCCAGTGTGGCTCTAAACAACGGCTTTACACTTTTTGAACACAGGAAATGCTTCATTTTTATGTGCAATGCCCTAGTATCCATTCATGTTTAATTAATTTTAATGTTCGCATTATGCATATAATTATAATAATACAGAGCAGTGAGCCGCGCATTTTTTGCTTTTAAGACTAATCAAAAAGAACTGTGATGTTACATATATTCCTTTTCAAAGTTTGTGGATTAATAGACGATTACATAAAAATGTGAACTTTTCTATTAACGTGCGTTGCACTAGACAACGTCCGGACTTTAACGAAGTATAATAATGTCTTCGCAGTTAAGAAAAAAAAAAAGAAACCGACAACGAATCGATGTCGGCAAAGTGGGTGGCCCTCGTTCGCACACATGTTAAATATTACACCGAATCGATGCCGGACAAGTGTATTGCCCACGATTGCACACTTGTTATATATTTTTTTCAGGATAAGCTTGGATTAATGACGATAAGACTTAGTGCTTATCAAAAAGAAAAAAAAAAGGAAAAAGGGAAAAGGGAAATTAGCTAAGGCTTTTGCTATTTAAGGCAACAAGTCACTCTTTAATCTTCTCAAAGCCAGAAACACTCACAAAAAAAAAACAAGAAGAAGAGAAGAGGGAACGTGGGGTAGCTCAAAACCAAGGTAAAATTTCTCCATCTTTCCTCCATTTGAGTTGGATTTCTTGAAAGTTTATGCTAGTTCTTTTTAATCAAAGCTTAGTTGGGTTAAGTGATGGTGTAAATTGTGGAATCCTTGAAGTAACTAAATTAGGATGTGTGTAGGGATGTTTTGTATAAATTTTTGAAGAAATCTAGTTTATTTAGGTGTTGGAGGCATTTGCAAAAGATTGGGTGAACTTATGGATTTATGGATATTTAGGCCATGAGCAAGGTCAGAAGTAATGATTAGAATTCTTAGGAAGGCTTCTAAATAATTGTTTGAATATGTGATGTTAGTAATAGAATTAAGACAATGGTGAGGAGAGGATGAAATCAAGTATAAGATGTGCATCTAAGTTAAGGAAGGATGATATTTGCTTAAATAAAGGTGAGATATAGTGTCATGTGTAAATAAGATTTTCGGAAATGCTTAGCTAGTTCATGACAAGTTAATTGAAGGAAGGGGGATAAGTTCTTGAATTGAATACTAAAGAGAAGTATGAGTTCGATTAAGCAACGAAAGCACGCCACAAAGTTAAATCATTAGGTTGAATGTTTGAGTTATGGGAACTCATACGTCCAAGAGAAAAGGTTTAAGATTAAATTCGTGGAGGTAAATCACAACCATGGGCTCAAAAAGCAATGAGTTGAGGAGTTGTTCTGGGCTAGGATTGATCACATGGGAGATTGAGTTATTTGGGTGATTAATTAAAAGTCATAAGTTGAATAATTGGAATTGCCTTGCTGAATTTTGCTAAGTAAAAACCTAAACTTATGTCAGCAATCTTTCCCTTAATCCTAGGAAGTTTGAGGTCACCATCACAAACTGTTGCCACTATGGAACTAAGTCTTAAGTTTGTTAGTAACTAAGGGTTGAATGCGATACTAGATATATCAACAAATCGCGATAGATCACTTTCCTTAAAACGTATTCACGACACCACAAATAATCTTAGGGATAAGATGCTCAGTAAACAAGTGTATTCTTCAAGGGTTCTCTAGGTTCAATCGATGGGGTGCTGCAGTCACTCACAAGGATTGTGTGTATTGCTCTTGTAAAGCCTTCTTTCTTATATAGATACATCATGAACTTGAAGAGGCATCAGTTGTTGTGGGTATTTCTTGAAATAGCACAGCTTTTGGCTGAGGTGGATTCACTCAGGATAAAAATACCAAAAATAACCATTCCCTAAGGACCGAGGAGGGGACCATGGGCTGTCTGTGGTTACCACTGTTCAATTTGACTACCACCAAGCTAAAAATCACAATCGTGGCAACCACCATGGGTTCACCATAGAGCCACCAGGGTTTACCCATGGTGGTGGTTGGCTTGAAATTCCTCTACACCAAGAAGTAAAAGGAAAGGCGACAAATAGGCATGTTATACATTTGATGCTATTGAACAAAAACCCAGGAAACTTGTTTAAAACAGATTAGACACTTTCCTTGAAGGAGAACAATGATCCACTAAGAGAATAGTGCTCTTAATGAACTTAACAAATGATTTTACAGTGAAAGAAAATGAAACAAAATAAAAGTTTTGAAGTCAATTTGATTCATTAGCATAACCCTTTTAACTGATAATCGTAAAATGCATTGCAATAGGCCATAGAGATACAACAAATTTACTCATTATAATAATTATGGTATACGACAAATGCTCTATATATGACCCAGAATACACAAACCACAACATCAAAGTTTGTTTTAGGTTTAATACCCTTTTTTAAGGGGGATGGGGTGTTAACTTAGGGGTGGGTGCATTACCTGCCCAGCAAGTGCCAAAGCATCCAACAATGATATAGTCATTTAAACATGAATACAAATTTAATGACCAACTATAATATAGGACGTTTTTTTGCTGTCGTGGATGTGTAGCTAATTTTATTGGCACGAGCGCTGATAAGGTCCTCCTTATTAGAAGACTTCCTGTGATATGTCATAACAATGTGCTACTTAGGCCTGGCAAAATGTAATTTGGACTATTAGCTCAAGTTAATTCAGGTAGGGTCATCTTAGGGTCCGTTTTTAGTTCATCCAATAATTTTTTTTTTAATAAGTAAAATTAATATAAATATCGAGTAAGTTTGCTTCAAAGTTGAGCCATCCCAGATTGGATCAAAATGTACCAATTGCTTCATTATTTCGAACTCTCGCTAGTCCATTACCAAGAGTTCCATATAGGAAAAGCTTCACCATTCCAAGCAGGCTTCGTTACATGTTCTTTGGTTCAACAACCCAGTATGGACCATTTGTACCCATGTTAACTAGGAGAGAGTTGTTGGAAGGAATGGCAAAAGCTAGCTCTTTTTTTTTCCCCATACCTACTCCTTGGCCTACGTAAAAGGATTAGAAGCCTCAAGTGGGGTTTTTGTTACTCCCTTTTCCATAGACTTGTTGAATTTCTTTGGGCTTGGTTTTAGTGGTGTTCTAAGGTGAAGGTGAATCACCACACATGTGTGGGCATGTCGCTCGCCAGTTAGAGCTAAGCGTGTCTGTGGACTGTGGCCTATGGGCCTTGTTTGCTAATTTTTGGAGGAAAATTCTTTTATTTTTATCAGTTGGCTGTGTAATAGTTAACAATTGCTTGCTAATTTGTCTCCCCTTTTTCCTCCACCAACGGCTAGTGGCCCTCATTTCCAACCACAAAATCCCATATGTTAGCAAATTTCTCACCTCCAATAGCTATTTTTTGCAGTATAAATACTGAGCCCCCTTGCTGTTGCAACACACACCAAAACACTCTTCCTCGCCTTTCTTTTTCTCTGTTAACTATTATCCCTACTGCTCTGGGAAGTTGTAGTCTTGTGTGTTTCAAGTTTTTGGCTACAAGTGCGTGCGTTCAAAGCTTAGCTATGTAATTTTGGGGCAGCGAATGATTGCTTCGATTTGCAACTAGGTCGAGCTGAAATTGCTGTCAAGGCTATGGTACTCCATGGCTCATATCTCCTTCTCTTTTTCCTGCAATTAATTTAAACATAAATTTCCTACAATTTGAAAGCAATTTCTTGTCATATATAAATCAATGACTCTTTCAATTAACAAAGCCCTCCCAGACCTCTCAAAACATGAACCTCTGGATGGAACCATCTACAAACATTGGTGCCAAAAACTTCTAATTTTCTTTGAACAGTTAGAAGTCAACTGTATGTTGTTCTCTAGCCTGACTGAAGAGAATAAAGCATCTAAAATCTCTGTTGCTTCCCCTGATGGAGCAGACAAAGAAAAACCAAACTTGCTTATGAGGCTGCCATCAAAAAATTTGAGAAAGACAACAAAACAGTTAAGGAGAATTTGCTAAATCATATGACTAACCCCCTGTTAGATTTGTTTGTCACATTCAAGTATGCCAAGATCAAATGGGAGAGACTGGAGGTCAATTATGGAGCTAATAATGTTGGAAAAAAGAAATACATGTTTGGTGAATGGCTATGGTTCCAAATTGCTGATGATAAACCAATCATTGAGCATGTTTATGTTAATGAGAACCTATGTGCTGAAGTTCTAAATGAAAACATGAAGATATGCCAGATTTTGCAGGCTAATGTGCTAATTAAGAAATTCTCACATCCTAGAGTGACTATACTAATTAGCTGAAATATAAGAAGAAAGATCTCATTCTACAGGAACTGATTAGCCACATGAGAATTGAAAAGGCTAACCGTCTCACAGATAAGCTGGATTCCCTATACTTAAATTCTTCTAAAGCTAACTTAGTCGAATCTACTATGTCTACTCACAGAGAGAGGTTTAAAGGCACAAGTAAGAGGAATGAAAAGTCGAACCATCCTAAGCAGAAGAACAAGTTCAGTAATAAGATCCAGAAGCAAAAGGGGTAGTACTATGTCTGCGACAAGCCAAGGCACAAAGCATACTAGTGTCCACTCTGCAAAGGACAATCTTAACTGAACCAAAAGACTGCCAGACAACTTGTAGCTCAGGCTAACCTTGATGAGAACACTAAATCATTTGTGTTGTAGTCGAAAAGGCAAACTTGGTGGCAAGCAATACTGAATGGGCCTACAACACAGGAGCTTCAAGGCACTTCTACACTAATAAAGAATTTATGTAGGACTTTAAAGACGCAATAGATGGTGAATGTGTCTACATAGGAAACTCTATGACTGCTAGAGTTATGGGCAAAAGGAAGATTCTCCTTAAATTTACTTCTAGCAAATTACTACCCTTAAGTAATGTGTTGTATATATCTTCCATTCATAGAAACTTGGTTTATGGTATACTTCTCAACAAGGCTAGACTACAAACTATTGTTAGAGATGACAAAGTTGTTATCTCTCATAATGGGATCTTTGTTGGGAAAGGATAGGTGAATGGAAGTTTGTTTGTACTTAATCTTTTTTTTAGGACCATGAATGGAAATGCTTCTAGTTCTGCTTATATTGCCGAGTATGTTGATATGTAACATGGTAGGTTAGGCCATATCAATTTTGCTTCCATAAAACAATTCAAGAATTTGTGCTTAATTCCTGTGTGAATGTTGATAATTTTTATAAATGTCTCGTAAATATGTGAAAAAGCTTTTCAAACTTGTCGCTAGTGGAAAAATAGAACTACTAGAACTAGTGCATTCTGACCTAGCAGACTTAAAAAACACAGTCATCAAAGGGGAAAAAATATTACATATCTTTTGTAGATGACTACTCTAGATATACCAGAGTGTACCTGCTTAGGTCCAAAATGAGGTTGAGGAAATGTTTTTGAAATACAAAGTACGAGTGGAAAACTAACTGGACTAAAAAATCAAGAGAATTATAACCGATCAGAATGAAGAATATAAGACTAATTCTCTGACTAGCTTTTATGAGAAAAATGGTATCGTACATGAGGTTAGTGCAACTCATACTCCCTAACAGAATGGGATAGTTGAACGCCAAAATAGAAACCTCAAAGTAATGATGAATACCATGCTACTATGTTCGGGGCTTTCCAATAATATGTTGCAGGAAACTGTTTTATCTGCCTGTTATTCTCTTAATAGAGTACCCCGTAAGAAGTTAAACCAGTACCCATATGAAGTATGGAAAGACTACGCCCTTAACTTGAGTTTCTTAAGGTTGTGGGTATGTTTGGCCAAAGTTCCCCTACATAGCTGAAACAGGAAAACATTAGTCCTAAAATCTTTGATTATGAGTTTATTGGTTTTGCCCAAAATATGGATACATATAGATTCATGTCATTGAATGACTTCTTTATTTGTGAATCTAGGGATGCAGAGTTGTTTGAACACGTTTTTCCTTTGTAAAAGAATGTCTCTACGGCTGTGCAAGAAACTACAATCTGTACTTGACAATGTGAGCATGCCTACTTCTAGTTTCATTGTTAGAGACTCAATTAATGAACCTAGGAGGAGTAAGAGACGTCGATTTGAGACTAGTTTTGGTCATGACTTTCTTACTACCTTTTGTACTAAAGATGTTGATCTGAATTTCTTGACCGATGAACTAGTTTTTGCTTTCTTTATCAAAGAAGATCCAAAAGCTTTTGCAGAGGCCATGAGATCCATGGATGCTAGTTTTTGGAAAGAGGCCATTAAAAATAAATTAAACTCTATGATGTCAAATCAAACTTAGGAGTTGGTTAACTTACCTAAGGGTAGCAGACCTATTACTAGTAAATGGATCTTCAATAAGAAGTTAAGCCTGATGGTTTAATTGATAAAAACAAAGCTAGAATAGTGATTAATTAGAGGATTTGATTAGAAGAAGTGGATTGACTACTTTGAAACTTATTATCCTATTACCAAAATTGCCACCATTAGGATTCTAGTCGCCGTAGCTACTATACATGGTCTTGTTGTGCATTAAATGGAAGTGAAAACAAGATTCCTTAATGGTAACATAGAGGAAGAGGTTTATATGTATCACCCTAAGGGATGTAACGTTCCTAGGCAAGAGAATAAAGTCTGCAAACTTAGAAAATCCCTTTATAGCCTATAAAAGGCCCATAAATAGTGGTACGAAAAGTTCGACAGTATGATACAATATGGTTTTGCTGTGAACACTTTTGATTACTATGTGTAGTCAAAATTGATTGGTTCATATTGTGTGATAATATGTCTTTATGTTGATGACATGTTGATCCTTGGTACTAATGTACATGTTGTTAATGGGACAAAAATGTTGTCTTCTCATCTTGAAATGAAGGACATGAGGAGGCAGAAGTGGTCTTGGGGATCAAAATTAGAAAGAGAAATGATGGTTTTTCTTTGTGTCAGTCTAATTACATTGAGAAAGTGTTAAAGAAATTTAACTGTTTTGATGTGACTCCTATGAGAACTCCTTATGATTCTAGCAAACACCTTAAAAAGAATAAGGGGCCTAGTATTTCCCAAACTGAGTATGCTAAAATCATAGGAAGTGTGATGTTTTTCATGAATTATATACGAGCTGACATTGCTTATGCCGTTAGTAGGTTAAGTCGCTATACTCAAAACCTAGTAAAAAGCATTGTGATGCATTGTTTCGATTACTCAAGTATCTGAGGGGTATCGTGGACTTGTGTTTGCATTTTAATAAGTTTCCTATTGGATTAGAAGGGTTTTGTGATGCAAACTGGGTTTTTGATAATGATGAATTTAGTTCTATGAGTGGTTATGTATTTACCTTAGGTGGAGGAGCTATTTCACTCTACCATGGAAGCTAAATTCATTGCTTTTGAGTTGGTAAGTCAATAAGCGAAATAGCTAAAAAATCTACTAGCAGATATGCCACTGTAGGGGAGGCAACCTACTGATATTTCCCTTCACAGTGAGTCATAGGCAGCAAGCCGAGTTGTGCACAACAATGTGCATAATGGAAAGAAGAGACACATTCACATTAGCTATAGCGTTGTGAAGATGCTAAAACATGGTGTTATCTCCTTATAATATGTCAGATTTGAGACAAATTTAGCGGATGCACTAACCAAGGGTTTGACCAGTCGAATAGTTCTTGAGACATTGAGGCGGATGGGATTCAAGCCTATCGACTGACATAATAAGGTAGATACCCACTTATGGTCTAACGAATCCATATTGGTCTCAAGATGTACTACACATCCATCCCTATGGAGTACAGTAGTGCTTCTGAGAGGTTCACCTCTTATGCTATTAATGGATCTATAGCCTGTTGGGCTAGTGCTACAAAGACAAACTTGATAGATTCACCACTTGATATGTATGAGGTTGAGTAAAATCTTGCTCTTAATAATTCTATATCCATGATTATGGTAGCCATGTTGAGATGGAATTAATGGAATTACCTACACAAGAGTGAAGCTGTGGCCGCCTTCTTCAAGAGACTTTGGGATGTCTCTCTAAAGCACTTATAAGACCGAAGGTGTGCACATGGCCTTATTAAGCTCAAGTTAGTTATCGCAGAATACATAGTGACCATAAGGGGTGATATGTGTTGTTGGGGTCTCAACCAGGATCTATCAAGTTCAAGAATCGTTTGCTCGATAGATTCAGTTATTGCCGTACTTCATGATATATCAATTCAATGGAAAGACATTGATACTTAAGTATCTAACCATTCCCTTGTGTAAATCCTTTCTTTGCTAGTCTGTATGCCATTAGTGGGGGATTATTGGAAGTAATGGTAAAATCTAGCTCCTTTTCTCTTACCTTCTCCTTATCCCACATAGGAGGATTAGAAGCCTCTTATGGGTTTTTATTACTCCCTTTTCCTTGGACTTGTTGGATTACTTTGTACTTGGTTTTAGTACAATTATGAAGTGAGGATGAACCACCACACACATGTATGCGCCGCCTGCCCGCTCGATTTGGTTCGAGCTGGGAGCGGCCGTGGCCCGTGGGCTGTGGGCTTTGTTTGCTAATTTTTGGAGGAAAATTGTTTAATTTTTTGTCTGTTGTCTATGCAACTGTCAATGATACTGTAACACCGACCAAAACACGCTTCCTCTTATCTCTTCTTCTCTGCTACCTATTCTCTCTACCGCTCTAGGCAACTGCAGTCATGTTCGTTCCAAGTTTTAGGCCATGAGTGCACACGTTTAGAAGTTAGCTTTGTAAACCTTGGGGAGCGAACTACTTTTTCGATTTGCACACAGGTTGAGATGAAATCACTTTCAAAGTAGTGGTACTCCATGACATAGCTCTCCCTCTTATTTTCCTGCCATTGATTCAGGCATACATTTCCCACAAGAGTTCCTAAGGTTGTCAAGAAATCAAAAGCACAAATTGTACATTAATCAACATAATGGGATCAATTAAGGAGGATAATTGTGCGATGTATTTAAATTTTCGAATGCTACTTTGGTCCAACTTGCATCAAGGTAATAATCAAGCCCCAAAATGATTCAATCGTAACCTAAGAACAAATTTAGTTAATTAAAGATATATTTCTTCATATTATCCTGCTATAGATTGCATATGAAATGGGTCATCACGTACACAAAAGTTCCAAACTCCTTTGAACGCTATAACTTTGGCTGTCTCATCCTATCCGAACTTGTCTATATAAACTAAAAAGCATATGTACAAGCTTTTTCAGTGATTGAACCATCCAACACATCTGTGAGATGCCATCCCACCCTGGAATAAATAAATTCAGGTTGCAAGTACACTCCGGCATGCTGAATCCATTACCTGGCAATTAAGTTAGATCCATATGCAAGAGAAACAACTGATTGAATGTTGGCTAAAGTGGCCCAGAATCTATTAGTATCTATTGCATAATACAGGGTTAACCTTGATGCAGAATTAGCCCATGTAATCTAAATGTTGCTAGAAAACGGCTACTAGAGTTGTCTTGAAGTCACGCCCTAACTCAAATCCCAATAGATGGTCGTAATAAAGAGGGAGAGAAGAATTAGAGATCTATGTCTTTAATGTATGTTTAGTCGACTCGCTAAGCCTCCTTATATAGGTTGGGGTCGACCAGAGTTATCGCCTCTTAGCGGCTGACGTGGCTATCAACTATAATATTGTTATGGCCAGCCCACAATTCCCACTTGGTCATATAGGCTGCAAATCATAAGCTCTCTACAAATCACAACTCTTCATGCTTCATACCAGTAGTATGATGTGAACTAAAAAGTAATCAATAGCCTTATATTAATTCATCATCTAACTAACAGAATATTTTTACGAAATACGACACCCCAACTCATCCTAAACATCACCAGTGGCATTTCAAATGCCCTTACGCCATATGATATATAATATGATTATATACTCGATATGATCGCTCGAGCTAATATGGTGAAGATGGATAGATCTTTCCTTAAATACTCATGATATTACATTTTAGCTTAACTACTTTCCTATTGTGTTCTTGTTGAACTTGGCCCTTAGGAAACACATTAAAGTAGTGACATTAGGCTTCAACGTCGTATCAGGGCTTTAAGTAAAAGGGTCATCGTTCATAGGGTCACATAGTGTCAAGAGATAGGGAAGTCAATTATCCCTTCACATATTTGTCATGCTTTAAGCACACACAATATGAGCCTCCAAAGCAACTTTAGGAATCGACTTAGTTAATGTATCAATAATCATCTCGCTAGTGGATATATACTTGATGGAGACTTTCTTTGGCTTTGTGACCTTTTGCACGAAGTGATAAAGTCTCTTAATGTGATTGGTCTTCTGATGGAACTTCATATCCTTAGCGAATTGGATGACAGTTGTGTTGTTGCCTAACATCTCAATAGGATGATCAACTCTAGGAGTGAGATTAAGATCCTGAGGAAACTCCAAAGCCACATTGCCTCCTGTGTGGCTAGGCAACATGCGCCATACACTGCCTCAACAGTTGACAGAGCTATGTAGTCCTGTGCCTTACTGCACCATGACATGCCCCCCCTACCCAGGGTAAAGACATAACCTGAGGTCGACCTAAATTCATCCAGGTCACCGCCCCAATCGTAATCTAAGTATTCTCTCAACCTAAGGTCCTCGCCTTGATAGCAAAGGACCCAATTTGGTTGTACCACGAAGATAGCATATGGTTTTCTTAACGAATTACTAATAAGCAAGTCTTGGGTTGCTCTGGTAACGACTCACCAAACCAATCGCAAAACAAATGTTAGGTCGTGTATATAACATGGCACACATTAAGCTTCCAAGACACTAGCATAGGGGACTTTGTTCATTACCTCCTTTTCATCATTTGTTTTTGGGTATTGGTTTAGATTATTTAAGGTTAGACCCTTCTCAACTGGAGTGTCTACAATTTTGGAATAAGGAATCCAAGCCAACCTGCATTTAAAGCTGCTTAAACTCCCTAATGTACTCTTGTACCTTTAGATTCTCTTAGTTGAGAGAGGTGATCTTGAGTTAGAGTTCATGTTTGTAAGCAAGAGGTAGAAATCTCTTGTCTATATGCTTCTTGAGCTTAGGCCAAGTCATGATTTTGGATGTGGCTTCTATAGCCCTATTTTTGTTCATATGTTCATACCATAACAAAGCATGCTCCTTCATCTTAAGAATGGCCAATTTGAAAGCATTCTTATCATTGTAATCGTTAAGTTCAAAGATCCTTTCAAGGGCTTTAACCCGATAAAGATAGTTTTCCAGGTTAAGATTGACATCAAATTTCAAACCCTCAACTTTGAGATCCCGAAGATCATCCCATCAATGCCTTAGTCTTCGTGGTCTTCCTTCCTTATCATCAAAGTTCATGGGAGAAAGAGTATTCGATGTCAATAGGGTGAGCATTGTAGCCTCGTTGGTAAGGGCTTCGTGGTGTGAATTCCCTTAATCGTGCAACCTCTTGAGTGAGCTTTCCCATTTGCTCTTGAAGCTCTTCAAGGGCTCTACCTATCTCATGGGCTTGCTCAAGAGGAATGTTTGAGGAATGAGAAGGATTGTCCTTACTAGTCATGGTTGATAGAGTGGTGAAAAGAGGAAAGAAGGAGGGAAAAAACAAGTGAGGCACGGGTGTGCTGAATGAGCACGAGCAATAAAACAGTGAAAAGAGAGGGGGCAAGGTCGTACTCTATGGCACAGGGGGACGTCCTGGATCTCTTAAATTGGAATTAAGAGTGCTAGAAGGGGGCACGGTCATGCCAGGCAGCACAGGGTGGCCATGCCAAATCTCTGGGTAAAATTTTCAAAGTGCAAGATTTTGGCATGAGCGTGCCAAGTGGCATGGGTTGGCAATGCCAAATTTCTAGTTTCGTGTTTTTTTGCCTTTTGTGGAGTTTTAGGGATGTGTTTAGGTTAGGGTTTGTGTTTGGACTATAATTAGGGTTCTTTGTGGATTAGGTAAGAGATTTAAAGATGAAGAACTAATGATGAAATAGGATAGAAATGGGTAAGCAATTCCAACACAAGGATGGTTGAAATGGATGCTTACCACGAGATATGATCATTATCCTCTGATATCAAATGATGCATGGTGAATTCCATTGGTCCAAATAAAGGTATGAAATGCATGTAGATGAGCCTAAAGGATGTTGAAGAGCAATCTCTCCAAAAAAGAACCAAGAAAGAGGGAAAGAATTCCCAAATAAAGAAAGCCTCTAATGGAGTAAATTCAACACTTGTAATAGGTAGCAAGTAGATAAATCAAGCACTCTCTAACACTCTAAAGCATTAGCACCAAGGATTAGATTAAAGGGAAGACTCAAATCACCACCATCCTAAGAGAGATAAAGAATTTGAGATTTTTAGAAAAACCAAGCTTTAAGCTCTCATATCATTCATCAAATCTGATTTTTCATGGAGGTAATTGGGTCCATAAATACCCAATGAGAGGGAAATTAGTTGTACATTAATCAAGCAAGGGGACCAATAGGAGGCTTACAAAATATCCTAGGAAAATAAATCAAGATGCTTAAGATAGTCACAATCACTATGAGCTGTATTTTCTAGGATTCATCCTCCATCTTCTAGAGAGCCTTGAGTAGGCTCTACTCCTCCAATGGAGGTTCTGGCTCTTGTCAACTCTTGCCTTTGTGTGAAGAACCATCCCATGCTTATTAATCTCTAAAATTATAGCCGTAACCTCCTCAATTAAGCCCATAATCAGAATTGTGCATTTTCTAGTCCTAGCCTAACCCTTGCTTGGTATTTAGCCTATAACTTCCTCAATACTTGGAGTTTAGTACGATTCAAGACTTATCTAAAACAGCATAAGTAATAGACATTGGTTGGGTTTCCAAGTTAGGAGCAGCAAGTTCTCGAAGAGTAGCATGCTTACCTCTTTAAGCTTAAGACTTACTGGCAATCTGCAAAAATTAAAATAAAAACAAAACAATAAAAGTAGTAAAATTAAATAGAAGTAAACTAGTAATTTAATTTTCTTTCCCCGGCAACGGCGCCAAAGTTTGTTAAGCTTGTCGAGAGCTACAAATTTAACCACTACTTCGGTTATTAAATACTTTTTATAGCATAGGGAAGTAGGGATCAATCCACGAGGAAATATTGTTTTAAAAAGGCTAGCTTAATCCTAAATGATTTCACTAATCCAATTTATTACATCTAATCTTAATAATTCTAAAATAATTAAAATCTAATGAATAAAAATCTGGGAAAACACCCAATGATGCTCCTAAATATTTTGGATTATATTTTGGAAAGAAAACAATAAAAAGCTTTCCTAAATAATCAAGAAAACTAAAAACAGAATAGTAACTGAAATTCTAATTAAAAATCAAAACAGCAAATAATAATCAGAAAATAAATATTAAAAATGTTAAAAAGTAACCTAAAATATTATTCTTCAAGTATATCAGCTTATCACTCTTCAAATGTATCCAAGTACTTTCAGAAAAATCAAATCAGAAACTTATTGCAGAATAATCAAATCAGAAACTGAATATAAATCAATCTAAAATTACAACCACTGTAAAAATCAAAATCTAAACTATCTAAAATTACCTAGACACTCCTAAAAGACTATACTTTTCAGGTGGGTCGATTGAAATTATATTGAAGCTAATAAAACTAGAACAAAAATTAACAAACTAATCAAATTAACTCTACGCAACAAATAATGATCAAAAGTTGTCAAATTTATGAAGAATACTTAGTATAATCTCAATCCACCATGCAAATTAATATTTATCATTAACACACAAGTTAATTTCATTCATGAGTTAAACTGTAGAAGACATCCACCAGCGGTTCTTCCCCATTTTTCCTTAAATTCTAGTTTAATTAGGTCCAACCCTAATATAAACCCTACTAATTTGATAACCCTTACACCAGCGCAAGAATTTAATCAAACTAGAGCATTACGTATTAGAAAAACATTATCTAACGCTTTGTAACCAATTTACCAGCAAATCGATTTAACAAAGATCTATAACGATTACCTAATTAAAAGAGATGGGTTTGAGCCATCCATGATTAATTAGGTTGATACTAATACTTAAAAGACAATAACTTTTACGTATTAAAGTCCTTTAAACTATCATATGAATTCGTATTAAACTAATTAGCATGCATTCTAATTAATATAACATGAATATCATGAACGATAAATACTAATTGCTATAGAATCATGAATGAAAATCAACTAGACAATAAAGCATGAAACTTGTTTCAAAATAATTAATTTAGTATGGTTTCAAAGATTATACTAAGCACAAAGGAATTACTCACGCATATTAAAAATAAAATCACCACAATTAACCACAACTTCCATGTTTAACAATAACTTAATCAAAGAAATACAGTGAAATAAAGTAAAAATAGAAGAAAAAAAGAATTAAAACTATATTACTTAGAGATGATGATGGCTTATGGAGTGATGGTGGGTAGGAGGCAGCCATGGGATTTCATGAAGAAGGGTTGGCGTGGCCTGTTATGTGGAAGGCATGCAAGCGTGAGATGGGAGGCTGATTTGATAGGGATAGGCGTGAAGGAGAAGAAGGTCGTGGGTAGTAGGATTTGCCGTGGCTTTGTGCTGGGCGTGAGGATTGATGGTGATTGATGGAAGATGATGATGATGAGAAGAAGATGAAGAAGCTATCGTGGAGATGGGATTGAAGGAGGGTGCGTGACTTCTTAAGGTAATTAGGTGTGAAGAGATTAAGAAGAAGGGGTGTAGATTGATGAGGAATATGATGATGGGTGATGATGATAAAGGTGATTGATGGTGGGAGATGAAGAAGGCGTGGGGAAGGTTAGGAAGCTGCCGTCGTATCTTAAGGTGAGGCGTGGGTTAAGTATGGGAAGTGAGAGAGGTTAGGTTTAGTATATTAGGTTTCCTTCCTCTCTTCCTTAGACTTCTTCTTCCTCAAGACTTCTAACTTTTCACCAACTCTTGAAACCCTAGTCCAATTAAATAATTATGAAAATAATATTCTCCATAATTATTATTTTTGGACCATCTTTATAGCCAAGCGTGTAAAACCCGAACTTCGATGTCCTCTCTTCTCGTCTTTATTTTATTAATGCTAAACCTGAAAAATATATAAAATAAAGCAAATTAGACGAAATAATATATAAAATATAATCGAAATAATTATTAAAACAATGCATGATTTTTGGCTTAACAAATTCCCCCACACTTAGACTTTGGACGTCCTCGTGCAAAGAAATCTTATACTCGACCTAAAAACTTACCCTCTTTCTTTCTTATAAAGTCATGCATAACTACGATATTCATACTAGGCCTTGGCTTGCTTAAAAACAGTTTTATCAAAACTTAATTAGTTTTTCTTCCTACGAGTGAATAACTACTAGACATCCAACTACCATCAGAGAGTTTATTCATCAACCTCACAACATTTTTATAATGAAGTAACAAGATCAATAATTATCCATCTCTTTTAGATATGCATACACCGATCAAGAGGTCTAAACATTTATGATAAAAAAATTGAGGTACGGTATGGCTATGGAGACAATTGAACTAGGTAGAATAACTCATTGAATTGATTCTAAACTTGCCTTGTATTCATTTTTCTCTTCTTCTCTCGTCAAACTCCACTTGCGCACATATTCGAGGCCCATATAGGATCTTAGAAATTAAACACTCCCTGTCTCACACTCACCTGAATAGAGGTGCTGGAGCAAACATTTTATTTTCATCATTACTTTTATTTATTTTATTGGCTCACTAGTATGGGAAGCAAGCTTTCCAGTGGTAGTATTGCCTCAAAGGGTAGCACCCCAGTAGCGCATGCCTCAAAGGGGTACTTGTCATTCCCAACTTTGGCTCTATTAAAAATAGGCAAGTAAAATCACAATTTTAATGAATTATTCAACTAATTCAATAGTCTAGGAGATGGGTCACGTCATTTTGTTAACTCTTAATCGGATATATTACATGACTAAATAAGATGGATAATCAAGAGAGTTACTCATTAAAAAAAATATATGGGGATCAACTCAAACTTCTCTAAAGGATACCTATCATGCTTAGAAGTCTTCACTTAAAAAAGAATAAACTAAAAAATAGCTAATAAAACAAAATTTTTCTAAACAAGCAAGCTTAATCATAAGCTCATATCATGCAGTATTTATAAGTATTTTTTTTCTCGATTTACTACCCTTTTTTTTCTTTTTTTCAAGAATAAAAACTGTAGGAATTAAATGCAGGATGCACCCCCCCCCCCCCCACACACACACACTTAATTCATGCATTGTCCCTAATGCATGCAAAGAGAAAGAAATAATGAAAATAAAAGCAAAATTAAATGGATACTTCCCTAAAAACGTTGGGTTGCCTCCCAACCAGCGCCTTTGTTTATAGTCGTTAGGCTCAACTTCATGAAGCTCCTGGATCCTCTAGTTGGATCTCTTCCAGTAACTCATCATTAATCTGGTAAAGAACTTTTTGAAACTCAACATGATCAAGACTCTTAGTAAGCACAGTCAAAAATTCATCCTTATTGGATAAGTCATAAATATCTTGGGGCAACTCAGCAATAACATCAATTGCATACACGTAATTCACATCAGCAGGGAATCCCATGGCATCAAAAATATTAAATTTAATCACTTCACCATCAAATTCCATGATTAATGTTCCTGCATGCATATCAATTTTAGTCCTAGCTGTTTTCAAAAATGGCCTGCCAAGCAAGATGGGAATATCATGACATGCATCACCCATGTTTATCACATAAAAATCAGCAAGAAACACAAGTTCATTCACTTGGACTAAGACGTCCTCTAACACTCCATCAGGATAAGTGTTGCTCCTATCAGCTAATTGAATCACTATGCCAGTTTTCTTTAATTCGCCTAGGTTCAGTTTGTTATAAACGGATCTAGGCATAATATTAATAGAGTCACCTAAATCAAGCATAGCTTTATCAAAACAAAGGTTTCCTATTTTGCAAGGAACAGAAAACACACCAGGGTCTTTACACTTAGGGGGGAGTTTCCATTGAAAAACAACAGACACATTTTCCCCCACACTTACCTTTTCATTCCCTACTAATTTTTTTTTAGTAGTACATAATTCTTTCAAGAATTTAGCATAACGAGGATCCTGTTTAATGGCATCAAGGAGAGGTATATTAATTTCTACCTTCCTTAATGTCTCTAAGATCTCTTGTTTAGCCTCATTCACCTTAGAAGTAGGGTTTCTAAATCTACTAGGAAAGGGTGGAATTGGCTTATAAGGCTCTCTTTTCTTCTCTCCTATTTCCTTAGTAGTTTCATTAGAATTTGTGTCTAACCCTGGTTCAGTCCCCCTGACCTTTGATTCAGGCTCAACCTCTCTACTCTTCCTAGGCTCTTGTAACTTTTTCCCACTCCTAAGTGTTATGGCACTAACATTCTTCTTAGGGTTAGGGTAAGGCTGAGATGGAAACCTATTTTGCATTTGAGCCTGCAAGTTGCTAACTACGATATCAGTTTCAGTTTGTCTCTCTTGAACTTGCTTAAGAGCTGTTTCCATACTCTGGAACCTATCGTCCATCTTCTTAAGAACTTGTTCTAGTAGGAAGTTGGTCCTATCTTGATTAAAGGGTTGACGAGACATTTGGTCAAAACCTGGTGGATTGGTTTGAGGGCCATACCTAAGATTAGGGTGGTCTCTCCATCCTTCATTATAAGTATTCGAATAAGGATCATACCTCCTTTGATTTTGGTTAGAGTAAAGAGCATTAACATTACCCTCTTGTAGAGTAGGACATGCATCAGTAAGGTGCCCCTCTAGACAACAAATACCACATATTACTGCCTTTTGAATACTCCCAGTAATAATCTTATTTAACATAGCAGTAATGTGAGATAACTGATTCTTTAGAGATGAACTAGAACATATCTCATTTATCCTTTTAACTTGTGAATCTCTAGCACCAATCTGTTAAGTGTTTTGGGCCATCAAATTGAATAGATTTCTAGCATCAGCTGGGGTTTTATTAACTAGAGCCCCCCCCCCCCAACTTGCTACATCAACCATATTACGGTCCGTAGGAAGTAAACCCTCATAAAAATATTAAATCAATAGTTGTTCAGTTATTTGATGTTGGGGACAACTAGCACACAGTTTATTAAATCTTTCCCAATATTCACAAAAAGTTTCCCCATTCATTTGCTTGATTCCACATATATCTCTCCTAATAGATCCAATACGGGATGCAGGAAAAAACTTTTCTAAAAATCATTTATGCAATGCAGTCCATGTAGAGAATGATCCAGCACGCATATAATATAATCAGTCCTTAGCATTACCAAGCAAAGACAAAGGAAAGGCCCTTAGTCTAATATGGTCCTCAGGAATTCCTTCAAGCATCATAGCAGAACAAGTAATAAGGAATTCACTAATGTGTCTATAGGGGTCCTTTCCAGCCAATCCATGAAACTTAGGTAATAAATTAATAAATCCTGAGTTTAATTTCAAAGGCTTATCTAAAATAGCATAGGTAATGAACATTGGTTGAGTTTCTAAGTTAGGAGCAGCAAGTTCTCGAAGAGTAGACACGCTTACCTCTTTAATCTTAAGACTTGCTGGCAATCTGCAAAAAATTAAAATAAAAACAAAGCAATAAAAGTAGTAAAATTAAATAGAAGCAAACTAGCAATTTAATTTTCTTTCTCCGGCAACGGCGCCAAAATTTGTAAAGCTTGTCGAGAGCTACAAATTTAATCACTACTTCGGTTATTAAATAATTTTTATAGCATAGTGAAGTAGGGATTGATCCACAAGGAAAGATTGTTATAAATTGCTAGCTTAATCCTAAATGATTTTATTAATCCAATTTATTAAATCAAAACTTAATAATTCTAAAATAATTATGATCTAATGAATAAAAATCTAGAAAAGTACCCAATGATGCCCCTAAATATTATGAACCATATTATGGAAATTAAACAGTAAAAAGATCTCCTAAATAATCCAGAAAAATAAAATCAGAATAGTAATTCAATCTTCAACTAAAAATCAAAACAGAAATTATTAAACAGAAAATTAATATTAAAAATCACAAGCAGTAACCTAAACTAATAATCTTAAATTGGACCAGTTAGAACTCCAGAATAATGCCTTATTAATCTCAGGAAAATTAAATCAGAAACTCGCTGCAGAATAATCAAGCAGAAAACTAAATCTAAAATTAAAAATAAAATAATCTGCATAAATATAAATACGAAAATAATCAAGAAAATTAACCCAATCCTAGGAAACAATTTTCTTGAATTAACAACACCTAATAATCATAAATTAAAATTAAAATCGAAAATTTCATAATTAATAACCTAAAAAAACCTACACATACCAATTTCACAAAATAATTCTGAAACATTATCAAATAATTTCCAAAAATTAAGAAATTGAATATGGGAAGATTAGGACACTATATAAACCCTAGGAATTAATTAAAATCAAAAAATAACAAAAATAAATAATTTTAGCCTAAGTTCGAACAAACCGGTAATTAAATACTAAAACTGAATATAAATCAATATAAAATTATAACCACTCTAAAAATCAAAATCTAAGCTATCTACAATTACCTAGACACTCCTAAAAGACTTATATTTCTGGGGGGGTTAATTGAAATTATATT
>JACYFF010010365.1:89370107-89382466 GCA_017589665.1 Selenicereus undatus | reverse complement strand
CCCCCCCCCCCCCACACACACACACTTAATTCATGCATTGTCCCTAATGCATGCAAAGAGAAAGAAATAATGAAAATAAAAGCAAAATTAAATGGATACTTCCCTAAAAACGTTGGGTTGCCTCCCAACCAGCGCCTTTGTTTATAGTCGTTAGGCTCAACTTCATGAAGCTCCTGGATCCTCTAGTTGGATCTCTTCCAGTAACTCATCATTAATCTGGTAAAGAACTTTTTGAAACTCAACATGATCAAGACTCTTAGTAAGCACAGTCAAAAATTCATCCTTATTGGATAAGTCATAAATATCTTGGGGCAACTCAGCAATAACATCAATTGCATACACGTAATTCACATCAGCAGGGAATCCCATGGCATCAAAAATATTAAATTTAATCACTTCACCATCAAATTCCATGATTAATGTTCCTGCATGCATATCAATTTTAGTCCTAGCTGTTTTCAAAAATGGCCTGCCAAGCAAGATGGGAATATCATGACATGCATCACCCATGTTTATCACATAAAAATCAGCAAGAAACACAAGTTCATTCACTTGGACTAAGACGTCCTCTAACACTCCATCAGGATAAGTGTTGCTCCTATCAGCTAATTGAATCACTATGCCAGTTTTCTTTAATTCGCCTAGGTTCAGTTTGTTATAAACGGATCTAGGCATAATATTAATAGAGTCACCTAAATCAAGCATAGCTTTATCAAAACAAAGGTTTCCTATTTTGCAAGGAACAGAAAACACACCAGGGTCTTTACACTTAGGGGGGAGTTTCCATTGAAAAACAACAGACACATTTTCCCCCACACTTACCTTTTCATTCCCTACTAATTTTTTTTTAGTAGTACATAATTCTTTCAAGAATTTAGCATAACGAGGATCCTGTTTAATGGCATCAAGGAGAGGTATATTAATTTCTACCTTCCTTAATGTCTCTAAGATCTCTTGTTTAGCCTCATTCACCTTAGAAGTAGGGTTTCTAAATCTACTAGGAAAGGGTGGAATTGGCTTATAAGGCTCTCTTTTCTTCTCTCCTATTTCCTTAGTAGTTTCATTAGAATTTGTGTCTAACCCTGGTTCAGTCCCCCTGACCTTTGATTCAGGCTCAACCTCTCTACTCTTCCTAGGCTCTTGTAACTTTTTCCCACTCCTAAGTGTTATGGCACTAACATTCTTCTTAGGGTTAGGGTAAGGCTGAGATGGAAACCTATTTTGCATTTGAGCCTGCAAGTTGCTAACTACGATATCAGTTTCAGTTTGTCTCTCTTGAACTTGCTTAAGAGCTGTTTCCATACTCTGGAACCTATCGTCCATCTTCTTAAGAACTTGTTCTAGTAGGAAGTTGGTCCTATCTTGATTAAAGGGTTGACGAGACATTTGGTCAAAACCTGGTGGATTGGTTTGAGGGCCATACCTAAGATTAGGGTGGTCTCTCCATCCTTCATTATAAGTATTCGAATAAGGATCATACCTCCTTTGATTTTGGTTAGAGTAAAGAGCATTAACATTACCCTCTTGTAGAGTAGGACATGCATCAGTAAGGTGCCCCTCTAGACAACAAATACCACATATTACTGCCTTTTGAATACTCCCAGTAATAATCTTATTTAACATAGCAGTAATGTGAGATAACTGATTCTTTAGAGATGAACTAGAACATATCTCATTTATCCTTTTAACTTGTGAATCTCTAGCACCAATCTGTTAAGTGTTTTGGGCCATCAAATTGAATAGATTTCTAGCATCAGCTGGGGTTTTATTAACTAGAGCCCCCCCCCCCAACTTGCTACATCAACCATATTACGGTCCGTAGGAAGTAAACCCTCATAAAAATATTAAATCAATAGTTGTTCAGTTATTTGATGTTGGGGACAACTAGCACACAGTTTATTAAATCTTTCCCAATATTCACAAAAAGTTTCCCCATTCATTTGCTTGATTCCACATATATCTCTCCTAATAGATCCAATACGGGATGCAGGAAAAAACTTTTCTAAAAATCATTTATGCAATGCAGTCCATGTAGAGAATGATCCAGCACGCATATAATATAATCAGTCCTTAGCATTACCAAGCAAAGACAAAGGAAAGGCCCTTAGTCTAATATGGTCCTCAGGAATTCCTTCAAGCATCATAGCAGAACAAGTAATAAGGAATTCACTAATGTGTCTATAGGGGTCCTTTCCAGCCAATCCATGAAACTTAGGTAATAAATTAATAAATCCTGAGTTTAATTTCAAAGGCTTATCTAAAATAGCATAGGTAATGAACATTGGTTGAGTTTCTAAGTTAGGAGCAACAAGTTCTCGAAGAGTAGACATGCTTACCTCTTTAATCTTAAGACTTGCTGGCAATCTGCAAAAAATTAAAATAAAAACAAAGCAATAAAAGTAGTAAAATTAAATAGAAGCAAACTAGCAATTTAATTTTCTTTCTCCGGCAACGGCGCCAAAATTTGTAAAGCTTGTCGAGAGCTACAAATTTAATCACTACTTCGGTTATTAAATAATTTTTATAGCATAGTGAAGTAGGGATTGATCCACAAGGAAAGATTGTTATAAATTGCTAGCTTAATCCTAAATGATTTTATTAATCCAATTTATTAAATCAAAACTTAATAATTCTAAAATAATTATGATCTAATGAATAAAAATCTAGAAAAGTACCCAATGATGCCCCTAAATATTATGAACCATATTATGGAAATTAAACAGTAAAAAGATCTCCTAAATAATCCAGAAAAATAAAATCAGAATAGTAATTCAATCTTCAACTAAAAATCAAAACAGAAATTATTAAACAGAAAATTAATATTAAAAATCACAAGCAGTAACCTAAACTAATAATCTTAAATTGGACCAGTTAGAACTCCAGAATAATGCCTTATTAATCTCAGGAAAATTAAATCAGAAACTCGCTGCAGAATAATCAAGCAGAAAACTAAATCTAAAATTAAAAATAAAATAATCTGCATAAATATAAATACGAAAATAATCAAGAAAATTAACCCAATCCTAGGAAACAATTTTCTTGAATTAAAAACACCTAATAATCATAAATTAAAATTAAAATCGAAAATTTCATAATTAATAACCTAAAAAAACCTACACATACCAATTTCACAAAATAATTCTGAAACATTATCAAATAATTTCCAAAAATTAAGAAATTGAATATGGGAAGATTAGGACACTATATAAACCCTAGGAATTAATTAAAATCAAAAAATAACAAAAATAAATAATTTTAGCCTAAGTTCGAACAAACCGGTAATTAAATACTAAAACTGAATATAAATCAATATAAAATTATAACCACTCTAAAAATCAAAATCTAAGCTATCTACAAGTACCTAGACACTCCTAAAAGACTTATATTTCTGGGGGGGGGTTAATTGAAATTATATTTAAGCTAATAAAAATAGAACAAAAATTATCAAACTAATCAAATTAACTCTAAGCAACAAATAATAATCAAAAGTTATCAAATTTATGAAGTATAATTAGTATAATCTCAATCCACCATGCAAATTAATATTTATCATTAACACACAAGTTAGTTTCATTCATGAGTTAAACTGTAGAAGATATCCACCAGCCATTCTTCCCCGTTTTTCCTTAGATTTTAGTTTACTTAGGTCCAGCCCAAATATAAACCCTACTAATTTAATAATCTTTACACCAGCGCAAAAATGTAACCAAATTAGAGCATTAAGAATTAGAAAAACATCATTTAACACTTTGTAACCAATTTACCAACAAATCGATTTAACAAAGGTCTAAAGCGATTACCTAATTAAAAGAGATGGGTTTGAGCCATCCATGATTAATTAGGGTGATACCTAGGCCTACAAGATTATAACTTTTACGTATTATAATCTTATAAACTATCAATCGAAATTGTATTTAATCAACTAGCATGCATTCTAATCGATTTAACACAAATTTCATAAACGATGAACATTAATCGCTAAAGAATCATGAATAGAAATCAACTAGGTATTAAAGCACAAAACTTGTTTCAAAATAATTAATTTAGCATGGCTTCAAGAAGATTATACTAAGCATAAAAAAATTACTCAGTCATATAAAAAATAAAATTACAATAGTAACTCAAATATTTCATGTTTAATATTAAACCTACCACACAATAAATAAAACAAAATAAAACAAATAATAATAATAATAATAATAATAATAATAATAATAATAATAATAATAATAATAATAATAATAATAATCCTACTTTGAGGGTGAGGATCACTACGGCTAATGATGGTGGTGATGACCGTCGATGGTGTGAAGACGGTGACGATGAAGCTGCTGATGACGATGGTGCTGATGCAGATGATGGTTGATGGTGATGGTGTGATGATTGATAGAGAAGAAGACGTGAAGGTGTTGGGGATGGTGAAGATGATATGGGGAGAATAGGAAGATGGTGGCTGCTGATGGTGGTGATGAAGAGTGATGAAGGTGGCGTGAAAGAGAAGAAGAGGGGATGCTGATGATGCGTGAAGAAGAGATGGGTTGCTGTGGGTTTTTGTGTTGTGTGTAGAAGGAGAGGAGGATGGGTTTATTAATAGGATGAGGATTTAGGGTTTTTGCTTAGGTTTTCTTCTCCTCTTTCCCTTAGATTTCTTATTCTTCAAGACTTGTAGTTCTTTACCAATTCTTGAAACCCTAGCCCAATGTAATAATTCTAAAAATAATACTTTTCATAAGTATTATTTTTGGACCGTCTTGTAGCCAAGTGTGTAAAATCCAAGCTTCTACGTCCTCTCTTCTTCTTTTTATTAAATTAACACTAACCCTAAAAAATATATAAAACAAAACAAATTAAATAAAATAATATATATAATACACTCAAAATAATTATAAAAATAATGCATGAATTATGACTTAACACCTTCTAGAGACAAAAATTCATGAAAAAATTATGGAAAAGATTGCTACCAACCTCTTTTATAGGTGGAATTGGGCTCACAATTTCTCACTTGCTAGAGGTCGAAATTTAATATCATGGAAACCCAACAGTTTCTCAGTGAATGTCCTGCAGATTGCTGAGCAGTACATCCACTGTCATGCCACGCATTTGCACACCAGACAAGCCTTTTATATCACTTGGGTCTATGGAATGAACTTTAGCCATCAAAGGCAATAGCTTTGGGATGCCCTCCTCTCACTCTCTCAGCAAATCCACAGGGCCTGGTGCATCCTTGGGGATTTTAATTCTGTTCTATACAAGGAGGACAGAACTGGGGGGAATAAGATTGCAGATGCAAAGGTAGAGGAACTCAGGACCTTTTTAAATGTGTGTGAGCTTCAGGAAATGTCATGAACTGGTGCCTATTATTCATGGACTAACAAAACCATATGGAGCAGGATTGATAGGGTACTTATAAATACCTACTGGCCTGGGGTCTTCAATTACACTATTGCCAAATACCCTTCCAATGGGCTCTCAGATCATACTCCAGTGCTAATCTATTTCCCTGATTCCCCTGTACCAAAATCTCAATTCCAATTCTGTGAAATGTGGCTTAAACACAGAGAATTCCCCAATTTGGTTGCAGCAGCATTGTCTGAAACATCCTTAGGTTCCAGATCAAAAATGCAACAACTCAATCAATTTCTTCACAAGCTTAGACCAAAGCTGAGTAAGCTCCACAAATGCAGTTTTGATGATATGAAATCCCAGCAGTTGAAAGCAAAAACAGCCCTAAATCAGATTCAACAAAAGCTTTATCTCAGTCCAGGCAATCAAGACCTTGTCTCAAAGGAGAAGGAATGTAAAGCACATTACATAGAGATCTTATCCTCCAGTATAGAGGTGATTAAACAGCAGTGCAAGATTGACTGGCTCACACAAGGAGATGACTGCACTTGGTTTTTCTTTGCAAAGGCCAAGCAAAGAAAGCTCTCCACATGTATATATACTCTTCGGGATGCAAATCATATGTGGGTGGAGAGGCTTGATAAAGTAGGGCAAATTCTGTTCAACTACTACAAGCAATTTCTAGGCTGAATAGTTGGCCCTAGAAGTACTATTGACTTGCTCATCATTCCACAAGGCTCCTGCTTAACTCTGGAACAGCAAGTCTCCTTGTGTAAGCCATTCACAGCATCTGATATCAAACATGCCATGTCCTCCATTCCTAATTTTAAGTCCCCAGAACCAGACAGGTACAACAGTGGTTTTTTTAAGGCCACTTGGCACAAGATCGGCAATTAGGTCTGTGAAGCAGTTCATGAGTTCTTTGAAGCTGGGATCATGCCACAGTACATCAGTGACACCAAGCTTATCCTACTTCCCAAGGTTTCTTCCCCCCAATAGGCATCTGATTTCAGGCCAATCACATGCTGCAATGTGGTGTATAAATGCATCTCAAAACTCCTTTGTCAAGGGCTAAAGGAGGTATTACCTAGCCTCATCAATCCATGTCAAGGAGCATTTGTCAAGGGTCGAGAGCTCCTATATAATGTTCTTATATGCCATGACTTGGCTAGGGGATACTAAAGGAAATCCATATCCCCTACATGCATTATGAAAAGCAACCTCCAATAAGCTTTTGACTCCATCCATAGGAGCTTTTTGGAAGAGCTGCTCATAGCTTTGAAATTCCCCAAGGTCTTTATTACATGTATAATGACTTGCATCACCACAGTGAGATTTACTATCCACCTCAATGGGTAGGTCCATAGGACTTTTGAAGGGAGAAGGGGCCTCAGACAAGGAAATCCCCTCTCACCCCCTCCTCTTTGTCTTATCCATGGAATACCTTTCCCGTCTCATGCAGCAGGTAAGTGCCCATCCACACTTCAAATTTCATCCAGGATGCGGAAAGCTATGCCTTACCCACCTAATGTTTGCAGACGACTTGCTTATGGTTTGTAAGGCAGACCCCTACTCCATTTATCAAATTAAGGGTGCCCTTCACACCTTTTCAGAGTGTGCTGGCATGCATACAAATTTACACAAGTTGCAAATGGTCCTTGGTGGATGCTCACGCTCCCTGCATAACCTTTGCCTACAAGCTTTTGGACTGCCAGAAAGCCATTTCCCCTTGAAATATTTAGGGGTTCCTATCACATCTAGTAAGCTTACAAAGCTAGAATTTCGTGGCTTGGTTGATAAGATAATAGCCAAAGTGCATACTTGGGCATCCAAAAACCTATAATATACAAGTAGGACTCAGTTAATTAACAGTGTACTATTTGGAATGTTTAATTACCGGGCCTCTATCTTCCTACTTCCAAATGAGGTAGTAGAGAGAATTACCCAGGTTTGCAGAAATTTCCTATGGGGGCGAACTGAAGATTATTCAAAAATTCCACCGGTTCCCTGGAAACAAGTATGCCAAAGTAACAAGCATGATGGCCTGGGGATCAAGTACTATGTAGCCTAGAATAGAGCCACTATTGCTAAGTTAGTATGAGTCGTTGCATCAAAAAAGGATGTGCTTTGGGTCAAATGGGTTCACGACAAGTATTTAAAGGAGAAAAGTTGGTCTACATACAAGCCCAGACCAGACTGTAGTTGGACGTGGAGGAAGATCTGCTACATCAAGGATTTTTTCAAGGACTGGGACTAGCATGGAGACCTGGTATACACAGTGAGCAAAGGTTACTCTTGGAAACAAACTAACACCAAAGTTGCCTGGGATAAAATTATATGGGCCAGTTCTGTTCATCCAAGAAATTCTCTCATTGCTTGGATCTTCATTCATAATCAGTTGCCAACAAAAATGAGACTCCACAAATTTGCTCTCCAACCAGATACTCATTATGTATTATGCAAATCAGCAGCAGAAGATAGCTCACACCTGTTCTATGAATGTATTTATGCCCAGTCTATCTGGAAGGATCTCAGATTATGGTGGAACTTCCCGGCAGTTGACCCTGTAGTAGACCTCATAACCTATCTGCTCAGAAGTAAGGACAACAGAATCAAAAGAAGGATCACAGGTGCCATCTTTGTTGCAGCCATCTACAACATATGGAGAGCTCAAGACCTGGCCCTCTTCAAAAAGCAGATACTCTCAGCACAGCAACAAGTGAAGACCATTAAAGAACAAGTTAAACACATGATACTCTTCTTGAACAAACAAAAATGTACATACCAACATTACATAGATTCTCTGCTTAAATGAATAGCTATGGAGGCTGTCCTAGAATACAGTGCTCATAGGGTTGTAATTATCTGTTTTTGGTGGTAATGAATTCTTCTCTTGCAAAATACAAATATGTGTGTGTGTGTGTGTGTGTGTGTGTGTGTGTGTGTGTGTGTTTGTGTATATGTATATATGTATGTATATATATATATATATATATATATATATATATATATATATATATATATATATGTATGTATGTATGTATGTATATATATATGTGTGTGTGTGTGTGTGTGTGTGTGTGTGTGTGTGTGTGTGTGTGTGTGTATGTTGTATAATCAATTAATCATTAACGTATAATTTAAAAGAGAAATCTAAACTAAATGGGTTTGTGTAGTTAAATGGTTTTTATCTTTTAAATACAAGTTAAGAGTAAAGAATTAAAGATGGCTACATTGAAACATGTAATTATTCGAAATTAACCCAACTTGATTTATACCCGATTCGATTTACACCTGACCTGATGTTGACTCAAACATTGAACTAAATCCGACCCGGCCCAAATTACACTTTACCCATGCCCAATTCGAATTGGGCTACTGTAGACAACCCGAAACAGACCTAACCCTAACTTCACTCGAACCGAACCCGTATCGACTCAAACATGGTACCCGTAAGTGACCTGAGCCTTAACTTCACCCGAACTGAATCAAGCCCAATCCGAACGTGGTTGACCCAAAAGTGACCCAAACTCGGTCTTCACCAAAACTGAACCTGACCCAAACATAGTTGACTCGAAAGTGACCTAAATCGAACTAAGACCCGACGCGTACCCAACCCGAATGACCCATTTTCCATGTCTAATAAATGCACCCCAACTGACGTGTTCACCCCACGCAATACAATGACATGATCTGTGCACCATAGTGCTCTGTTAAAAGTTTATTACCTCTTGATGCTAGACTAAAATTGGGATAAAAGGTCATCTTTACTTGGCTTATGGACTTCCCTATATTAGATTATCAATCTCACCATTTTTTTCTTTCCCTTCTTTTTCTTTTCTTTATTTTTTGCTTATCTCCTTGTGGTCCTTTGCCCAGGTAAGTAATTCTTGACTGATTAGACCTTGAACTCCCGTAGGAACAACTTAACAGATATTTAGACCTTTTCCCTATTTAGGGGTTTTATTTAGATGTGCAAAGCACTTATTTAAGCCCAAATAGAGGAACCAGAGTGAAGCTCACTTTTACATTCTTGTTTTTCTCTCTTTTTTTTCTTTTTCTCGTTTTGATGATAAAGCCAGAAGTCAATTAACCAAGTAGAATATCCATAAACCCAAATTTTGGCAACTAACACAAAAAGTCAACGATCAAGTATACAAGGTATGCACAAAACCGCACATGTGAAAATGGGATTATTATGAAAAATTGGAAATTACATTGTAGACAAGAGTTTTATCATTCATATTCAACTGATATGCAAACTAGCAACTAAGCTATTAAAGATCAAAAACGAATCACAAAGGCACCGAAGTCCCCAAAAACCAAGAAGAAAAACTATACAGAAAAACGACAAATACTGACCAAAAATATGCACAAAAGGGTATATGACTTTCCCACCCCCAAACCTAAATCGCTCAATATCCTCATTAGGAGCCTAGGAGTGGCCACCAACCACAAAACACACAAAACATGAAACAAAACAAAACACACAAGCATATTCAATTAACATACTTATACAATGGCTAATGCACTCACCCAAAAACACAACCTCACCCAATCGGCAACAAGACCACACAAACATACAAAACCAACACGAGCAACAACGAATGTATACAAATCAAACAATGCCATCAATCACAAAGCATAACTATGCACAAAAGGGTAAGGTGTTTATAGCCATCAATTGGCTCCACAACATCCGAAGTTTCACCTCAATATTGATCACCAACAAAAACACAACCTGATATCCACAATTAAATAAAAAGAAAAAGAAAGAAAATAAAAATAAGGGAGAACAGTTAGAACAATTATACTAGGTCGGGTACTAATTGTACTCGAGCTACGCCTCTCTATGATAGTGCTACCAGAGGCTCGAGGAGCATCAGTCACTCATCCTCATCACTTAAGACGCGAATCTCCAACTCGGATAGAGTCAACGCACTCAAGAGCTTATCATGTGTCATTACATGTATCTTAAATTGATGTGAATAAGAAAACCCTAATTAGTGCATAGCAAAGATAGTCAGTGCCCTCTTAAACTTATCGAATGCCATAGAAGGATCAAAACTTTGTTCAAAGAAAGTACTCCACATAATATTCCAAGGCACGTCCTCTAGGTATAACCAATAAGGGTCAAAGGAGGGAGTATACCCTCTATTGTCACCTAGGGACTCGTAAAATGCATGCAACTAAAAGGGGTGGTGGGAAGGTAGGAGGATGAAATGGGGGGCAAGTCAAGTGAGATGGTGTAAATGGAGTCTATATGCTCAATGCTAGGAGCGAAACCAACTTCCACATCATTACCACATGACTCCTCAAGGGGAGCCTCCTCAAGAAATGGCTCAATCAAGGTAGGTTCTTTTGACCGATCAAGCAAATCATCCTTAACAAAACTAGCATCACCCTTAGAAGACTCACTATCTTTAACCTTGTGCACTAAGCTAAAGGAAGGGGAGAAGGAAGTAGGGTCAGGTCACTAATGGTAGTATCTCTAGCTACAATACACAAGGATGGAGTGACAAATGGTAAAGAAATCAAGGGAACGTCAATCACTTTCTCTAGTACAGTCGAAGGCGTATGAACAATAAGGTCTAGGGGAAGAGAAGACTCATAATCATCATAGAGCTGACCTCAAGTGTAAGGGAAGATAAACTCGGGTTGGTCTCATGCAATAGGCTACACTCCCTCATCTCAGTAGCAATCACTCATGTTGCTCATTCATTATCTCTATTACGGCATTAAGTTTCACATAACATTCATCAAAAATATCATAATAGGGATAAAAATTCACATCTTGGTCAAAAGATTTGCAATAAGAGCACACAACATGAGAACAATAGGAATGGTGATGAAATGAATCCCTAAATTGATCTACACATGGAGATTGAGCATGCAAACCATAGGGAAGGGGAAAAGGGAAAAAAAGACTCACTAGCTCTCTCACAATGCCATTGATACCAAGCTCAAGATTCAAACAAGTCCCACATGTCATCAACATTTAAAGAGCACATACCACCATAATGCATGGACTTAAGGGCGGCTTGAGTCTCATGTGTTATCCCTTCAAGCACAACATTGTATATTTCATCTTTTTTTACATGTGAAATGCACGCATTCAGTACAATACTAATTTAAACCAGACAAGTATTGCGAAAAAGGTTCATGCGCAAATTAAGGTAAATGGAAAATAGTCATTTTGATTTCTTTTTTTAATTTTTGATTTTCAAAATTTTTTTAGATTTGTTAAAGGCCTAGTCTCGAATGCTCAAGCAAATCCCAATATTGGACAATGTCAACTCCCTGACAACTGCACAAAAAACCTAATCGGTTAAAAATAATACCGCAAGCGCACGACATAGTTGTAGCTAGCAACTAGCGAGTACAGGTCGTAACCACAGGGAGTTTCATTTCCAATTACTAAGGCCAATTTAAATGTTTCAAGCTAGGCAAAACAAAGGGTCATAAGAAATATAACTAAACTACTAAAGTAAACAAAAAGGACTTTGATTATGATTAAACCTAAGATAGACCAACTAATTAAGTCAAGCCTTCACTGTCCCAAGTTATGCTAGTATTCAGAGATTATCGATTGCACCATCAAAGCTCACCTAAGCCCTCTTTCAAGGGTCAAAGACTAGTATAATTGTTCCAACCACCTATTTTCATAGAGTTAGCTCAATTAAACTACAAGAGTCATAAGCCAAGTCATTGCTAAGATTCAAACTATTTTCATGTATAATTACTAGATATCCTCCCTACCCACTCTATACAATTAACTTTACCTTTCAACAAAAGTTAATTACCCCTAAAACATTGATGAAGGCTATTTCATCGAATACTTGGCGGGCGTGAGAGAAAACTCTAAATTATAGCACAAACAAGATAGGCTAAGGCTTGAACACAATCAATTAGCCACCTGAAGGGCTAATCACAATCAAAGATCACAACTTTAATCACAACTAAACATGTTAAGTCATAATTCATGCATTATTTTTATAATTATTTTGAGTATA